>OY986973.1:8598421-8709381 GCA_963920575.1 Narthecium ossifragum
ATAGATGATCGTATCCACCGCATCAACAAGTTTGGTACTATTTTTTTACAAAACAGACAGTGGATGTCTAGGATGATGCTCCTCTCTCTTAGAAAACCAATGTAACACAAACCATCATCACAAACCCACACTTGCATGCACAGCAAATCTCTACATCTCTCTAAGGATGTGACTATAGCAGGCCAAAATAGCACCAGAAATTTACCGTCCAATTGAATTCAACCATTCACTCCACTCTCAACGGTTCACTCCACGGGAGTCGTCTGAACATCATCCCTTTGAAGAACTTCCACACAATAGCACAACCAGATTGTAACTTCTATGTATTTCCATGCAAAAATAAAACTTGAGTGGCAACCACGATGTGATTTCATAGAGAATGGAATCATATGTGTTTTCGTCACTCACCGTACTTCATCAATGAAACATTCTAGAAGTACAAAGGGTGGCAGGTGGCAGTGTTTCTCCCAGCAATATTCAACCAAAAGTGCATCTTGCAAATAGCACTTTCCATTCGAGCATGATATTGGACCGGGAAACAAAGGAGATGTTACAATTTGCTACAGGCTAAGGGTCCGAGATAAAACCAATGTTAGTATGTGGAATATAGATATAAGAACTATTCACAGTACTGCCAATTGATATGTCACAATATACACTCTAATGAGAGCAAATGAAACTTTGGCCAGTCTGAAATCATTAGCCCAAAAACACATGCTTCAAAGTGAGCTTTTTTCACAACTAGAATCTGACAGTTCCCCATACCTCCTAGCCTGCATTACTGAAACAATTGAATCAGTAGCAGCAATTAGAGTAGAGACAACACTGGTGCCCGATGTGTTGCACCTTTCGCTACCAGTCCAGTTCAGACAAGGGATATGTGCATGGAAACAATTTTAAAACCAAGGGCAGGAAAAAATGCAGCACAGCCGAAAGAAATAGAAAAGTAAGCTGTGATTATTAAGCTTCTCAAACTAGTATGGTGTGCAATGACCAAAAGATTCCATATCTCAATAAGAAATACACAAGCTGTTCTTAAAATTCAGCAATGCGAAAAATGACCCTGTAGATTTAATATATAGAAGCTTAGTGCAGCTTGCCTAGTCAAACAACTTGTGTATAATCCATAATCTTTCTGAATCAGAGGCATCTCTTTCATGCTATATGGCATCCTTTACTAAAAGTAAATCTGACTGCAAGTCATACTTTCTGGCTTTTGTCAAACAAATGCCTTCCTATGAAACAAATAGTCATAGGCATCTAAAATATGTTTTATCCTGGTAACCAGTCAAGAGTCATCAATCAACAAAAGTACATCTTCAGAATACTTATGGAGATAGAGTTCAATTTCCTTGAACAGATGCAAATTTTTATGGCCCTTTACAACAACCCTAGAAAATAAATTTTATTTGCCCTGTCCTTTTGCAAAATAATGTTAACATGGAGGATGGGGAAAATAAAAAGAAGAGCAAATGAGTTTCCTTTCCAAAAATAGCCAGAATTAAGGGCACAAGAGAAAGAAGGAAATTGTTCCCCAGCAAATGTTGGAGAACAACAAATTAAAAGACACCCAAGTCCACATGCCAATAACCAAATGGAAAGAACCATTTCATGCCCTTTCGTGAACACTGAAGGGCACAATCTCTTCGAGGGCATCATTAAAGCCTGAATCTGCTTTGGACGATAAGCTAGTCACTCCACATACATGTTTATCCAATTAACTGCAGCATCTCATGTGTATACTGAATGTCCTCCGGATATAGTAGGGCAGCAATTAATTTAGCTTTTGAAGCTTAGCAGCTATCCTCCACATACATGAATCTTTTCCACAAGGAGAAGTGTCTAGAAGAAGGATCAACTTCAACACAATAAAGAATTTCAACAAATAGGTTGTACCGACAACAAGACCTAGGGTTTATCCCAATGTAAGCCACAAAGAATAGTTGAGACTTTTCTCAAAGGTTAGTTAGTTAATTGATTCCTTCATAAGCAAATTAAGAGTTTTCTTCAAGGTGATACAAAAAGAGAAGAGATATTAAGGTGATACGAGAACTCACAAACAGGAACATCAGCGAGAAATATGCAAAGCAGATAAAGAATATCTTTTCAGCAATAAGTACTCTATGGCAAATTCGATCTGAAAGGAGAAAATAATTTTTAACTGTATAGGAAAAAAAAATGGGTATAACTAAGTTGGTCAATGTTTCGATTTCATAATGAGGGACCTAGAACTATATATGCCCAAGCTTATCCATAGGCTGAAAGACAGGGAGGTAAATGTTAGTGCAATGGTCAGCAAAACAACACTTGGATCAGCCAAAAATGGGAACATGAATACTTATAAGTTTGCAAGTCCAACTAATGATAATCTCATAGAGGGTGTTGTGATTAACAGAACCAATAATGGACGCAGCACAAAAGGTGGCACATTACATTTAATCCAACCAAAGGTCTAAACTATATCTGAAACCCATGGTGACTAGAAAAACAATTGGCAAAAAGGCATTCTATCTTTTGCAGGACTATTTAAACAAACAACTATTTGAAGACATTTAGTGATGGTAAAGATTTTGGATTATCCTTTCACGTGGTTTAATGCCAAAGCATACAATTATCAACGACATTGTGATTTGTGGTCAACATCTATTGGCAGGTAATTCGTACAAGAACATCATGTGCGTCATGTTGATACTAAAATGAGGGATTATAACCTACGTTATACCAATTCTTCTACCATATGATGCATGAGTACAATCTTCTTATCCACAAGCATAATATAGATAAAATGCATAGCAAAAGGAAGTGAGAATTACCTCCTTTTTTTGATGTTATGCCAAGAAAATCCTACACAAAATCTTCAACACCACTGGCGCTAAATAATAGGTATGAACCCAAGAAGATTTTTCAGCTTGCGATCTTTATCACGCCTACTTCATCCACCTTTGAACTCTTATGCTGAAAAAGCATAGAATGCTGATCAAGACATTTGAGAGAAAAGAAAGATTTTGAATGAATTAAACAATATGAGTTGTTATTGACAAAATGTTATTAACTATTACCTTACTCTTTTTATGCTTGTGTATATCTGAGGGCTCTTCAATTCCTTCATGCTTTCTCTTCTGAAGTTGAAGTTTACAGAAATCAGATGACAGAAAGTGGGGAAAAAAAACAAAAACAAAACTCAACAACATTAGGCAAAAACGATGGAAAAAAGGTAGAACAGATATACCTTGTCATGGTGCTTCTTGGAATGATCACCACCTGAATCATGATGCCCACTTCTATCCTTCTTCTTATCTTTATCTTTATCTTTACTCCGGTCTTTATCTTTATGGCGATGCTTGTGCTTCTTATGCTCCTTGTCTTTCTCCCGATCTTTGTCCTTGTGCTTCTTATGCTTCTTTTCTTTGTCCTTGGACTCGCTTTTCAATTTCCCACTTATAGTAGGTATCCCTTTCTCCGCCTGTAAATAGAAGATGGAGCATATAACAAATTAGTAATGGCATTTACCTTTTTTCAGAAGGAATCTCACTCCAAGAAAAACATCTTACAGCTGGTAAATCGATCGGAGACGTCTCTCGCAGCTGAAAAGCTTGACCAAGAGTTTCCAGGTCAAAAGGTTGTATGTGAGCAGTCGTCTCTCTCAAGTAGGGACCATTTCGAACCAGCTCATCCAATTCCATGCCTTCACCCTTTCTTATCTCTGTGTCTCCCACAACATTATGAAGATAGTGAGTGTCTGAAATTGATTCTGGAAGCGGTCTTTTGCAGAAGAAGTCATGGTGTGCCAACAACTTGTATTGATTTATGAGATCAACAGCACCAGTAAGCTCCCTAGGTCCTGACATTCATTAAAAGACATTCAATCCATAGACTTATGGTGCTAAAGACTCCTGGAAAGCTAAACTTACTAAGAGAACACGAAAGTATTTAGCACACATTCAAGCTATTTGGAGTCTGTGCTTTACAGATATGCCTGCATTCATCACCATTGGAATGAAAAAACATGGCTCTGATGACATAGGGTCAGCCATCTTAACACTCTGAGTCCAGAGGCTCCAAAATGCTAAATCATACTTCGCAAACCAGATCCAACCCTGATTTCACTGTTTCCTGGCCAATGATACTCATGCAAATAGGGGCCACTTAAGAGGCTAATTGAGGTAGGTGAAATGACCGGATTGAACTTGCAATGAAGCACATGCAACATTGAAGACTTCACCACCTTTTCCATAGGAATGAGTTTAAACTAGAAGGAAATGGGAGGATAACAACGTGAAATATGAGCAACTACCTTTGTATCCGACAAGAATATAGCAGAGAGACACCATAGCACCGAATCGGAATTCTATCAATACCACATTACAAAGTATAAAGCATCACAATAGTTGAGGAAACTTGGTACTGATTCAGTTCCTTCCATATCCAGAACAAGCACTTCCAGATGAATTTTCTGTAATAGAAAGCAAGTTATGTGTGGACTGATAGCTCATCCTTAAAGTTCAGGCTTCAACAAGTTTGAGACTTTGAGGTCTCAATCACATTTTGACCGTTAAATGATGCAAAAGGGGAAGCTGATGACTTAAACAAATGATCTGGATAGCCAATCAGTTACTCACAATTTACTCCATCTGATTTAAAGATAGTTGCTTAGGCAGCAATGTCATTTTAATGCTTACAGAATCTCTGAAGACCTATTTACTTCTCAAAGACTGTGCAATTAGGAATTGTGTGCTGCCAAACCTCAGAAACTACTACATTGTCATCCTGCAATTGTCTTATACGTAAAAGAAATTCAAACTAGGGGTGACCGATATAGATCTGTGGTGAAGGAAACGATACATAATCAAAAGAGTAGGGAAAAAGTTAACAACTATATCAGTACAAAATGAGCTTATATATCTTGTAACTATGTAAACAATTAAAATTTCTTGTTATTACCTCTTCCAAACTTTTTGACGTCCGGATCCATCATCTCAAAGCAAGGTAGATGGGCAAATCATCATCGTACAAAACTAAAAAGAGACAATGACACATCTCAGCTTATCAATATGGTTAGCAAATAAAACAATAAGATAAAAATTATAATATTGATGATGTTCAACACCTAGAAGAAATGTTACTGACTTAAAAAATATCCAGGAATCTCCAAGATAAGGTTTATATCACGAACTTAAAATAAAGGAAAACTTATGCCATTTTTAATCAAAGGAATGAAGTGTGTATTCAAAAAAGTAGGAAGAACATATGACCGAGTGAAACACGAATCCATGCTCCTCAATTTCCAAATGGAACATTAAGTGAAAGGACGGAAGTTTCAAAGCATCTCTAACTAAACTTGCTAATTTGAAATTGCTAATTCGATCACAACACTGTCACGGTTGTCTTGAAAACCACCATTTGCTAAGTCACCCTCCTAGAACTTATGTCCTCTCTATGGCTTAATACCACTTGTTTGGAAACAGATGGGTAAGCTAAAGTGCGTAGGGTCCTCCATCAACATTCCAGTCCCAAACAATCAATATTTCTATTGTCTTTTTTCATGGTGGATGTCGTGGTCAGAACCATAAAACCGTAGAGAAACATGTTGATAAAAAGTCAATCATGACAAACATATATCCACTATATTAGCCTTCGAAGTTTAGCTTCCACAATACCTTGTTTGAATCCAGAAAACCTTTCACTTTCAGATGGCTATCATCTAACCGCATTGTACAAGAAGCTGCTGCTTATGCCTTATCTCATTTAAGGGAGAATATAAGCCGGAACAATCACATTTCACAGAATCCTTTTCAGATATCTGCAATCGTAGATACTAAAGCTTAAATTCATCCATCTGTGACATGCTCAATTTGCATCCAGATTTAATCTCAACAAACGCTCTTCTAACCATCGATTCATCGAAAATTTACACAGATGGATCACAGAGTACTGAAATCACATCAGTGACGCCTAAAGGAAACTAATTGTCAGACGGCATGTGCCTCAAGTTAAGAATATACTATCATCTAGTGTATCATATATCTTTCAGAAAAACATGATAAAAACTAAATAGCTTACACTTCAAGTGCGACTTATAGTACTTGATGTGGCTCAAAGTCCTCCCATGTTACATAAATTTCCAGGATATATAGCCAGTAAGTACTTGTACAAATATGGACGGTGTATGTATATGCAATTCTTTGAATCTATAGAAAAAGCTTAGTTCTTTACATCATACTCAAGACTGAAACTTTGATATCGATATAACTATCCAACTTCCAGCTCTAAGAAAACAAATAGGTATCAGCTTTCCATACAACAAACAAAAACTCCAACTGCACTTATGAGTCTCTCTAATTTGCGAATGGAAGTACAACTAATAGACCGCAAAGTACCCAAAACCAAAAATCTCGGAACCTAGATTTCGAGAAGCTCGAAGATACACCATGTCATCCTTCCTTGAATCGTAACACTCAATGGAGAAGCATATAAAAGCAAGGATCCCCCGAACCACCTCGTTTCGTCTTCCAATTCCATCGAATTCAAGAAAGAGGAGAATGGAAGGGATCGGAGAGGAACCTCGAGAGCGCGTACGATTGCGAGGCAAGACTCGAGGATTGGAGCGGATAAGTACTTAGAGCAACGAAACCCTAGCCTTCCTGGCTTTCCGGGTTGCCTCCGGTGGGTCGCTGCCCGGAGACGAGAGATCTCGGAGGGGAGGCGAGATGGTTGCGGGCGGAGAAGAGAGAGTGGAGACCTCGGGTCGGCGTGAAGATTATTAATTAACTACTCCGACCCATCTTTGCTCGGGTTCTTGAAACTAAACTCTCTAAACGGGTCGGATCCTACATGGTCCCAATACCGCTCCAATTTCCAACCCGGGAATCTAGTTATATATTAGGGATTTTTGCATCATACCTTCGCTTTCCTCAAATTGCATTTTAATACCATCAATTTTGGGATTTGCAATTCGATACCATCAAGTTATAATATCATGACAAAGTGATCCAAACCCCCTTGTTTGGGCGGGCCCACGCCAAGGAGCTGACTCCATCCGGGCCCACTTGGGCCGGTTGAGCCCAACCGGCCACTAGGAGATCCAATCTTAGTTGATCTTCCCTAATCTTAGTTTTCAAGTTTGAGTTAGTTTCCTGGTCTTGGTAGAGTTAATTAAGAATTTGCTTCTCAGTTGAGTTTTCTATTTATTAGTTATCATGAGATTTGAATATTAGGAAAAGTTGTTAGAGTTTAGAGTCCTTGTTGGTTATAGCCTCATTAATTGGGGGAAGTTTGAGTTGTTATAGGAGAGTCTTATTACTTGCTCATTAAGCAAGGAGATATCTGAGTAGGAACTGAAGTAGAACTAGAACTATGTGAGGCCTTTGTATAATGACCTCCATACCTTTTGTATTTTCTTATGCTTGAGAAGATGAATAAAGTAGTGGTTAGTAGAGTAAACCCTATGAGTAGTATAATATAGTTCCACCAGAAATCCACTAGCCACTCCACCCTTCTCTCTCTACAACCGGCCCCTTCTCAACCAGCCGTCCACATCTCCAACCCCGGCGTCCTTCCTTGGGCGCTGCCTCTCTTCCGCCACCTTCCTTAGCCGAGTTCCCAAGTGCAGCTGGCCATACCTAGAGGAGCTGCAAGGTATTCCTCTTCACCACTTCGTCTCTCTCCTCCGGTTTAATCTCTTACTCGTCGAATACCTAGGGTGGTTCTCCTAAAACCCTAAAGGTATCTCTCGACCTAGTCATAGGCTTGGCTAAGGAGGAGCCAAGACCAGGCAAGAGACCCGGTACCCATGCCTATGAGAAGGCGTAGCGTATCAACTTGGTATCAGAGCTCTGTTTCGTCAACTGTGCACCCTAAGCCTTACTGAAGCTGTACTGATGGCAGGAGATACCTCCGTGAGTACTTCCCAAGAGCAGGAGAGCCCCATAACCAGAGAAGAGATCGAGGGCATCAAAGGGTCATTCCTGACTTTGCAAAACTCCCAGCTTGAGATGCAAAACTCCCAGCGTGAGATGCAGACCCTAATCCTAGGGATATCAGAGCGGATTGCCTTCATGTCAATACAGATGCGGGGACAAAACCCTAACCCTAACCAGCCTCCAACCACAAATCCTATTTCCCCTATGACTCCCCTGGAAGCTGTCCCCAGCCAAGGAGAATCCAGCCCTATTTCCAACTATGTCTTAGTTGGATCAGGACCAACTCCTCCTACCTCACTTCCTACTCAGCCGACATCTGCCCTACCAACCCATCCTACATCGCTGCCAACTACACCCCTCCCACAACAACCTCCCGTCCCTACCTACAATCTATCTCTATATCATCCTCGACCTCCACCCTATGCAGCCTACAATCCAATTCCTTCACAACCTACACTTCATCCACGTCAACCACCACATCACCCCCCTATTCCTCCCTACAATCTATCACCTCCTTATCAGCCATTACCTCCACCATACAACCAACCCAAACCGGCAAACACCAACGGGTATTCGAGTATGATTTGGACTCCAAATCCTACTAGAACTAGGATTACAAGTCCTACTCCAACTAGGAATCCTAGTCAAACTCGGAGTATGGCTTACCCAACAGGTGAAGAATGGAAGGAAGTCATTCAAAGTTGGATCCCTATGCCTTACCCTTCAGCCAAACAGTGGGAAGTAACCAACTAGAGACATTCTGCTACAAATCGGTCAAGCCTTACCGGGGTTCAGATTCCAAGTCAGAATCCTACTCTAGCTGCAACTTGGATTGCCAAACCTAACCCCAGCGACTACGACTCCGCATGCAACTCTGAGATCAACTCCAATCGGGACGTCAGTAACCCTCATAGGAGAAGAAATAAAAAAAGAAGAAGCAAATCTTGGAGAAGAGATCCATGAGCTAGTTGAGGAGCCAGAGTCATCAAATCCTGAGTTTGACCAACACCCGTTGCCACCTTACCCAGCCTCGCCACTTCAGCCAGATCTGTCGCGCCCCGACCCGCAGGGCGCAACCGGGCCGGGGGCGCGAGGGGGAGAAACCTACAACTACAGCCTCAACTGGCGGAAACAGTTGAGACTAAAGCCCAGCTGGCGGAAACAGCTGGACGGCACAGAGAAAGAGCGGAAGCAAGCTAACTAAACAACTATTAACATTTATTACAAACCAGCAATAAAAAGTTAACATGGTTTAGTACAACAGCTACAAGGGATCACAATCCCCAAAAAGAAATCACAACACCCACCGGGGTCTCCGCGAACGCGCAGACGAACCCATCCTGACCCTCAGACATGGTCAGGATCCGGAGCGCTGCCTCGAGACGACCGAGGGGGTAACACTGGGACAGAGCGGCCACCTGCACCTGCAACAAACACAGTCCAGGTAGGCATGAGCAACAGCTCAGCAGGGTCCTACTCTACAACTCCCACAAACAAGGGTAAAGCAACCGGACACACTCTGATGCCAAGTACCGAGGCTTGCCAAGGATCCCACAATCCCATCAATAACCCGAAGGGTTCCTGTCCTAGGTGCGTATCTCCGATAACGCCACTGCTCAGGGGTGGGTAACTCCGACATTCCGTGACACAGGGTGGACACGACGCAACCAGTAGGACCCCCTTCTCCAAGCGGGATCTCCGCACTTGGCGGAACAACCGAGGTTAAGACTACCATCACTCGGTACTCCAAGCAGCAGAGTCAACACATGCCCAACCTACCCTAGCATGCCTAATACACAGGGAAACAGGACAGGATAGGTATGATAAAGCTGTAAACAACCAACACAATAAGGGCACACCTTCGGCCCATTTATACTAAACACTCCCGAGGGTCATGACTCCCCCGGTTCACCACAAAGCGGAAAAGGGCATACCGTCAGCCCATTATTCTACACACCCCGAGAGACATCACCCTCTCGGTTCAACCACAAGGCGGTAAGCATTCATGCATAACTCATTACAGGATAAGCCCCGAGGGCAAAACCGTAAAAATCACTTGCATGCGAAGCCCCGCGGGCAAAACATCACTTAAAGCAAGTAAAACCCTCTCTGCACTGAAGGAGATCGATCTCCTATAGCATGGAGATCGATCTTCCTCGAGGCTAGAAGCACCCGTCCCGGTCACCCCCACGAGATCGATCTCCACCCATATGAAGATCGATCTTGTAGGTGACGTGGACGCAAACCGCACAGACACCAGCCGCCAAGAGATCGATCTCCCTCCCAGGGAGATCGCTCTCGCTCGGGCGGGCTGGGCCACCCCGACCAAGATCGATCTCTTCCCAAGAGATCGATCATGATTGGGTTCACGCCGGCGGTCGGACGGCGAGGAACACCGCCGGAAACCGCCACCATACCTCACCAAACTAGGTGGGCTGGTAGATCTCAGTGCCACGAAGCTACTCATGGCTTCAAAACCGGAAAACACCAACTCCACAAGGAGATCTAACAAGAAATCAAAACCGGATTTAAAACCCTCAAACAGCCGGAGTCTTAGAAGAAGAACTCTACCTCTTCAACGCAGCTTCGATCCACAAGTCCTACCCCAGGACCTTCCTCGCCTTGCCACGAACCCAACGAGCCTTCAAGCTCCCGGAGAGGTGGCCGGAGGAGGAAGAACGGCGAGCGAAAGCTCTTAGCCGGAACAGGGGAAAGCAGAGCCGCGAGGAAGAAGAAGAGAAGAAGGGGAAGAAAGGAAGGGGGAAGGGGCGGGTAAGGCCGGGGGAAAGCCGGCTAAAGCGGGGAAAAGCTGGGGGAGGGGAGGGAAAGTCTTCCCTCCCCTGACAGGGGAAGCGACGGCCACCGCGGTGGCCGTCCTTCGAAAGCCACCGACAGAGACTTCCAGGCACAGGGAGATCGATCTTCATGGACATGGAGATCGATCTTCCTCGCCCAGAACGGCGACCACTAGGCACAGAGAGATCGATCTTCATTTCCATGGAGATCGATCTCCCTTGCCCAAAATGGCAACCTTGGGCCGAGACACAAGCCCAAGCACAGGACTTCCGAACCAGGGTCCACCTAACCTTTCTAAGCAAAAACAAGCATCAACCAAGGTCTGTGTGTGCACAGCCAGTGTGAAATGACCGTCAAGGCGCAATTTCCCCAAATTGCCCTTGGGGTCACAACAAGCCAAAAGGGAAAAGAGGGGCAGGTCCTCACAAGATCCCACCCTACATCTCAGCCCAGTCAGCACCCTATCATCATCTTTTTCCTCCTTCCCTTCATTCAAACCCTGATAAGATGTGAAAAGTGCACAAATCACCCTTTCAATTTGCCCTTGTTAGTCTCCGAGCAATGCCCTACTGACTACCATTACCACATTACAGGTACAAGAGCCCTCAACGAGGATTAGATCAAGTTTGGAGCTAAAACGAACTCATTCGGGCAAATTCAGTATAAAAAAGATCGATATTCTATTGGAGAAGATCGATCCTTTAAAGACATCAAGACAAAATCCAGGTTGAACAACAAAGATCGATCTTTCCATCATGAGAAGATCGATCATCTATGTGCATTTTCAGGGATAGAGCGCAAGTTTTCAAAGGATCGATCTTCATCTAGGCCATGATCGATCTTTCACGTTGATATCGCTCAAATGTGTCACGCACAGCGGTCGCGTTGCAGTACAGCATAAAAGAGGTCGAACCCGCAGAGAGACAAGCAGGAAAGACCCAGAAACACAGATAATAATATATCGAAAACAATCAAGAGCGATAAAAGTTAAGAAAATAGATCGAAGATGTAATGATAAGATAAAGTTAACGAAAGAAATCAAGATTTGAATGAGGCTAGGCTTCAGGAATCACTTCACTCGGATTCAGGTTCTTCTCTTCTCAATGGTTCATATAATACTGAGTTAAGGGATTCACATCCCAATCACCTTAACCGGAAGATAAGGAACTATAAACCTAACAAAATATATAAATGTCTCTTCCTACGATTGATTCTTCCTTATTATAGTTCTAACTTCATCCAACCAAACCTAAGAATACACGATACCGGCTGTCACTATAGGCAACGCGCAACAAAAGTTCATCGGGACAAAGCCCTAACTCTATCTAACCGGATCTCTAAGAATACACAATACCAACTCTCATAATCGGCAATGCATAGCAAAGATTCCTCGGGATAGAGCCCCAACCTTGTCTTACCAGATCCCTAAGAATACACAATACCAGCTGTCACTACGGACAATGCATAGCAAAGATCTCGCGAGACTCGGTAGGAGAATCAAAAGAGATAACTATGTGATCACAATATCATAAAAGAAGCATGATTGGGTTTATAATATTAATCATCCACATAGAAATCTATAATCTGAAAATAATCTTTGAAGATCCAATACATAGAAAAGAGTTTAACAATAAAGATTAAAACTATGAACCATTGTTGGAGAAGGAGCCCTAGTCCTCGCTAGATCATCCGTCCGCCATGCCCGCGGATTACTCGGCCATGGATGGAGATTCCTTCATCTTCTTCCTTTGGAAAACGTCAAGAAAAGAGCCTCCAAAAACGTCAAAGAACTCCCCCTCAAACCCTAGAAAGAGTCCTATTTATAGCCCAAAGTCTCTCCATCCTCGGATTGGATCTAAACCGTTCATTTTCTTCACTGGGAAAGTAGGATTGATCCTTCCAGGGGTGTCGGATCGATCCGTTGCATCAAAATCTTCAATTTCTGGCTACGTCTGAGTCGGATCGATCCTTCCAGGGGTGTCGGATCGATCTAACTCAGTAGGATGGATAGTAGGATCGATCCTACTGTGAACAGCTGAAAAGTATGTGTTCTGTCAGGTCTGCGCGTAGACGGATCGATCCTTCTATGGGTGTCAGATCCATCCTTCTTTCCAGAGTATTTACTGTTTTGCCATCCAGACTGCACCATCGGTACTAAAATTGCCGTAACTTCCTCTACCAAACTCGGAATCACGAACCGTAAAATTCTCCAGAAACTAGACTTCAAGAGCTTTTCAACCATATATGGCACATCATCTGGTTCTTCATGAGCAGGTACAGTTTAATCTTTAAAGTTGATCCGTATACTCTTTTCAGCTTCTTTTAGCTCCAATTTCCTGCATTTTCCAAACAACTATGTGAAGCATATGAAAGTATAAAAATAGTGCTAAAGAAGTTGATTAAGGGTGAAGATATAACAATTGAGATGATTATAAGGTTGTTCAGTGTGCACTTTCATGCACTCGTCACACCCCCCCAACCAGCTTATTGCTAGTCTCTAGCAATTCAAAGCGCATAAAATATAATTAAGCATACTAACGGTTCAAGGATGTAGACATGCATGATAAAAATTCTGCTTTATCAAGTCAATAGTGTTCTATACAATACAGAGCATGAAAACTTCTTAGGGTTAATTGGTGATATACCCATATTAGAGACCTTTCTCATCCCAAAACCCCATTAAAAGTATGTTTGATAAAAAACCCATCTAATGTGGTTTAATTAGTTGTTGTTTAGCTAACATATTCTGCATGAGGGTGCACACGTATACCTTCAATAGTCCGCGAGTGCTCTTTCTCAACGAGCGGCCTCAGCCCCGTGGTGGCGCAACCCCCTCCAAGCTCGCCTCTACCCCCTGCCTGCGAGATCTCCTCCCGTCCCTCGGTGACCCGTTCCGCTTTTGCTCTATCGGCTTCAAGGTTCCCACTTCTATCCCTCCCCGTTCACTCCCCATCGATCCCATCCTAATTGTTACCCCTCTCTCTAAAATCCTGAGCTAGTTGGAATAAATTGGTCGATCCCATTCCAACCCTAACCCCTCTCTCTAAAATCCCAAGCTAGTTGGAATGGGAACTCGTGCTTCGTCCTAAAAAAGGATGGCGAGGAGGCAGTGATTACACATCTTTCTTATGTGTTACATAACATCATAATCATTCCTGATTATTCGATTCAATTTTATTATTGCAGTTTTCATACATCACATGTTATGCAATTGTGTATCTACAAATTGATTTTTATATTTCCGTTGGAATTCTGGATATCTTATTCATTCTTAATTGACATGTGGTTTGTACAGGGTTATCAATGGGGTGCAAGATATTGTTACTATGCAAGTATGATGGTGAGACGAGCATTTTCGTAGTAGAAAGTGGATGTTCTTTTGATGCAATTGTTAGACATATTTGTGAGACCTGGACCAATTTATCAAAGGACAAAATTCAAATGTACTACTCAATACCTGAGCATCCTAGATGCCTTCTTGCTTCAAATTCAGATTTCAAGAGTATGACATTGGTAGCAGTTTCATTGGGTATTGAACGTATTGTTGTCGATGTTGTAGACAATAGTGGTAGCTTGATTGTCAGTACAACTGGTGTTGGATCTTGTGTGACTAATGATAATTTCTCTGATTTCAATGAGTGTGAACTGCTCTCTAATTTCTGTTATCATGAAAAGAAGACTTTAATGACTGTTGGGTGAAAAGAAGCTATCACTGCAGTAGGACAGATGTTTCAAGGTGGTGTGGCTGAGTTTAGACTAGCGTTGCAGAAGTTATCGATTGAGTCAGGCTATGGTTATAAATTTCTGAAGAATGAACCTACTCGAGTCACGGCACAGTGTCCGAATAAGGACAACACTGGTTGTTCTTGGATGATTCATGCCACTCATGAGCCTATCAATGGCTTTTTTTATGTGAGAAAATTTCAGAATATACATACATGTGGAGCAGCTTGTCGTGTGTGGAGGCATAAGCGAATGAGCTCTAATTTGGTTGCAAGTTTAGTTCGAGACCAAGTGCGTACTAATGCAACGACACGTCCTGTAGATGTTGTCCAACAGTTTGTTACTGACTATGGACTATCTATCTCGTATGATCATGCATGGTCGGGGGTTGAGAAGGCAAAAGAGGGTGTTTATGGGGACCATGATGGATCATTTGGAGACTTACTTTGGTATGCTCAAGCTGCTAGTGATGCGAATCCTGGTTCTCATATTGTCCTTGATGTTCATGAAGTTTCTCACCGCTTTAGAAGACTGTTTATATCTTTTAAAGCATGCATCGACGGGTTTAATTACTGTAGGCCGCTACTATTCCTTGATGGCACACATTTGAAGACAAAATTCAAAAGACAGTTGCTGGCTGCAACTGGCAAGGATGGCAACAAAGGTAATAAAATGGTTTTCATTTTAGTACTTGCATGTGTTAACTCAAGACTTCATTTTTATCTCTTATGATTATGCATTATTACAGCAAATCATGTTTTAAATTGATTTGAAACCCATGTTCATTTTTATCTTTCTCTTGTAGGATTATTACATGACATCACATTCACAATCATACATGATAAACAAGTTCTAATTTGATTTGAAACTCATGCTCATTTTCACCATTTTTATCATTCTGAGAATGATAAAAATGACAATTATGACAATGAATTGATACCCATGTTCATTTTTATCATTCTCAGAATGATAAAAATGACAATTATGACAATGAATTGATATCCATGTTCATTTTTATCATTCTGAGAATGATAAAAATGACAATTATGACACTAAATGGATACCCACGTTCCATTTTTATCATTCTGAGAAAGCATTCTTGCAATGTCTTCATCATGCTTTGTGCAAACTGATCTTGAGATCTTCTTCTTGTAGATTGCATTAAAAAGTGTAAAGAATGGTGTTTTCTTCATGTATTTCAAGTGGGCAGGCTTTATTAGATGATGAACATCTTCAATTGCTGAAACAATTGTAACCAGAGTTGACCGGTAATTGTCTACTTTCTGTGCTCTCTGTAATAAGGCATCAATCAGAACGATAAGAATGATAAAAAAAGATATTCAAATCTTACACACGAATCAGAATGATAAAAAAAGACATAATAATGATAAAAATGAGAATAACTGCAGTCATTCATTTCATTTTTATCAATGATAAAAATGAGAATGATCAACATCATTAGGTTTCATTTTTGTCAATGATAAAAATGAGACTGACCATTGATTCTCATTTTTATCAATGATAAAAATGACAATACTTAAAAGAATGACCAATCAATCTCATTTTTATCATTGATAAAAATGACAACATCATCAGGTTTCATTTTTATCAATGATAAAAATGAGTGTCACCATTGATTCTCATTTTTATCATTGATAAAAATGACAACATCATCTCAATCCACATCATCAGGTTTCATTTTTGTCAATGATAAAAATGAGAGTGACCATTGATTCTCATTTTTATCACTGATAAAAATGACAATACTTAAAAGAATGACCAATCATTCTCATTTTTATCATTGATAAAAATGAGAATGATCAACATCATCTCAATCCACATCAACAGGTTTCATTTTTATCATTGATAAAAATGCGAATGACCATTGATTCTCATTTTTATCATTGATAAAAATGACAATACTTAAAAGAATGACCATTCATTCTCATTTTTATCATTACGATAAACATCATCTCAATCCACATCATGTTCCATTTTTGTCATTGATAAAAATGAAAATCAATAGGCATCATCAGGTTCTATTTTTATCATTGATAAAAATGAATGAGATCATCTTAATCGACATCATCAAGTTCCATTTTTATCATTGATAAAAATAAGAATGATTTTTATCAGTGATAAAAATGAGAATCATTGCTGTTTTTGTATCATACTCCAGTAAGTATGATTTCAATTGCTGAAACAATGAAATCGATTCAGGTTTTAATACACATCATCTCAACCCACATCAATGATAAAAATGAGATCATCACTCAAGCATTTTTATCATTGATAAAAATGACATAGCAATGGTATAAATCCCTAAATGCAATTGAATCACAATGGTATATCACCAATTAATCTAAAATACAATTGAAATATGTAAAATCGAAATAATATCTTACCTTTTGTCTAGGGTTTATCGCAGTTGTTTTTGGATTTGGCCTCCTCCCCATCGTTGCTGTTTTTGGATTCAGTGGCGGTGGCGAAACCCTTCGTTAGGGTTTCGTTTGATTGGGGAATAAGAAGTTAATCGGGGTCGGCAGCGGCAGTGAAACCCTTCTGTTTCGTTCGTCACGGTCGGTGATGAGGTCTTCCGCCAGTAATAGGGGAAACCTTTGTCGCCGATGGGTATATACGAGGCGGAGGTTGGGGACCACAGAGGCGCCGAGGGAGGCGACGGTGCTTAGGATGGGTACCAGGCGGAGCAAGGGGGTTCTCGTCGGTGTCGCATATACCTTCCTTTGCTCTGTCGCCTCTCTGGCTGGTGGTGGCCTCCGATGGGGTAGAGATCGATGGTGGTGTTTGGAGGTGGGATGAGGCCGCCCGAGATGGTTGGTGGAGCTTGCAGGTGGGATGAGATCGCCGGAGTCGGGGAGATGGTAGAGGCGGAGGCGAGAGAAGTCGCGTATGCGGGATGGAGGTGAAATGAGCGTATGGGCAAAGGTGTCTTTTAACGCGCGGTTTGGGTTTTTTATCCCGAAACAGTGCGCAAGGGTATTTAGTCAAACGGTCTTTTGCATGTGGAGCTCTGGACTACTCATACACATACTAACAACACATGAAATCAACTTCTACACATTAAACATGCTAATCATCATCCAGAAGAACACATGTGACGTGACAAATAAATGTTACGTACAGAAGCAACTTCAACCCACCATTAGTCCAAACACACTACTATCTTCATGACCAATCATCCAACCCTCGCACTTTAAGTACAACATGCTCTTTCTTTCTCTTTTTCTTTTCAACTATCAGACACTTTGCCTTTTTACGCGAGCACTCTTCGCTTCTTGAGGCGCAAAGACCCGGTTACTTAGCAAAACACTTAATAGTTTCTTTTTTAGCTATTAGTGGTTCTACCTTTTTACGCGAGCTACCCGCTTCCTGAGGCAAGAACACCCGGTTACTCAGTAGATCACTTAATAGTCGTTTAGGCACAGCTTTATCAAGCTCCAGAACTTTTTCTTCTTTTTTTTTCCTTTTTTTTTTCTCTCTCCATGCAATACTGATCGCTCACGAACGGTGTCGTTAAATCGTACGCAAAACGCAATTTAGAAATTTATAAACCCTTATTTCAATATTAAATTCAAACGATAGTATAATGATAAAATATGGGGTCGATCCTCAGGGAAAACTTTGACTTGAATAACGAAGGTGAAATTGAATCTCAAAACTCTTTATTTTAAAGCAATGAATGGTTGATTTGGATTTTGGAAACTAATTAATTAAAACTAATTAAGAAAGCAATTAAAGAGGTTGAAATAGATCAATGAGAGAAACAACCTAGGGATCCCTCAATCCACTCTAGCTTCACTTCCTGTATTCTCTAATTATCATCTTGCTTCTTCTCTAGACATTATGGAATCATGGCTTCTTAAGCTCACATGAAACCCTAAAAGGAAGTTGATGACTACGTAAGGCATAACCTATCTTCGTGTAGCATAGATTGTCTTCGGACTTAACCTGAGTACAATCTATCTTTACTTAGCATAGATTATCTCAAAAGCGTGTCAAAAACCACATGAAAACCATCTTATGGAACTCTACCTTCAAGCACAGCAATCAGGTAGGACACAAAATACATCAAGGGAAATAATTCCATCAACTCTATTATCAATAAATTCAAATCCATAAGATCATGTCTATGAGAAAGAAGTACAAGAATCAACTAGAAAATACAGAAAGTTATACTAGAGCTTCATGAGATCCCTAGATTTAGAAGATTAGCCACTCATCTTTGGGATGAAGGCCATGTATTCGATGAAGAAAGCTTGAGATCTACACCGCATCTCCGTCCTCTTCAGCAACCTTGATCCTCTTTTTCTCTCTCTGGAGGCCTCTGTTTTCCAGCCACAAAACCCTTTTTATATCTTAATTCCCGGATTAGGGTTTTAGGGTTAGGTTAGACCTCAAGTACAACTCGAAATTCCTGGTCCAACCCTGACAGCTTCTTCCAATCGCGACTGGGCTCAAGCGGTTCGGAATTTGAGAATGAGTCCAACACAAAAGATGTAGATCTGGAAGTCTTCTGTCCTCTCCCGAAGAGTTTGCAATATTTGAACTTACTAGAATATTTGGCGAATATTCTCCCGGGCGTCGATGGACCAGTCTTCCAGCAACTAAATATCTTCATCTTCTTCGAAACTGCTATCAATCCATCAGGAATCTCCAAAAGTGTCCAACATGAAAGTTGTACGTCTTGATGTGTTCCAGAAGTCATTCAAATTTCAGAATATTTTGACATAAGGATAATTTCTGGTGAATATTGTGCTAACAGTCGACAGAGCAGTGTATTTCAGCATATTAACCGAATTTCTTGCATTTCTTCTCAAAGCATGATTAAACCTGAAATCAACTAACAAACTATCAAATACAATCACTCTAGGCCTAACAAAGGTAAATTAAGGGGTCTAATTACGAATATTTAGTGACTCATCACACCCCCTAACTTACACTTTGCTAGTCCTCGAGCAAAGAAAATATAAAAAGAAAGTAATAAATCTAACTAGCCACTTTCGTAGGTCTCACGATTGCACTTAGCATGTGCAACAAGCCTTTAAACCCCTGAGTTACCCCAGTGGAGGAGTTATAGTCTCCTGAGGGTTTTCAGGGATGACACCCACAAACATCTATACATCCCATTGAATATATCATTAGAAATCAATCATAATACGCATCAACTCTAATGCATGAAATAGAAATAATATCCATAAATATACCCTTCAACTCATAGTCGCATAAAAACATAGTAAATCAAAACATGTCATAACATATTTCCAACACATCAACATATTTAATCATGATTAAAAACAACTCTAACACTCCTGTGTGTGTGATTGGGATTCCACATGCTTTAGAGCGTCAATTATATCTAAACATTTCAACTATTCAAGATCACAATCCTATCTCAAGCACATATTTTTCACTTATCACATAGCAATATCTGTTTTTTTTTCATCATTTTTTCTTAACTATCAGACACTTTGCCTTTTTACGCGAGCACTCTTCGCTTCTTGAGGCGCAGAGACCCGGTTACTTAGCAAAACACTTAATAGTTTTGTTTAGGCACAGCTTTATCAAGCTCCAGAACTTTTTCTTAGGAAATTCAACCGTTTTACGCGAACACCACGCTGGCTAGGCACACTGCCCGATTACTAAGTTGAAAATCCTTTTTTTTTTCTTTTTTTTTTCTTTTTTTTTCTTTTTCGCATACTCAGATAACTGCCTGTGTTCAAGTATTTTCTGTGTCATGACATAGAATCACAAATCCATCCTAGTATCATGCTTAGAATCTAATTTCAACCCCTTAACATGTGGAAGTGAACATGTGCATTAGGATATGTCAAGTTATCCTTAAATCATGGTAAAAGTGTTAAAGTATAGAAATAGTGTCATGCATAGCAAAATTTACCATCCCTTATATGACATACAAATCTCAGAATAATCCATAAAATAAATTTCTAAAACTTGCATCTTCGTCAAATCATATCATAATTTCATCCTTTTGACATATTTCAAGGGATGTATACTAATAAAAATTAAATTCCTAGAATCTACCCCCGAACTTGAATGTAATTGTCCCCAATTACACTAAGTCATAAAAATAAAGCAAGAAAAAAGGGTAGAGAGCACCGTAAGTATCGCGCTATAAATAGTTGGCTTGCATAAAAGACGACCATCACACCGCCCATACGAAGAATACGTCATCATGGAATAAAGTCATGTCTCTAGAAGAGATGAAACAAAAAAAACCATAGAAAGCACCATTAAACAATAGAGACATATATAAAGACGGAAAAATCACCCCCTGATGGATCACATAGGATTTGTACATGCGCCCCTTAATAAGTTCCCAAGGAACACCTGTCCTAAAAATATACCTTTCCAAAAGATCAAAGAAAATAGAATGATAAATATAACCCAAAGGAAAACTCTAATTTGAGTTAGAGTACGAGATCGAGTAGGAGTAGGATTGAAATCCGAGTAAATTTCCGTTCGAGCAGAAAAAACAATATTGGCGGTCGATCCCACGGTCGACCGTGGGATAGGGTGATCATGAACTACTATGGCGACGGTCGACCGTGAGAGGGCAAAGTCAGCCGACGGTCGACCGGTCGATCGACCGTGAGATGCCAACATACGCCGACGGTCGATCCGTGCATCGACCTTGAGAGGCTATTTTTTTGACAGAGACGGACGGTCGATGCACCGGTCGATGCGGCGGTCGACCGTGACTGATAGGATAGGTGTTGAGGTGCTGACGGTCGATCGATGCAGCGACCGTGAGAGACTGTTTTTGGGACAGAGACGGACGGTCGATGCACCGGTCGATGTGGCGGTCGACCGTGATCTAGGAATTCGATTTGCTAAATAAAATCACAGAAAATCAAAGGAAAATCGGAAAAATCATGGAAAAATCCTAAAAATCAAAGAAAGTGTTCCAAAGCTAAGGAAGAATCATAAAACTGGGTTGCCTCCCAGGAAGCGCGTAATTTTACGTCTTTCGCTCGACGTCCATAAAAGGATCATTTAAAGCATGGATCCGTCAACTCGACGGACTCGATAACCTCACCATGAACGATGTCCTCCACATAATGCTTTAATCTGTGCCCATTAACAGTGAAAATCTCATTCGTGTCTGGATTGCGGATTTCTACTGCACCATGCGTGAATACGTTATTTATGATAAAAGGCCCGGACCATCTAGACCGTAATTTACCAGGGAAAAGGCGTAATTTGGCATTGAAAAGCCACACTTTCTGCCCCACAACAAAAGTCCTTCTCGAAATGTGTTTATCATGAAAAGCCTTTGTTTTGTCTTTATAGATCTTGGAATTCAAATATGCCTCATTGCGAATTTCTTCGAGTTCACATAAACTAAGCTTCCTATGTGTTGTGGCGGCATTGATATCAGTATTAAGCTTTTTAATGGCCCACATAGCCCGATGCTCTAATTCAACAGGTAAATGACAAGGCTTACCAAAAACTAATCGATATGGGGACATACCGATAGGCGTTTTATAAGCAGTCCTGTAAGCCCACAGTGCATCATCTAGCTTTATGGCCCAATCTGTGCGGTCAATACGAACGGTTTTCTCTAAGATACGTTTTATTTCCCTATTAGAAAGTTCTACTTGGCCACTGGTCTGAGGATGATAAGGGGTGGCGACCTTATGAGTAATAGAATACTTTCTAAGAAGGGAAGCAAAATGTTGATTATTGAAATGAGAACCACCATCACTAATAATTGCACGAGGACAACCAAATCGAGAAAAGATATTACTTTGAGGAAATTTAACCACAACTTTATGATCATTCGACTTGGTTGCTATAGCTTCTACCCATTTAGACACATGGTCAACAGCTACAAGTATATACTGAAAACCAAAAGAAAGTGGAAACGGACCCATAAAATCAATGCCCCAAATGTCAAAAATATCGGCAACTAAGATCGGCGTTTGAGGCATCTCATTCCTACGAGAAATATTTCCAGTCTTTTGACACCTAATACAAGATTGGCAAAAATTATGAGCATCCTTAAAAATCGTAGGCCAATAGAATCCACTTTGTAAAACCTTTGCAGCAGTTTTCTTTCCTGAGAAATGACCACCACATGCATGCGTATGACAGAAAGTGAGAATATCATGAACTTCAGACTCGGGCACACACCTACGGATAACTTGGTCAGAGCAGTGCTTAAATAGCTCAGGGTCTTCCCATATATAATATTTAATCTGGGAAAAGAATCTGTCTTTGGCATTTTTAGACCAAGAATCAGGAAACTTGTCGGAAACAAGAAAATTAACTATATGGGCATACCAGGGCTGTGAAAAACGAGACACCTGAAAGAGATGCTCATCGGGAAAGGACGTGTCAACAGGAGTTCCATCAAGAATATGTTCCAAGGGTAGGCGAGACAAGTGGTCAGCAACTACATTTTCTGAACCCTTCTTATCCCTAATCTCTAGATCAAATTCTTGTAAAAGCAAGATCCAGCGAATCAGTCTAGGTTTGGCATCCTTTTTAGCTAAAAGATATCGCAGAGCTGCATGATCTGTATAGATAAGGATTTTAGAACCTAGGAGATAAGACCGGAACTTTTCCAACGCAAAGATTACTGCTAATAACTCCTTCTCAGTAGTCGTATAATTTAATTGAAATTCAGAGAGGGTCTTACTAGCATAATAAATCACATGCGAAACTTTGTTTACTCGCTGTCCTAACACAGCTCCTATAGCCGAATCAGAGGCATCACACATTAACTCAAAAGGTAGGGAATAATCAGGTGAATGAACGATAGGTGCGGTAGACAGTAAATCACGAATAGTCTTGAAAGCAGTCAAACACGCATCATTGAAGACAAA
The DNA here is from genome assembly GCA_963920575.1 of Narthecium ossifragum. Classification (NCBI taxonomy): domain Eukaryota; kingdom Viridiplantae; phylum Streptophyta; class Magnoliopsida; order Dioscoreales; family Nartheciaceae; genus Narthecium; species Narthecium ossifragum. The sequence continues at coordinate 8,621,730 of OY986973.1, forward strand.
AGGGACATCTTTTGCCAGTAATTCACATAAGGGTCGAGAAATTTTCGAAAAATCTTTGATGAAGCGGCGGTAAAATCCAGCATGACCTAGAAAGGAGCGGATTTGAAGCACAGAAGTCGGTGGAGGTAATTTAGAAATTAACTCAACTTTTGCCCTATCGACCTCTATACCATGTTTGGAAACAATGTGCCCTAACACGATTCCTTCTTGAACCATGAAGTGACTCTTTTCCCAACTAAGAACAAGATTGGTTTCAATGCATCGATCAAGAACTTTGGAGAGATTGTCTAAACAAGATTCAAAACAATTCCCAAACACCGAAAAATCATCCATAAAGACTTCAAGAAATTTATCAATCATGTCAGAGAAGATTGCCATCATACACCTTTGAAATGTCGCAGGTGCATTACAAAGACCAAAAGGCATCCTACAATAAGCAAAAGTACCGAAAGGACAAGTAAATGTAGTCTTCTCCTGATCTTGAGGATCAACTGCAACTTGGTTATACCCTGAATATCCATCTAGAAAACAATAATAGCTTTGGCCGGAAAGTCTTTCTAAGATTTGATCAATGAAAGGAAGAGGGAAGTGATCTTTTCTAGTCAAAGCATTAAGTTTCCTATAATCAATACAAACACGCCATCCTGTAGTCTGGCGCATCGGGATCTGCTCTCCTTTATCATTTTCTACTACAGTTAGACCAGATTTCTTAGGGACCACTTGTGCAGGGCTAATCCACTGGCTATCAGAAATTGGGTATATAATACCCGCATCCAACAGTTTCACCACTTCTTTCTTCACTACCTCTTTCATATTCGGATTTAGACGGCGTTGCATTTCCCTAACAGTTTTAGACTCATCCTCTAAGTGAATCTTATGCATACAAATCGAGGGATCAATACCTTTCAAATCAACAACTGTCCAACCTATAGCTTTCCTATGATCCTTAAGAACATTAATAAGTTGACTCTCCTGATCAGAAGATAAGGATGAAGAAATGATAATGGGAAGAGTAGAGTTTAATCCAAGGAAAACATATTTTAGAGTTTTAGGTAGTGGTTTAAGTTCAAGTTCAGGTGGTGACTCCAGTGAGGTAGGAGCAGGAGTTGATGCGAGTGATGGAAGGGGTTCAACAACCCAGGCGACGGTCTCTCGGCCATTTCCAGAATCATGACCGACCGGTCGCTCAGGTGTGCGATCGGTCGAATCTGGAGCGACTGATCGCCCAAGAGGCCGATCGGTCGGTCCAGAATCCATATGTGTTCCCCTATCATCTTTCGATTGCGCAATTTCTAAATTAACATCATCATCACTATCAGAGTCATAATCATGTAGACCACCAGATAATTTATCAAAAATCATGGCATGTGATCTATCATCAATACATTCAATCAAAATGTCAACATTAAAGCATTCATCATCTTCAGGTTCAGGCAAGCAGGCAGTTTTAAAAATATTCAATTTAACATGCATGTGACCAAAAGAAACATCCATCACCCTGGTTCTACAATTTATGCACGCATTAGCTGTGGCCAAAAAGGGACGTCCTAGGATAATAGGTACAGTCTTTTTGCAGTGGATAGCATGTTCCATGTCTAAGACAACAAAGTCCACAGGAAAGAAGAAATTATCCACCTTAACTAAAACATCTTCTAAGATACCCCTAGGTGTCTTAATGGACCTATCAGCTAATTGCAAAATCACAGATGTCTGTTTAAGTTCTCCCATCCCAAATTCTTTATAAAGGTAATAGGGCATAAGGTTCATACTGGCACCTAAATCAAGAAGGGCACCATCAATATGGTAGTCTCCTATATAACAAGGTATGGTAGGGGTACCAGGATCTTTTAGTTTTGGAGGTGTATCATGTTTTAAAATTGAACTAACATGCTCAGTGAGGAAGATCTTTTTAGACACTTTGGATTTAGCCTGGCGTTTATGTGTGCACAGATCCTTAAGAAATTTGGCATAAGAAGGAATCTGTCTAATGGCATCAAGCAAAGGAATGTTGATGTTGACTTGCTTAAAAGTTTCAAGGATCTCTTCGGCAGTTTTTCGGGTTTTTATGGTTGAAGAAGGATCCTTAAGAGCTGCTGAAAAAGGGACTTTAGGGATATATTTGTCTGGATCTGGCTCTCTAGAATCAGATGTGTCAATATTAGATGAAAAAGGAGAATCATCTCGGGCTGGACGCTTGGTTGTCGGATCAGGTGTTTGATCATCCAGATTGACAGGTTCACCTATTTGGTTATCGACTGTTTTGCCACTTCTGAGGGTGACCACGGCTTTGGCACTCTCAAAGTTTTGGCTTTCTACAAAGTGCTGGCCTCTGGGGTTTGTCACAGGTTGACTGGGCAAGTGACCTTCCTCTCTCTTTGACATAGTGTTAGACAGTTGTCCTAGTTGTGTTTCTATTTTAGATATGGCTTGGGAATGGGAATTAACATCGTTCCTTATCAGAGTCATTTCATTCTTAAGCTCAGTTTTCATGCTTGTAAGTGCACTGATGATGGTGTTCAAAGCCGGGTCAGAGGATGATTGTGAAAGTGTTTGAGGTGCAGTTTGTTGATATGGAGCAGAGTACCCTGGGTTGGAATTTACAGAAGGTCTAGATGGGTACCGATTTATCGGAGCACTGGAAGAACTACTCTGTCCTTGGAAGGTACTCGACTGTTGGGGTGGTCTCCAGCTAAAGTTGGGATGATTTCGCCAACCCGGATTATACGTATTTGAATACGGATTATTTTCAGGTTTAGTAAAACCATACGCCGCGTTTGCTTGCTCCTAAACGAATTCAGGAAACGATGGAGCCAGTGGACAATCAGTAATGTAATGTTCAAGACTAGAGCATAGTGCACATGTTTGAGGTTGATCCTGAACTGGTGGAGGTATAGGTGATTGACTCACTTCCAATTTATCAAACCTTTTGTTAAGGAGGGCTATTTGGGCAGTAATGGCCTCTAATCCCGAAAGTTCAAAGGTTCCCTTAGTTGTAGGCCGACTTCTAGGGGTTGTGTATTGTTGTTGGGAATCAATGAAAATTTGTTCATAGAGATTCCAAACCTCATCATCATCCTTATCTAAAGGAATACCCCCACAACAAGCTTCAACCCTAGTTTTACATCTTTCATTAAGGCCTCTATAAAACTTATGAGTTAATTCCCATTTATCAATATCATGATGAGGACATTTCCGTAAAAGGTCTTTAAATCTATCCCAGGCATCATGAAAAGACTCATCGTCATATTGAACAAAGGTAAGGATTTCAGTCCGAAATTTCTCAGTTTTCATTATGGGAAAGAACTTCCTTAAAAATGCCTCTTGAAGTTGGTCCCAAGTTGTGATTGAGCGTGGAGGTAAACATTAAAGCCAGTGTTTAGCTTTTTCTTTCAACGAGAAGGGGAAGAGTTTTAACTTAAAGGCATCATCATTAAAATTTTCCATCTTCAGTGTAGCGATGGTATCGATAAAATTGTGAATGTGGTCGTATGGGTCCTCATTACTTAAACCATGAAAGTGGGGTAACATTTGAATCGTTTGGGGTCTAATCTCATAGTGTGAGGCTGTGATTGCAGGAGGATCAATGGAAGGGGTGTACGTGTAGGCAGTGGGCAAGAAGTGATTTCGCAAAGGAATACGTTGTACACCCCCATTATTATTATTATTACCTCCCCTCTCAAGATTAGCATTAGGGTTAATGACATGTCCCTCGTGTTCAGCCATTAAAGATTGCAAATTGCTTATGGCTTCCTGGTAGTTACTTAGAAACTTTTGTGCTAAGGTTCTAGCGGTTCGAAGTGTGGTCTCTATTTCTAAATCCAAAGGTTCCAACGGGTTATGCAGAGATCGTCTACCTTGCATGCAATATCACACAAAAAAGAGAAAAAAAAAACAGAATATTCGAAGGAGAGGAGAAAATTCGGAAAACAAAGATTGAAAGGAAAGAAATTTAAAACAATAAAACTAACCTGAATGCACTCACGGTCGATCTCGCGGTCGACCGTGGATGGCTCGCGGTCGACCGTGGCTTGCTCGCGGTCGACCGTGGAATTATGCAACCTTACTTGAAGATGCGGCGGTCGATCCTCGTAGCGACCGTGGGAGGCTGTTTTTGTGACAGAGAGCCACGGTCGATGTCGCGGTCGATGTCGCGGTCGACCGCGGCAATCGTAGAGAGCGACGGTCGATCCGGCGGTCGATGTCGCGGTCGACCGTCAATCGTCTTCAACGTAGAATCGTTCCAGCGCTGCAAAAATTCCAGAAAATTGTCAGAAAAATCCTAAAAAGTGTAAAATAACGTAAATAAAAATAAAAATAAAACTACACTCAGAAAAAGAGTTAAGAGAAAATTAAATCGATACTCCGTTGTAAATCAAAAGATTCCCGGCAACGGCGCCAAAAATTGATCGCTCACGAACGATGTCGTTAAATCGTACGCAAAACGCAATTTAGAAATTTATAAACCCTTATTTCAATATTAAATTCAAACGATAGTATAATGATAAAATATGGGGTCGATCCTCAGGGAAAACTTTGACTTGAATAACGAAGGTGAAATTGAATCTCAAAACTCTTTATTTTAAAGCAATGAATGGTTGATTTGGATTTTGGAAACTAATTAAGAAAGCAATTAAAGAGGTTGAAATAGATCAATGAGAGAAACAACCTAGGGATCCCTCAATCCACTCTAGCTTCACTTCCTGTATTCTCTAATTATCATCTTGCTTCTTCTCTAGACATTATGGAATCATGGCTTCTTAAGCTCACATGAAACCCTAAAAGGAAGTTGATGACTACGTAAGGCATAACCTATCTTCGTGTAGCATAGATTGTCTTCGGACTTAACCTGAGTACAATCTATCTTTACTTAGCATAGATTATCTCAAAAGCGTGTCAAAAACCACATGAAAACCATCTTATGGAACTTTACCTTCAAGCACAGCAATCAGGTAGGACACAAAATACGTCAAGGGAAATAATTCCATCAACTCTATTATCAATAAATTCAAATCCATAAGATCATGTCTATGAGAAAGAAGTACAAGAATCAACTAGAAAATACAGAAAGTTATACTAGAGCTTCATGAGATCCCTAGATCTAGAAGATTAGCCACTCATCTTTGGGATGAAGGCCATGTATTCGATGAAGAAAGCTTGAGATCTACACCGCATCTCCGTCCTCTTCAGCAACCTTGATCCTCTTTTTCTCTCTCTGGAGGCCTCTGTTTTCCAGCCACAAAACCCTTTTTATATCTTAATTCCCGGATTAGGGTTTTAGGGTTAGGTTAGACCTCAAGTACAACTCGAAATTCCTGGTCCAACCCTGACAGCTTCTTCCAATCGCGACTGGGCTCAACCGGTTCGGAATTTGAGAATGAGTCCAACACAAAAGATGTAGATCTGGAAGTCTTCTGTCCTCTCCCGAAGAGTTTGCAATATTTGAACTTACTAGAATATTTGGCGAATATTCTCCCGGGCGTCGATGGACCAGTCTTCCAGCAACTAAATATCTTCATCTTCTTCGAAACTGCTATCAATCCATCCGGAATATCCAAAAGTGTCCAACATGAAAGTTGTACGTCTTGATGTGTTCCAGAAGTCATTCAAATTTCAGAATATTTTGACATAAGGATAATTTCTGGTGAATATTGTGCTAACAGTCGACAGAGCAGTGTATTTCAGCATATTAACCGAATTTCTTGCATTTCTTCTCAAAGCATGATTAAACCTGAAATCAACTAACAAACTATCAAATACAATCACTCTAGGCCTAACAAAGGTAAATTAAGGGGTCTAATTACGAATATTTAGTGACTCATCAAATACTCAACACTAGCTAATACTGAAATCATGGTCTAGATTAACAATAGCATGCTCATTCCTCTGGTGAGTATAATTGCCACTGCACATCAAGTGTTCGTGTGTGAATCACATGATGTTCTGCCTTCAGGTTATCACACATGCAATCAATGTATAGGCCAATCCATATGCAAACAACATATATAATAAGCATAAAAATTTAAGCTCATGTAAAATTTCTAGTAACATACTCAATTCAACACTATTAAACCTAATAAAGTAGCATGCATGAGGTCATGTATGCCTACACCCCCCAACCTAAAATTCACATTGTCCTCAATGTGTGCGAAGTATGGCAAGAGAATAAAATAGGGTGCATGATTAAATGGCAAATAAAGTAGATAAGAATTATAAATTGATATAGGAGCGAGGCCACCTGACAAAATAGCGAAAATCGTGCCCAAGGCTCCTCATGGTGGCCGAATTGCTCATCTCCAGTATAGTGGTTGAATTTCTCAAGCAAGGCAGACGGTGGTCCAATCATCCTAAAAACATAACAAGCAAAAGCAAATGAGAACGAACATAAACAAACTAAAACAACCTAACCTAATCAAAAAGGGAAATGATAGATAGTAGAAAGATCATCCCTTGTAGACAGGGTCTACGAGAGGAACATGATGCTCATCAGTGGCCGCCTTCTCTGGGATTGGCTTCAGTTGCTGTCCATTGGCCTTGAATAGCCTCCCATCCTTCGGGTCTTCAATTTTCACAGCCCCATTCTCAAATATTCTACTAACGGTAAAGGGGCATGTCCAGCATGATCTCAGCTTCCCAGGATGTAAGTGTAGTGCGCGTCATACAGGTAGACTTGTTGTCCTACTTGAAACGTCTTCCGTAGGATCTTCTTGTCATGGTAGGCCTTTTTCTTTGCCTTGAAGATCCTGGAACTCTCATAAGCATCATTCCTGAGTTCCTCCAACTCAAACAACTGGAGTTTCCGTTCCTGACCTGCAGTATCCAAAGTAAAATTTAGTGACTTAATAGCCCAATATGTCTTATGTTCTAATTCGACTGGAAGATGGCATGGTTTTCCATAAACAAGGCGAAACGGCGACATCCCCAAGGTAGTCTTGTAGGCAGTGCGATATGCCCACAACGCGTCTGATAGCCTCAAGGACCAGACTTTTCGGTTAGGGCTCACTGTCTTTTTCAGGATTTGCTTTATCTCCCTATTGGGTAGTTTAGGTAAGCCATTCGTCTGTGGATGATAAGCAGTGGAAATCTTATGTGTGACTTCATACCTGCACATCAAAGCCTCAAAGTAGCGATTACAAAAGTGTGATCCCTGGTTACTAATAATAACTCTAGGAGTACCAAATCGGGATAAAATATGCTCTTTAAGAAACTTGATGACAGTGGAATGATCATTATTCCTACATGCAATAGCCGCCACCCACTTAGACACGTATTTCACAACCAACAATATATACAAATAGCCAAAAGAAGAAGGAAAAGGTCCCATAAAATCTATACCTCAACAATCAAAAATCTCTACAGCTTGAATGAGATTCAAAGACATCATATTTATTCTAGATAGAGCTCCTAATATTAGACATCTATCACAGGATCTGCAGAAAATATTAACATCACGAAATATGGTAGGCCAGTAAAAACCACATTGAAGAATTTTAGCAGCAGTCTTTTTCATCGAAAAATGGCCTCCACATGCATGAGAGTGACAAAATGTAATGATGCTTTCTATTTCATAATCAGGGACACAACGGCGCATAATCTGGTCAGGACAATACTTAAACAGATAAGGATCATCCCAATAAAATTTCTTTACCTCAACAAAAAATTTACGCTTATCCTGCGCACTCCAAAAGGAAGGAATCTCACCTGTCGTCAAATAATTGACAATATGCGCATACCAGGGCAGTCGTGCAACTGAAAAGAGTTGCTCACCAGGGAAGTCATCCATGATCGATGACTCATTTTCCGCTACTTCCACCATCAAGCTTGATAGGTAATAAGCGACAATGTTCTCCACGGGAAACCAAAAACAAAAGCAAAACAAACCAAAAACAAAAGCAAACATGCAAGCACACAACATAAAAATAACTCAAGCATTCTCAAACACACAAGAAAGCAAATCGAGCAAACTAAACTACTATATATAAGACATGGATTTTTAACCGCGCCCTTGGCGGCCGTGCCCTAGCACGATGATATGCAAAATCAGTAAGTGCCATGATCTGAAAGGTTAACCTTAGTAGTATCACCAAGGGTAATTCACCATGTGAATCCAAGTGGCATATAACAAGTAGGAGAGCTAACTTTTGCATTCTAACTCCAATAAACAAGATAGTTGGATCTCTCAAATAGAAATATGTGTCATCATTGTGCTCAAGTGTCAGTGACTCATTCAATGACCTATCAATACTGTCATCATCCTCGTGGTCAAGGATGGTAAGATCACAAAATCTGAAGTAAATCCGTCGAAGTTTAAAAATATCTATCAAGGTCATGTTCTTCCTAACTATCCAAGGAGATGAAATAAACACTGGAAATATACCTCGCGGCTTAGAAGCAATGACTTGAAGTTCAGCCGATGGAGGTTCAACGAATACCTGGTCGTGGTGGTCTTGGTAGTTGCTCGGATCTTCCTCGCTGCTGACCGGCCCGTACTGGAGTACTTCGTCTTCTTCCAATTGATGTGTCCCTCCGAGTTCGTGCACGCTGAAAAATGTGATTACCTCGCATAGTTGACGTGCCTTCTCCTCGTCCCTCATAAGTAACTGCATAATGAAAGAGTCAAAATTAGGCTTGGTTTTAGCCTCCTTAAGTAAGTCCAAAATCTCTACCACAGAAAGTTGAGGAGAAACATGAGTATTGCCAGCATCAGAGGCATGAGCATGTGCATTACTAACATTGGAATCATGAGCATAGGCATAGTGAATGTTAGTATCATGAACATGGGTATGAGCGCTAAAATCATGTGCATATGCATCACACACATTAGAATCAATAGCTTGTGCATCAATAGGACTAGAATTTTGAACATGCACGCTAGCACTACAGTCATGAGCATATGCATCATCAACATGAACATCCTGAGCATGTGCACCATAAGAATTAAAATCATGAATGTAAGTATCACAAGCACTAAAGTCATCGACGCATGCATCATACGTGTTAGGCCCATCAACATCCACATCATGGGAAGTAGAAACATAAGTATCATGCACATAATCATCATAAGCACTAGGATAAGAGTAGAAAGGCTCAATGTGTTGCAGATAGCTGTTGGACGTTGAGGCGACATTTGGATGCTTGTAGAATTTGGCATTGATATGACTATGATAATCATCCCAGGTCCCCGGAACCGTCTGTGTACGAGTCGTCTCAACAAGCTCATCGAAATGCTTCATACCTTCATCAGGATCAATCTGCAAAAACTCACCTTTGCATCTGGTTTCAAGAATTTGGTGTTCATGCTCAGTTAATCCATAATAAAAATAGCTAACTAAACGCCAACTAGCATAACCATGGTGAGGGCATGAAACTATTAAACTTTTAAATCGATGCCATGCATCACATAATGTCTCATCATTCTTTTATGCAAAGGATGAAATCTTTCTTTTCAATGCGTTAATTATATAATTAGGAAGATACTCATTGATAGAAACATGACTCATCCTATTCTCCAAGCTCAATTCGTATATGCTTTTCTTACGAACTGTTGTTTGAGACATTCCATCTCTCGACTTCATAGAACATAACCTCAAATAGTCTTGATATAATTCATTTTCCATCCTCTCTTCTTTTTTTTTGGTCAGTTTTTTTTAGCAAGTAAAAATAAAACTAAAAATCAAAATAAAACTAAAAAGAAAATAAAGAAAACTAAGGAAAAGGAAATAAAAATCCAAAGAAAAAGGAACAAAGTTACCGCCTTCGATATCTTCAATCATCATGATCTGATGATTCTTGCACTTTTCTGAACCGTCACCCCGGCAACAGCGCCAATTTTTTTATGTTGCTCAAATGTGTCACGCACAGCGGTCGCGGTGCAGTACAACATAAGAGAGGTCGAACCCACAGAGAGATAAGCAGGAAAGATCCAGAAACACAGATAATAATATATCGAAAACAATCAAGAGTGATAAAAGTTAAGAAAATAGATCGAAGATGTAATGATAAGATAAAGTTAACGAAAGAAATCAAGATTTGAATGAGGCTAGGCTTCAGGAATCACTTCACTCGGATTTAGGTTCTTCTCTTCTCAATGGTTCATATAATACTCAATTAAGGGATTCACATCCCAATCACCTTAACCGGAAGATAAGGAACTATAAACCTAACAAAATATATAAATGTCTCTTCCTACGATTGATTCTTCCTTATTATAGTTCTAACTTCATCCAACCAAATCTAAGAATACATGATACCGGCTGTCACTATAGGCAACGCGCAACAAAAGTTCATCGGAACAAAGCCCTAACTCTATCTAACCGGATCTCTAAGAATACACAATACCAACTCTCATAATCGGCAATGCATAGTAAAGATTCTTCGGGATAGAGCCCCAACCTTGTCTTACCAGATCCCTAAGAATACACAATACCAGCTGTCACTACGGGCAATGCATAGCAAAGGTCTCGCGAGACTCGGTAGGAGAATCAAAAGAGATAACTATGTGATCACAATATCATAAAAGAAGCATGATTGGGTTTATAATATTAATCATCCACATAGAAATCTATAATCTGAAAATAATCTTTGAAGATCCAATACATAGAAAAGAGTTTAACAATAAAGATTAAAACTATGAACCATTGTTGGAGAAGGAGCCCTAGTCCTCGCTAGATCATCCGTCCGCCATGCCCGCGGATTACTCGGTCATGGATGGAGATTCCTTCATCTTCTTCCTTTGGAAAACGTCAAGAAAAGAGCCTCCAAAAACGTCCAAGAACTCCCCATCAAACTCTAGAAAGAGTCCTATTTATAGCCCAAAGTCTCTCCATCCTCGGATTAGATCTAAACCATTGATTTTCTTCACTGAGAAAGTAGGATCGATCCTTCCAGGGGTGTCGGATCGATCCGTTGCATCAAAATCTTCAATTTCTGGCTACGTCCGTGTGAGGACCCATCCCTCTACTCCTGTGGCTCATCGTGGACCGCAAGGGCAATTTGGTAGATTGCGCATTGTCGGCTTATTTCACACTCGCGTGTGCACACACTGACCATGTTTGTGGTATTTGTTTGGCTAGAATGGTTAGTGGGACCCGGGATCGAAAGATCCGGGCTTGGGCTTAAGTTTTAGCCCATGTCCGGCTTCCTGCGAGAGACGGATCGATCCTTCCTTGCTAGAGGGATCGATCGGTCTTGACAGGAACGTGGATCATTGAGAAGGATCGATCGGTCTTGTGGGACGGATCAATCGGACTCGGAGAAGGATCGATCGGTCTCTTGGTTGGATCGATCGTTTCCTTGGCTGGATCGATCGATCTCCTTGGTTGGATTGATTGCTCTCTTGGCTGGATCGGTCGGTCTCCTTGGACGGATCGATCATGCTAAGTCGGTTCCTTTGCCTATAAAGCAGACAAAACCTTCTTCCTTGAATCTCTTTGGAAATCCGAGTTCTTGGATGAGATTTTCTCTGAATTTCGAAGAGGTTGCGAACGATCCAAGGCCTAGCAGCTGGGATTGAAGCTGCTCTTGCTCCGGTAGGGATCCTACCTACTTTCATTCCGGGTTTTTGGAAGTTTTTCCGGCTGTCGATGTTCTTATGCTTAGAACTTATTGTATACATGTTAGATTGTAGTATTTCCGCCGGTTTTGGATTCGTGATGCTTCGTACTACTAGATCCCAGGTTTTGGTGGGATTTAGTGGAGTTTTTCGGCGGTATTTCTCGCCATCGGCTTACCGGAGAACCCAACCGATCGATCTGTCTGTGAGATGGATCGATCCCTCTTCGTTGGGCATGCTGAACCCGAGCAGGATCGATCGGCCCTGGGTGAGGGCAATCGATCCCGGTGCTTCGGATAGCATGGGACGCTCCCTATCGCGAGTCAGATCGATCGTCCTGGGAGGACGGATCGATCGGACTCGGCATGATAGGGAGAGTTCGCTCTCTGTCATTAGAGGGATCGATCCTCCCTTGGGGGAGGGATCGATCCGACTACGGCAGAGAGAGAGATTTTTCTTCTTGTTTTGCCCGCTGGGCTTTGTATGACGGTTTTCTTTACTGTCTTAATACATGGTACATATGTTTAAGCATGTTAGCCCTATAATAGGGCAGTGGTGAACCGGGGGAGTGATGACTCCCGGGATGTTTAGGATAAACGGGCGGGTAGCCCTACAGCTTTTCCTAGCCTTGCATGCCGGCGTGCGCCGAGGGCTTTACCTGTGATATATGTGAGCTGTTGTTTGCGGGGCTGCTTCCCGGTGCAGGTGTTGCGGTGGACTGCTGGCAGTTGATGGTGGTACCACTGCAGCAGTCCCTAGACCTTATTTTCATGTTCACCACCCCGGGCCGGCAGGGTGCCGTGCCCAGACTGTCACACCCCGACCCAGAAAACCCATCCGGGCCGAGGCGTGAGGGGAAACCTACACTATTAATCTGCAAGTGGCGCGATACAATGCGGAATTAAGGGAAAACTTAAACAAATATATTCCAGAGGTGAAACAGAAATTTAATTCATATATTCATCATGTTGTACTGATACAAGATTCGATACTAAACTCTCAAAGGAAAGATATTATACAATAATCCCAAAAGTCCTCAAAGTGTTTACAATTTACAAAACTGCCAAAGTACAACAAATAATCCTCCAGCAACCTCAAGCACCTCTGGATGTAGTCGGGCCGCCAAAGGCCGATCCTGCCGGCTCCACAGAAGAAGAACTGGCGCCTGCACCTGCAAACTCAGCCCGGGTAGGAGTGAGCGATAAGCTCAGTAGGGTTCTACTCTACGGCACACTGAAAGGAGGAAAACAACAACAGTGTCGTCTCCCCACTCAAGTCTAAGGAATGCCACGGGGTTCCACAACCCCTGCCGACTACCCCAAGGATCCTACTCTTCTCAACCGACCACGCTGGGACACATTCACCAAACACGCTGGGAGGAAACAGAGAGCCAGAACCAGTAGGATCACCCTTACCCAGCAGGAAGCCATTGCATGGGGACTATGTCAGGGGCACCGGCAACCATCCTTAACACTTGGCCTTGGGAGACCAACACGACCTCTAAACCTCAAGCAAAGATCAGACTCAACTAGCGTGCATCCTCAATAGCATGAGATTCTGATCAAACAATCACACCCTACTCCTGACTACCCATCCACGGCCCTAAGGCTAGATCCGAGCTACCCGAGAGCCTTGGATCGGCGACTCAAACCATCGCCCGCCTAACCTCAAATGCCTCTAATGCAATCAAGATGCATGCAATGCTCAGGCACAGATAAAGAGATATAAGCATGCAACACAATGTCATTAATCATACAGGACTAGGCATAGCTAACAGTTAGCCAAGGGTAAGCATAGCAAAGGCCTCAGATACAGAATAACTATGCTAACCAAACAAACATCTGAGCAAAGCATTAAACACAGATATACAATAGTCTTCAGTGCTCTCTTGCACCTGACAGACTAAGGTTCCACAGTTACCCCGCAGGTAACTGGCCACATTTATACAATAGCCCTCGGCACACGCCGGCATCAGGCTAAGGTTCCACAATTCCTCATTAGCTAGCACTCATAGCTAGCTAATGGTTAGGCAACCCAATATAGCATTTAACTACTTATCAAACACGTATTAAATGCGATCAAAACCATAGATTCGTCCAAAGGGAAAATACTCGAATCGATCCTCAAACCCGATAGAAATCCTTTTAAAACTCTACAAAATTCACTTGCAAACCTCCCAACATGTTTAAAGATCAATCACGATTGAAAGCCATTCAAGAAAAACCAGAAAACCATGTTCAAGGGCCCACGGTCGATGTGACGGTCGACCGTGAGGCCACGGTCGATGTCACGATCGATGCCACGGTCGACCGTGAGGCCAACACAAACAAAGCCAAAGGGTGACGGTCGATCCACTCATCGACCCTGGGAAGCCCAAAACCAAACAGCGCATGACGATCGATGCGGCGGTCGATCGATCGTCAGGTAAAATCGGAAAAGCGAAGATCCCGCGGTCGATCCATGCCTCGACCCTGGAAGGCTAAAATCCCGACAGAGCCCGACGGTAGCCCGACGGTCGATGCGACGATCGATCCGACGGTCGACCGTCAGGCCCAGAAAGAGCAAATCAATACTCGACGGTCGATGCACCGATCGACCATCGAGCCCCGAAAGAGCGTATCAACGCTTGACGGTCGATGCACCGATCGACCGTCGAGCCTTAGGCACAGTTCATCAGAACAGTGCCGGAAATCCAATTTCCTGGATTTCAAGGATCAAATCTAGTTGGAAATCATTGAAACTTTGCAAGCGTGCATAATTAACAATGGGGAAACCAATGGTGCAAAGAAATCACACTTTTGACGGATAAATCTCCTATCTAGGTCAAAATGGCGAAAACCGACGAAACGGCGATAATACGGAAAACCAGCCGTTAGAATACGGAAATCGCGAGGTAGGACTACTTCAAAGCATCTATAAGACATGCACAATGAACTACACAGCATTCTAACAAGTATTCCTACATCGAAAGTACATAAAACCTATCCTAGGAGAACCCGATCCTAAGATCGAGGTAGAAACACCTACTTGAACAAGCAGGGCAGCTCCTCCACGCATTCCCCAACTCAGATCGCCGGAATCCGCTCGTCGAAAGCCACACCTCCGAAGCCCTAGCACCCAGCCGAAGGAGAGAGGGAGAAGAGAGAACGCAGGAGAAGAAAAAGAAAGAGAGAAAGAGAAAGAGGAAGGGTTTAAATAGAAAGCTGGAATCCATCACAGCCGTCCGATTCGATCTCTCCCGATCGAGCTCCGATCTTCCGATCGAATGTGCCCTAAAGGTTCTAACCAAACACATACATCAATCAAAGGCCATGTGTGCAACACGGGTGTGAAACTGACCACCAGGGAGCATATTTACCAAAATGCCACTGGTGTCAAAAGCAGCGATGTGATCAAGCGATCGCATCTCAAGGCCAACCGAGCCAAACCACAAACCCAGACCCTCGACCTAACGCTGTCGGACCGGGTTGGAGGTACGGGTTCTCACACAGACCTTGTTTGATATATCATCACATACTGTTGCATGTTATCTGTATTATCCTGCGCATGTCATAGCATGTATTGTGTTGTGCATTAGTTGCATCTGTGTAGGGCGTTGCCGATCCGGGGCTTTCGGGTAGCTCGGATCTAGCTCTAGGACCGTTGCGGGTAGTTTGGTCCAGGACTCGATTTGTAGTATTCAGTCGATATTGATGATAGGGTTAGTTTGACATGAATACATGTTGCTTGATGATTATAGAGGTCGTGTCGGCCTCGAGCCGAGTGTGGAGGTGTAGCCGGTGTCCGGTTCATTGTCTCATGGGTAGAGGTAGTGCCTACTCAGCGGTGTTGGTTGCCCGCCTAGCAGAGTCGGGTTCCTGCTTGTGAAATGGCAGTGTTAGTCTGCCTCGCTGAGGGCGGCCCAGTATGTGACCAGTCCGACTGGAGAACATGACTGGAGTCTCTTTTCAGGGACACGCGGTGGGGTTATGGGACCCCTGTGTACACCCAACCTCTGCTTGAGGGCGACACTGTTGTGTTCCCTCCCTTGTGAGTGTCGTAGTGTAGTGTCCCTGCTGAGCTTAGTGCTCACTCCTACCCAGGCTGCGTTTTGCAGGTGCTGGCGTTAGCTCTTCTTCGGTCGCCCCTACCGGGCCGGTGTTTGGTGACGTGGCGATGTCTGGCGGTGCTTGAGAGGTAGCGATCTTTTCAGCTTTACACTATTTTGTTATAGATAGTCTCCTACGGGAGTGATAAATGTATAATTTCCCTGTTTTGAGGTTTTGTAATATATGTCAGTTCAGTCTTTGAGATTTGTATTTGTGTTAATACAGGATGTCTAAGAATTGCTAGGGTAACCACTAAGATTAGAGGGAAACCTCGCCAAAATTTCCGCAGTAGGTTAGGTTCCGGTTCGCATCGCCCGGCCCGGTTGGGCCTACGCGGGTCGGGGCGCGACAGTCCGAGTCGGATCGATCCTTCCAGGGGTGTCGGATCGATCTAACTCAGTAGGCTGGATAGTAGGATCGATCCTACTGTGAACAGTTGAAAAGTATGTGTTCTGTCATGTCTGCGCGTAGACGGATCAATCCTTCTATGGGTGTCAGATCGATCCTTCTTTCCAGAGTATTTACTGTTTTGCCATCCAGACTGCCCCATCGGTACTAAAATTGCCATAACTTCGTCTACCAAACTCGGAATCACGAACCGTAAAATTCTCCAGAAACTAGACTTCAAGAGCTTTCCAACCATATATGGCACATCATCTGGTTCTTTATGAGCAGGTACAGTTTAATCTTTAAAGTTGATCCGTATACTCTTTTCAGCTTCTTTTAGCTCCAATTTCCTGCATTTTTCAAACAACTATGTGAAGCATATGAAAGTATAAAAATAGTGCTAAAGAAGTTGATTAAGGGTGAAGATATAACAATTGAGATGGTTATAAGGTTGTTCAGTGTGCACTTTCATGCACTCATCACACATGCAAAAGAGATGACAGAGCGCAACAATTCAGATGATCGATCTTCACCTACGAGAAGATCGATCACTTTATGGAACTGAATAGTACATGAAGAACAAAGATCGATCATCAGCTATAGGAAGATCGATCTTCCATGGGACCAGCGATCACACGGATGAGAAAGATCGATCTTCCACCCTATAAAAATCGATTTTTATGTGCCAGCTGAGCAAAATCAACGGCCCAGATCTAATCCGAGTGGGGGATGCTTGTGGGCTATAAATAGACCCCTTTGGGGGAATTTTGAGAATATTCTCTAGGGACTTTTTCCAGCCTTTTCTCTTTTAGACTCCTCTTACCCAATTTAGAATAAGGCCTTTTTGGAGGAGATCCATGGAAGGAGAGCGTCGTCAACCTGCCTCCACGGATCAAACCCCCAAGATGAGTCACTAAACTCTTAGCTTAGGAATTCTTATGATGTAATAAGGGTTTCTTTTAAGGAATCCTAGGATTTAAGGCTTGTGCTACTCTATTGAATGATTGTATGGATTGGATTTAATTTCTATATGAATTTGGTGTTGTTTTCATTGATAGATGCTTGGATTGCCCTATCGTGCCCTAGATCTAGGTCTCTTGTATGCTAAGGCTTGGATGGAACCTCTCGTGAGAGGGATTCATGCTAGAACCCTGGATTCTCTCACGACGAAGGTTTCTAATCCAAGATTGGACTAGATTGGGGTGCTAAAACCACCACCAATCTATTCCTAACCTTCCACCCATCATATCATTGTGATTTTGGGCAGCGAGGTGCTAGAACCACCTCGCTATCACACCTAGATCCATACCACGTTAGCTCTCTTGCGACGAATCCATCCTAATTAGAGGATTTGTTAGCAGCGATCGCAACTCATCATTCGGTAGCCGATCATTAGACGTTTGTTCTTGCCGACGAGGGATCTTAACCTGAGCCTCGTCGAGCGATAGGTGTAACTAACCATTCGCCTATCGACATTTGGATTCAACCATTCAATTTGAGGAGGCATGCCCTGGTCTTAGGAAGAACTATTAGAACACTTGTTATTGATTAAGAATCCCTCGGCCTTTCTGCATATCTTATCACTTTTTTGCATTAATTTTGGTCTAGCCTAGTTAAAAACCCAAATCTAAATCTTTTCTTCCGACTTCTTGGTAGAGGACCATGCTTAATATTCCGCTTCAATCCTAGTTTCTTCCCAATGGATCGACTCGGACTCACCACTAGTTATCCCAAAAGGTAGTTAGTTAAGAGTTTGATTATAAATTTGTAATTTTGATCGGGCCCATTAAGCCGCAACACTTTCCACGTCCTATCAAAATTTTGACCCTACCTTCCCACCACCGACAATTCTCCCTACTCCTCTCCGGCAGCTGTCGTCGCCAACCAAGGCCACCACCTTTCCCCCTGCAACCCCACGACCCTTCCTTCTCCGTCTCCACTGTCGATTGTCGTCTTTGGCAATCTACCAGTCGTTCACAAACCCTCAGCCACCAACCTCACCTTAGTTGAAGCCCTCCCCGCTCTACGTAATCGCCATCAAGGTCTTCCGTATTCCTACCCCAATCCAATCACACCTTCCCTGATCATGCCTTCTTCATCATCGACCCTGGCGGAAGCTCAAATCCCTCCGTCCTTTTTGACCTCGAAATCCTCAACCGAGACAAACTGATCTCCGACTGTGTTCATCTCTCTAAAGCTTCTGAAGCCCCCCAGAGCCACCAAACATCTTCTCTATGGAATTCGAATTCCGACGAGCTTCCCTCACTGGTAATCGAGTTTAGGCCACTCTCAACCGCCAAACCTCCTTCATCCTTCCTGAAGCTTCATCAAGCCATGGATAGGTTCCAACCGTCCAATCTGATCAAATCAGATCTGAACCAGTTGGATTTAATTAGACTCAGACTTAGTCTCATAGACTCGATCGAGTCAGATTTCGATCAAGCCATACGTGATCTCAAGGTGAATCTTGACCGTACAGATCTGATTGAAGGTCTAAGAGGGGATTGATCTTAGGCCTTATAAAAGAAAATGGATGATGGAAACTTAGAGATGAGGAGTCTAATAAAACCGTATGCTTGTAAATGAATAGAGTATAAAATAAAACAAGTAAATGAAGGATAAAAGAGAGTTAGAGATATTGCACCATATTTTTATAGTGGTTCGGCCAACCTTGCCTACGTCCACTTCACTCAAGGGTCTTTCTTGAGGTTCCACTACTTACAAGACCTCTTATAAGATTTCTACCAACCTTATGGGTGCTTGGTAACCTTACAATCTCTCCAACTCACTATTGGATATCTCTCTCAAAGTCTACTTCACAACTTGAAGTAGTTCTACAAAGATTAAGCTCTCAAGAAGAAGACTAAAACTTGTTACAATGTTTACAAATATTCCCCTTAGTCTTATTGCCAGTTTTCTGCTTCTTCCTATTTATACTTGAGCTTATGAGCCTCCAAAAGTAGTTTCTAACGGCTACTTTGTTGTTCTGCAATGGCTCTCTAACGACTATATTTCTGACTGGCGGTCGACCGTCGTATCGTCCGCCACATCGTCCATTGTGCTCAAACCATAGCCTGGATCGACCATCGCATCAGCCTTCACACTTCACGGTCGACCCTTGCATCGATCGTTACATCATCCGTGAGTTTCTGATGAAATGGGCTTCTCAGGCTCGATGCCTCGTTCGACCGTCGCACCTCCAAAGCAAGTCACATAGGCCACGGTCGATCGGTCCATCGATCATCACATCGACCGTCGGCCTATTTCCCTTTGTATTTGCTGCAGTAGAGATTGAGAACAAGGATGCATGGGTGTGGTTTTTGGAACTTCTTGCTACTGACATGGGGTTTGTCACATGATCATTATGGACTGTGATTATATACCAGCAAAAGGTATGCCAACTAATCATTGAATGAATTTGATTTGTGTCAACTAATGTGAAATGTCAATCGATACTAATGCCAATTGATTAACTATCAATTGATGCTTGATTAACTACAACCTAATTGCACACTTTGAATGACCAACATGGATTGATTCCAGCAATTGAGGCTATCATGCCAGGATCTGAATATAGATTTTGTATTAGGCATCTCTACCAAAACTTCTGCAAAGTGCACAAGGACAAGAATCTAAAAAAACTGATGTGGATAGCTGCAAAAGCAACAACCAAGCCTCATTTTAAACTTGTCATGCAACTGATCAAGAAAGAGAGTGAGGATGCATTCATTTACCTAAGCAAATTGGAGCCCAAGTATTGGTGCATACATGCATTCAAGTGGTTCTCATCTTGTGACATGAATACAAACAATAATACAGAGTCTTTCAATTCTATGATCAAGACTGGTAGAGAGAAGCCCATCATTAGCATGTTTGAGGACATCATGCTTAAGCTGATGACAAGAATGAGGGAGAGGAGGCAGGCAATTCAAGTAATGAAAGGTCAAGTTGGGCCAGTTATACATAGGAAACTGGAAGAATCGAAGAGAGAAGCTGGAAAATGGCAGTGCCACTGGTTTGGAGGATCTGAGTTTGAGATTGAGAGTTTCACGGAGAGATTTATAATCAATCTGGATGCTAAGACTTGCACATGCAATTTTTGGGGTCTGACTGGGCTTCCTTATGCCCATGCAATCTCTAGTATAATTCGTGACAGGAAGAGGATTGAAGATTATGTGGCTCATTGGTATAAGAAGGACAAATATTCTCAATGCTACTCAGCCTGGATTAGACCTGTGAATGGTCCTATTCTGCGAGAAAAGGCACTTGGAGATCTCCTACTACCACCTCCTTATAGGAGGCAACCTGGAAGGCCTAAAAAATTCTGAAAAAGGCAACATGATGAGGCAGAAAGCAGTTCAAAGTACAAGAGAAGGGGCACAACATTAAGGTGTAAGAATTGTTGGGGTTGGGGTCACAACAAAGGAAGCTACAAGAGACCACCATGTCCTAAGCCTATGGAGGAAGTCAATATCACTTCTACTAATGCTCTACCTAATGCCTCATCATCTGCTACTGCTTCATCATCTGCTACCCCAACAACTAGTCATGGCAGAGGCAAGGGTGGTGCAAGAAACCCCTAGCCAGCAATTGCTGGTGGTGGGAGGGGCAGGGGCATGGGCAGAGGTAGGTTGGATAGGGCTTGGATCCCTCCATCTGGTTCAGGAGTTGTTGGCTTTATGAGAAGTCGAATAGCTTCAAGGAGTCCCCCAAGACCAACAGCTGCAAGTTCTCCACCAGACAATGTAAGACTTATTAACCTTTCAAGTCAACAACCAAGCAATCAGACTGGTAGAGAAGAAGGGAGGAACAGATGATGTCATTTGATGTCATTTGCTTGTATACAATGTTGGCTATGTGTATGAATGGAAAAGGGTACAATGATGATGATGTAAAACAATTTAACAGTTATGTCTGTGGGTTATCTAGATATAAAACAATTTCAGTTACAATTTCAGTTACAATTTCAGTTACAATTTCAGTTTTATTATGTTGTGCAGTTACAATTTCGGTGTGGCTGAACAGTTTGATTTTGTATGATGTAATTAGCTTGTATGGATGCAAGTGGTATGTTGTCATTAGCTTGTATACAGTGTTGTTTGTATGGATGTCATTAGCTTCAATTTGATACAGTGTTGGATGAACAATTTGATCCTGTCAACAAACATGGGCTTTAATTAGCTTCATTAGCTTGTCATGTTTGTATAGATGCAAGCAGTTGTGTCTGGATATACCTGCTTTTGAGTTATGTATTTCATGTAGTTAGTGATACAGGGGCTTGTTACTACTGCAAGCTAATGCAGGGAATTGCATGTCTTCAACATTGATCCAAAATTGGTACAAAACATTAATCCAAAATTTGGTACAAACCTGTATGCACACAACACCAAACACTATACACAGTTAATTGCAAAGAATTGCATGTCTTAGTCAACATTGATCCAAAATTGGTACAAACTTGTACAAATTGACCATTATGTAGTTAATTGCAAGGAAATTCTTAGCATTCAAACAACTAGAGACATAACACTCAAACAGAGGAATAAACCAGTAAAATTCCCAGTATCCATGACAACACCAAAGCAATCAAATATGTTCTGACTCTAGACTTTAATTGACAATTCTGCAGCTCAAGCATAGCAATTAATTCGTCTTTATTATCTATGCAATTCTTCATGGCTTGCACATCTGCCATAGCCTTCTCCTCCTTTGTGTAATAGGAATCGAGCCTTGCCTTAATTTTTTGCAGCTTATCCCTCAAGTCCTTGATAACAGCATCTTTGTTGTGCTCACCTATATCCGAATCAAACCACTTGAAGAAGTTGCAGCCACCATCCTACAAGGGACAAAGCAAATGATTGGGTGAGTTGCAACAACCAATATTTGAGGAGGAAAAAAGAAATGATTGGGTGAGTTGCAACAACCAGTATTTGAGGGGGAAAACAATGATTTGGTGAGTTCCAACTGTTTGGGAAACCAATAAGTTGCTAAAAATTCCCCTTACTTGATAGTTTGCACAGCCTAAGAACCTCCTTCCAGGATTTGATGTTGTCCATGAAGCCCTTAGTGTGGCCTTCACTCCACAGTGACAGAGGCGATCTTCCCTCCTTGATGTGGTGACTAAACCTCCACTGAGGTTAGAACTCCCCTCCGATGGTGATTTCGCCGACATGGATCTGATCACCAATGCATCCAATCAAATGCAGATGATTGGAATGGATGGAGGTCTCGTCGAGGGAGAAAGAACAGGCGATCGGAGGAACAATAGATGGAGGATTCCAACAATTTAAGGGGCTAAAACACTACCTTACCTTCGTGCTTGTCGTCGTCCGGATATTCCCTCTGATTTGCCGCAGATTTCCCTTCAGGTTGGAGAGATCATCGGAACCCTAGCTAATGGGGTTAACGACGGTTATAATGGTGTGAGAGAGGTCAAAACCGCCTTTAATGGCGCTAGAGAGGGAGGTCAAAACCGGTCACGTGACCGGTTTGCTGTCAACTTCACTTAACGGCATCCATATACAGGGTCTAAAATGTAAGTCATTGATAATGTAGGGTTCATTTTGAGCGGTTTTAAAATATAGGGTCCAAACTGAATATTTCCCAAATTAGAGGGTAGTAAAGTGTTATTTGCCCAATAATATATATCAAGGATATGATTAAAATATTCAATTTACAGAAATCATACCAATTATATCACGAAACTCGAAAAATCATATCTTTCAATCTAGCCATTGATAAGTCACTAATTATTTCTAATTAAACCCCTTAAATTACCTTTGTTAGGCCTAGAGTAGGTGTTTTTGATATCCTATTGATTGATTTCAGGTTTAAGTAAGATTTGAGAAGAAATACAAGAAATTCAGCCAAAAATCACTAAATTCTGCAAAAAGACTGCTTCGTTGACTGTTTGGAAACTAATCACCAGATATTCTACAAAACTCCACATATTCTGAAATTTTGGTAGATGAAATAAGACTTCAAGATATACAACTTTCATGTTGAAGACTTTGTGAGATTCCGTATAAATTGGCGCCAGTTTGGAAGCAAAATTGGATCTATGAAAGCTGAAATTTAATAAAGGCTGAAATTAATTAATGACGTGGCAGTTAATGATGCAGTCAAACCGACTGGAGCGATGGATCGAATTTGAGTCCGATCGGTCACTCCGATGACGCCAACAACCCGGAATTTAGGGAAATTAGAGTTTAAGTTCAACTATAACTCCTAATTCCGGGATCAAGGGTTTCTAATACATAAGGGGGTTATTCCAGCCGAAAATTGGTATCTATTGGAGCACTTTTGGAGGAGAAGGTTAGGGTTTTGAAGACGGTGATCTTTCCGCGGGGATCAATGGCTTCATCTTCTACACCGATTCATGATTTCCAAGAGATGAGTGGCTAGATTTCTTGTTTTTAGGAATACCATGAAACCCTAGTGTAACTTTTGATCTTTCTTAGTTGGATTTTTGTGAACTTCTCTATGTATAATCTCATGAATATGTCCTACATGATGGTTGTGAACTTCTCTATGTATAATCTCATGAATATGTTTTTAATGATTATAGAGTTGAAGGAACAGAGTTCC
The DNA here is from genome assembly GCA_963920575.1 of Narthecium ossifragum. NCBI lineage: Eukaryota > Viridiplantae > Streptophyta > Magnoliopsida > Dioscoreales > Nartheciaceae > Narthecium > Narthecium ossifragum. Next base: position 8,645,340 of record OY986973.1, read on the forward strand.
GTTGACATATTCTTAGTCCTACATTATGGTTGTACTAGATTGTAGAGATTCATGAGATAGTTTTCATATGGTTTGTGATTTGCCTTTTGCCTTTGAGATAATCTATGCTACATGAAGATAAGTCATGCTAAGGTCATTAGGAGTGGAATAGCATAAGATAATGGTAGGACCGAAGATGATTTATGCCAAACAAAGATAGATTATGTCGTAGGAAACATAAAACCTTCTTTTAGGGATTCATTTGAGCTTGTAGCCATACAATCCATAATGCTTAGAGAAGTGATCAAGATGATAACTATGGAAGATTAAGGGTGAAACTAGGGTGGATTGTGTATTTCCTAAGACATCTTTTTCAGTTGATTAAAATCTTAATATTTTTTTCTGCTTTCTTAGATAGTTTCAGTTAGATCAATCTATCATTGACGTTGTTGGCGTAGATCTAGAGTTTTGAGAACTGATTTTGTTTTTCCTAGTAATTCCCTGTTGTTCGACTCCGGATTTCACCACTAGTTTACGTAGTAGTATTAGTGATTGAATAAGGATATAAATTTAAGATTTGATTGAAGTTTGTAACGTTTTAACGACACGTTTGCGAGCGATCAGCCGTCCAATTTACATGAAGCTTGATTGGATTTTGGTTGGATTTAAACCGGATTTAAGTGAGTTTTTCCTTGATTTATTATTGGTTTTCTGTTCTAACAGAAATAGCTATGTTCTAGCTTGTTTTTCGGCTTCTATGTACATGATCTCAGTTGATCTTCAACATAAAAGTTGTAGATATCTGAGTTAGCTTTTATTTTCAACTGATTTCATGAGTTTTGGAGGTAAGTAGAATTTCTGATGAATTAAATGGGATGTCTATGCTGAAACATGGCAGTTGGTTTAAATTGAGGATTTAAGTTGTTTTTCTATATTTAATTGAGCTAACTTTTGGAGGGGATGATCTTGATGATCTTTCAAAGAGATATGCAAAGTTTGGTTTTTATCCAAGTTATTTTCAATGGGATTTTGATTAGTTTATCAAATCTGAGATTTTACCGAAATTGTAGGTTTTGATCTATTTTTGTTTATCCGATCGATCCAATTTTCGGATATATGATTCGGGGTATGCTATTGAGTGGGTGTATCAAGTTTCATGTCAATTGGATGGCTAGATTGAAAGATATGATTTTCCGAGTTTTGTGATATAATTGGTTTGATTTCTGGAAATTGATTATTTTAATCATATCCTGGATATATATTAAAATAACCTACAACTTTTATATTGAAGATCAATTGAGATCATGCACGTAGAAGCTCGAAAACAAGCTAGAACATAGTTGTTTATGCTAGAACAGAAAACCATGAATAAATCAAGGGAAAACTCACTTGATTGTAGAAGCCGGAAAACAAGCTAGAACATAGTTGTTTATGCTAGAACAGAAAACCATGAATAAATCAAGGGAAAACTCACTTAAATCCGGTTTAAATCCATCCAAAATCCAATCAAGCTTCAAATATATATTAATCATACCTAGGATAACTATCTAGCATAGATTGATCAGCAATTTAAGCAATAAAGCAACCAAGAACACCTAATCAAGTCATAGGGTTAGAATCCTACATTTCTACGCTAATCCACTATTAATCCTTGATTAATCCATGGAAGAGAGGTAAGGATATGCTCCTCCCCTTGCTGCCGACCTCTCCAAGCTGTTGGAACACCATTAGCCACGAAACTCTAGCCTCGGCGGAGAGAAGGAGGAAGAAGAAGAAAAGGGGAAAAACATAGGCAGTTTGCAGGCAACTTATAGGCCCGAGTCTGATCGGTCGCTCCCCGAGCAATCGATCGGACTAGGTCGGTTCGCGTCCTTATCCAGACACGTCGGAGGCGGTGCCGACCTCGAATTCGACCGATCGCTCCCTGGAGCGATCGATCGGTTTGGGCTGACAGTTGTCCTAAAGACAGCTTCCGCGCGCTCGAACACAGATCTTTCGATCCCATGTTCTCCTAAGGTTCTAATAAGCACAAATAACAAACAAGGGGGTCGTGTGTGTACAACACCGGTATGAAACCAACCGCCAATGCGCAATTTACCAAATTACCCTTGGGGTCTTCGTGATCAACCCGATCGCGGAACAAGGCCAAACGGGCCAGACCCTCGACCTAACGCGGTCGGACCGGGTTGGAGGAATGGGCCCTCACATGGGGGGTTCAAGTGAGCACCATGGCAAGAAATGAGATTGACTTATGATTTTTTTGGGTTCTTTTAGGGATGGCAGCGGGGCGGGTTTGGGACAATTTAGCCTAATCCCAAACCCATCCTATATAAAAAAAACGCACCCCCATCTCATCCCCGTTTAAAATCCAACCCATATAACCCATCCCCGCCCAGCCCCATATAATGTCACTGGAAACACAACAAAATGTAATATGAAAATTGAAAAATCACATATTATAAAAAAAAAATCCTCCTCTTCGTCTCTCACATGTAGATAGAGTTTTAATTTTAAGAAAAGAAACATATATAGAGTCTAAAAAGGAAAGGGATCGGGAAGTCAGAATGTTTATATGATTCATTCCTATAATACTTAATTGTACATATATATAGCACAAGTATTTAAGTAAATATATATATGATCGGGACGGGTTCAGGTTTTTTAAGCCTAAACCCAAACCCGTCCCAAATCCATTCGGGTTTAACTTGACTTTCCCATACCCGCTCCAAACCCATTTAGGCTTACCCCAAACTCATACTATTAGAGGCGGGTCAGGGCGAGAACCTGCTTAACCCGCTCCATTGCCATCCCTAGGTTCTTTGTTACATTTGAACATGATACACTGACTGATTTGTTAGTGTCTAGTTTTTTGCATGTCAAATGTATAAGGATACATTGACTGGTTATTGTGAAGAGATGGGTGTAATCTTTTTTGGATGTCACTACAGTGGGATGTCATTTTGAGCAACTATAATCATGTGACTACAGTGGGATGTCACTACAGTTGGATGTGCAATCTTGAGCAACTGTAAGGATCTTGGATGTCTATTTTATAGCAGAAATGTTGTTGGGTGACTACATTTTAGTTTATTCCAGTTGATCGCCTTGGGTTTTTTTAGTGGATATCAGTTTGTTTTGTTTCAGGTTGGTCAAGTTTAATCCAATAGGATTGTTGTTGTTTGTCAGTTTTTTTTGTATGTCAATAGCCTAGGATGTCTATTTTACAGCATGAATGTTGGATGCCACTAATTGTTGTGTACAGTTATGAGCAAACATATAAACCTATGTATGTGAAAACCTGTAGCATGCAAGGGGTGCAAACCTTCAGTTCATTGATATGCAAATCTAGCAAGGCAATTTATACAAATTCCAGTTCACAATTACCATACAATTTGCCAATACATATATTCGCTGGATACACAAAAAACCTCAAATTAATTGACCAACTTTACTCATGCATCAAATTACATCACATTTACATCTCATTGTAGTTAAGACACCAATAAAGCAGGGCAATCCCAACTACCCAAGACATTAGCATACCAATCCAGTATGCCCTTGGCCTATCATTTGATTGCATTTTTTTTCAACTCAAGTATGGCAATTAACATATCCTTATTAGCAATTATTCTATCATTTTCACTCATTGAGATCTTCATGGTTTGCATCTCCACCATGACCTCCATTCTTTTCAACTAATCTCTCAAATCATAAATAAGAATTTGTCCTAATCCATGCAAATCATGATCAACCCATTCGAAAAAGGTGCAACCACTACGTTCCTGCAAACAAATATGAAAATTAATTAGCAAGGGGTCAAATTACCTGCAAATGAAAAAACATGTAAAATCCTATATAAAAAATCAGCCATATTATTGAGGAATCAATTAGTCTACATAATACGTAACTATTAAGAATGTTGTTTTAGCAATCCTAACATGCGTTGACCAAATAGGAGGAAAAAGAAATCAAGACTCCTCCCAACTTCGAGAGGAGTCCGGTTTCCTCTCATGATGGGAGAGCTCGACAGAGGCAACTCCCTCTCTCATGCTTAAATGCCAACCAAACATGGCGGATGGAGTCATCACTCCCTCTCCTATGGTCAAACCGACAACCAAACGCACCCTAACTTTCCCTATGTCCGTCGTGATGTCGTGGAGGAAAGGGGGTTAAGTCAGGGAGAATACCACCTTCCGTGGCGTGAGCCAGATGCAAAACCGTTCATTTGTACGCACGTGAGCGGTTTCCCGTCAAATTATAGTAACATAGTCAGAAATCAGAACTAAATTTCAATTAGTTTATAACATGGTGGTATTGAACTGCAAATCCCAAACTAGTGGTATCAAAGTGCAATTATGGTAAACTGCATGGTACCAAAATGCAAAAATTGCTATATATTATAGATTTAATCGGGTCGGATTATTTTGCCAAAACAACCAAGTCCGTTAACATCATCCCCTCCAATGGCCCAATGCACCACCCGAATCACTCCTCCACCACTGTCCCACCGCCGCCACCACCGGAGCCCCCGGTCTACATCCGATCTCTCCGCAGGTGCGTCGCCCTACTCCACCTATGCCGCTCCCTTGGCGGCCTCAAGCAAATCCATGCCCACGCCCTGCGCGGCGGCGTCCCCCTCGGCCAACCCCTCCTCGCCAAGCACCTCATCTTCGCCCTCGTCTCCCTCCCCCACCCCTCCCCTCTCTCCTACGCCCACCGAGTCTTCATCGCCGTTCCTCCCCCCCAAGGCGTCTTCACCTTCAACACCCTCATCCGCGGCTACGCCGAGAGCCCCGACCCCACCCCCGCCCTCGCCCTCCACCGCTCCATGCTCGCCGCCCCCGTCCCGCCCGACACACACACGTACCCTTTCCTCCTCAAAGCCTGCGCCAAGCTCATGTCCCTCCGCTACGGCCAAACCGTCCATTCCCTGTCTGTCAAGAATGGCCTCTCTACTTTCGTCTTCGTTCAGAACACTCTCGTCTTCTTCTACTCCAGCTGCGGGCGATTCGAGAGTGCTCACAAGGTGTTCAAGGAGATGCCGGAACGAAACCTTGTCACCTGGAATTCCGTCATCAATGGGTTTGCCATGAATGGCCGGCCCAATGAGGCGCTCACTCTGTTCAGAGATATGAGTTTGGACGACGACCGCTCCGTCGAGCCCGATGGGTTCACTATGGTTAGCTTGCTCTGCGCGTGCGCGGAGCTCGGGGCGCTGGCTTTGGGGAGGAGGGTGCACGTGTTCTCCATGAAGGTTGGATTGAGCGAGAACCCGCACGTGGGTAACGCGTTGATTGATTTGTATTCCAAGTGCGGGAGCGCTGAGGAGGCGCACAAGGTGTTCGCCGGAATGAGCTCCCGGAATGTGGTGTCGTGGACTTCTCTCATCGTTGGGCTCGCGTTGAATGGGTTCGGCGCGGAGGCGCTCGACCTCTTTGCAGAGATGGAGGGCCAGAGGATGGCGCCGAGCGAGATCACGCTGGTCGGCGTCTTGTATGCTTGCAGCCATTGTGGGTTGGTGGACGAAGGATTCAGATACTTCGACAGGCTAAGAGATGAGTACAACATCGTCCCCAAGATCGAGCACCATGGTTGCATGGTTGATCTCCTGGGGAGGGCCGGCATGGTGGAGGAGGCATATAACTACATTGCTTCCATGCCATTGGAGCCGAACGCAGTGGTGTGGAGGACTTTGCTTGGCGCGTGTGCCATGCACAAGAAGGTGGCGCTCGGGGAGGCGGCTTGGTCCCGGCTGGTGGAATTGGACCCTGGTCATAGTGGCGACTATGTGCTCCTCTCAAACCTCTACGCCTCGGTTGGACGGTGGGTGGAAGTGCATAGGCTTCGTCGGAGCATGTTGAAGGGCGGGGTGAGGAAGAAGCCCGGACACAGCCTCGTAGAATTGGGCAATTGCGTGCATGAGTTTGTCATGGGAGATCGATCACATCCTCAAAGTGATGACATATATAAGATGCTCGAAGAGATTGCAAAGAGGTTGAGGCGAGAAGGGTATGTCCCGAAAACGACGAATGTGTTGGCTGATATAGAAGAGGAAGAGAAGGAGACGGCGCTGAACTATCACAGCGAGCGCCTGGCCATTGCCTTTGCGCTGATGAACACGTCGTCCGGGACGCCAATTAGGATCATAAAGAACTTGAGAGTGTGTGCAGATTGCCATCTGGTTACGAAGCTGATATCGAAGATTTATGAAAGGGAGATTGTTGTGAGGGATCGTAGTAGATTTCACCATTTTAAAGGCGGGCTGTGTTCTTGCAACGACTACTGGTAGAAGAGTAGAAAACTCTCTGTTGCTCTCTCTGATCTCGAACGGTGAGGCCATATTGTGCGGAGTTGCTAGGTGTTTGTTCATTGCCAGCTGCTGCTGCAAAGAGCTAATGTTCTGAGAGTTGTAATCACCCTTGTTGGATAAATGAATACTTGTGAGCTGGGTGGTAAATTCTGCAATTAAGCTGTTAATTTCTCTTTCAACGTCATTAAAATGGTTGTTTCTGATGGTCTGTTTCGGATCAATCAAAAGACTCAAGACAGGGCTGATATAAGGTTTTGGATTAGAAAAATTAGCATCCAAAACTGCTAATATACATGTGATTTAAGTCAAGCTGAAAGTAGCCTATTTCAGGAGTTGAAATTGGTCTCTCTTTTTTATTTATTTTCAAGTCATCACCGTAGAAGTGTATGATCAAATTAGACGCCTTTACAGCAGAAATGAATTAAGCGGCAGGCGAACAGGCGTATTAACGTGGGTCCCACTTCCCGCAGGCAGCATCTTTAAAATTTAGAACGGGCGCGAGCGGGAGAGTTCGCCGCTAATTTTTTGGAGAAATAATAGCGTAAGAGCGAAGACAACCCGCGACTTGTCTTCTCGAAAACAAAAACAAAAAGAAGACCGCCTCCGCCTCCACCTCCACCTCCACCTCCACCTCCACCTCTCGGTTCGCATCGCGCTTCCTTCCAAGTTCCAATCGACCCCTTCCGATCTCATCTTACTAGGTTATACCATAGGTTATACCATCTCCATCTGAGAGCTCAAACGAGTCGTTCTATTGCTTGGTCGAATAATGGCGGATTTGGGTCATCTCGAGAAGATGGGCAGGGAGCTCAAGTGCCCCATTTGGTACCATCGCTACTCTATATCTCTGCTATTTTTTCATTTCATCTTCTTCTCGCCAGATAAATTCTATGGAATACTTGATCGCGTCTCTATTTCGAAACCTACGCCCTCTACGTTTGGTTTATTTGCCTGCTGGAGATTTCAACTCTTTGACGCGGACTTCAAGATTAGTTCTCTTTTCTTCTTCAATAGGAGATCTTGTGGCGATTCTTTTGCTCCTTCTTATCGTTGATGCGACTTTCTTGAAAAATTTGATTGGTAGACTAAAAATTCTTCAACTTAAAGTTACTCATTGATGGTATATTATTGGCTTTGGTTTGATGACTAAATTCGAAGCTTTAGTATATCTATACTTGATATTTGCAAACCCTGACCTCCTATGGATTCGCCTGACAATCATATAGAAAGTTGTAAGCTTGAAACTTGCTTATATATTTACATAGTTGCTGGAATTCATCCAAAATCTGAATCAGTGGAATTGAGTTCGTTTTGTGCGTCATCTTTCTTTTGCAGCTTGAGCCTTTTGAATTCAGCTGTCTCCCTGGGATGCAATCATGTATTCTGCAAGTGAGCACGCGTGCCTTTGTTTATTTTTCTTATATTTCTCATTTGTGCATTTTTAGATTGATGTGATGCTGAAATGTTTCCCATTTTTTTCAGCTTGTGCATTTTGAAATCGATGAAGTCAGTTTCTGTTTGTCCGGTATGCAAAGTTCCATTCTCTAGAAGAGGTATGCTACAATTCTTTTTATCTTGTGAGAAGGCTAAACATGGGAGGGAGCACAGCAATGCTAATGCATTATAGTTAGATGGAAAACTTGGTACATAGAGGATCCAACTTCGTTGATGAGTTCATTTAGTAAAAAGAAGGATCCAGGAATGTCATGTGAAATTCTTTCCAGCTCAATGAAGTTGGTTGCCATTATGTGTATATTCTCTAGTGATGAACAAGAAGTAAGTATAAAGAACAAGCAACAAGTTATTATGAAAAGAACTAGCATATACTTTCTTTCTTCTTGTCATGGTTAGTTCTTTGATTTGGAAGTAGCTTTTATGGATGTTGTGTAAAGGAACTTTGAAACGTGAGCTTGATTTAGTTCCCTTATAGTTTTAAGCAATAGGATGAGTTCCAAACCTGTTCCAAATACTACTTGTTACACCGCTTGTCCCAATGAGTTATTGTAAGGTCCATCTCTCAACCACTTTTATGCCCCACCAAAATTTGATGAGATTTTTAGAAGATGCATTTTGGATAAACCCATTACAGACTTTTGCCACTCCACATGTTTAATTTACCATTATTTTTTCAAGATTGACCCGCCTTTCAGGCAGAGGCACCAAATTTGTCTGATTTTATCTACTTTGGCATCATCCCATGTCGTATAAGTTTTTTTTTTGTCAATGATTATGAAATAAAAGGCTTCCTCTTTTATTGCAGAGGTGCGTCCTGCTCCCCACATGGATAACCTGGTAAATGTTTTCAAGAGCATGGAAGTTTCAGCAGGGTTCAACATCTTTACAACCCAAGTACAAGCATCAGCAAAAAATTCAGGTGAGCTTTTGTTTGTGTTGGTTGATTCTTTTGCTTTTACTGCATTCTAGCTTTGTATATATTTCTAGGGATTAAATACTCAGCCTCATCAAGCCCGTCTTTTGGGTTCTTCTTCTTCTAGTTTCGACACACCTCAAGATGTGCCAAGTGTTTTTGTGGCTCAGGTTTGAATAGTTTCCTCTTGTAGCCTTTGGGCTTAACTCTTCAAAAGAAGAGTTAAAAGAAGAGTTTATGACAGAGAAAGCCATTCACTGTTATAATAATTCCAAACACGGAGTTAAATTTCTCTATTTATGCAAGATTCATTCTTTGATCTTTGCTGTTTGAAGATTCTTGTTGGTTGCATCCAACAATATATCTTTATGACGTTCAACAAACTTGGCAGCTTCTTGGAACTTCTCACTATGAAGCTTATAATGCTTGACAAGCATCATGATTCATGTGCATATTAGTTGTTGATAGAAGTTTTGTCATGAAAGTGGTCTTCCAAATGTACAATGCACATAACATTATACTTATCTTTGAAACTTTAAGTTGTGGATCCTTTTATGCACACTAATCACTAAAATAGTCTTTTGCCTTGAATTGCACAAAGATTGGCTTACCCGTTGCAAAGGAGAGAAGAACACTGGCACAAAAGAGACCACAGTGATATGTCAACGAAAACCAAACGAACAAACATCAAGGACGAAGGGGAAACAATCACGAAATGCTGGTGTGAAAACATCTGATTCTCAGCAATCAAAAATGCCTTCTTTCCCAGCCAAGAAACGAGTACATGTGACTCCATACCCTGTCTCTGAGACTCCATTGGGACCTAGTAAGGTTTCTAAATTAGGAAATCCGCTCACGGAGAGTGAGGTTTTGGATGAAAATAAAAGGCAAACCATTTATGAGATGGACAATCCATCACTCTCACCCTTCTTCTGGTTGAGAGAGGAGAATGGTGATGATGATGGTGGTCATGTCTCAGACAAACAAAGCTCTCAGCAGACAAGAAACACGCCACCGTCTAATAATGTTCCTTGTTTTAGTGACATCAAAGATTCTGATGATGACCTCCCCACGAAAACGACGCCAACAGTAAGTGTTAACTATCTTTCCTTGGTTTATCACTTCCTTTTTCAGTATTGGGATATGTGGTATGTAGTCAGGACTTGCTTCTTAACTTTGTTCGGATGAAATGCAGAGCAAATCATATCTTGGAGGTGCATTTGATAGTGAAATGTTTGAATGGACTCAAAGAGCTTGCTCTCCTGAGCTTTGTTTAACACCAATGAAGAAGCAGGTACTGTGCTTACAAAGTTTATAACTTCTATTCAACAACATCCTTGTGCTTTGTTTCTTGCAATTGGTTTCTTTAACCTGTCAATCTTTGACATCAATATTCCCCTTGATACACAGACAGGAAAAAGGCAGCAGCTAGATGGAAACCAGGAGAAAGAATGCCCATCACACACTGGAGTTGCATCAAGCAATGGTGGTAAAATAAGATCGCTTCGAATGAAAAAAAGATCAAAGAGCAACACTCGAAGAAAGTCTGTAAAGGAATTGGTCTCAAGAACCAGCAAAATTGATTTACATGAAATCCCCTTAGAAGTTCCTATTTATCCTCGTGATATAGATAAAAGTTCGAGCATACAGGATAAGCAAAACAAGGAAAAGCCTCCCAGTTCCAGAAGTAGCAGGAGCTGTAAGAAGCGCCCTGATCCATACCAGGGTAGAAGTTTCAAGGAACCAATAAACCCTATGACCATAGCGGAAGGATCTGTAAAGGCTTATACTATTCCAAAGGAGCAAAACCAAGAAAAAGATACAGGGAAAGGTATGAAAGTGTGCAGCATAACCAGAGGTGAAATATCAGGTCTGGGAAAAAATAATAGCAAAATGTGCAATACTGCAAGACCTCATCAGGCCAAGCACATAGAAACATCGTATCAAGGCCATATAGCCGAAGGAATTGAAGAAGCTCCTAAGACTATTGCCAGAGAATCAGGATTCCAAACTAGAGAATGCCAAGAGATGGACGTCAAGTTGCTGGTTGTTACATCCAAAAGCAAGGAAAATGACAGAAGTATAGGTAGGGGAAGGTGCGAAGGAGGTAAAGAGATTCAAAAGCAGAGGAAGTCAAAGAGGAAGAGAACAGATGGTGATGAAAAGCCTCTTGCAGTCAAAGTTGTCAAGAATGAAAAGCTTAAAGCCCCTAAAAGAAATCCTCAAAAATCTAAGAGCTCAGCTATCCAAAACGCAAAAAAGGCCAAAGAAACATTTTCTCTTAGTGCCGAACATATTTTGAGGAAATTTGAAAACACTGATCCTCAGATCCAATGTGCTTTCTGTCAGTCAACAAATGATACAAAGGTAGCATTATCAGCACAACTTCAGTAGTATTTGACACACTATTATAATTATTGCCATCTAATGATCCAAATTACAGGATTCTGGAGAGATGGTACGCTATTTCAATGGCAAGCCAGTCGGTGCTAATCATAACGAAGGGGAGAATATAATACATGCTCACAAGAACTGCACTGAGTGGTAGGTGACCCTTTCAGCTAAGAGAAGGGCAATGCATGCATGAGCTGTCCTATCAGAAGTATTCTCTTTCATCTTTTTTTCCTGGGATTTTGATTGGCTGTTTGATTTGTGAATAAATCAAGGGCTCCTGACGTGTATTTTGAAGATGAACTGGCTATCAATCTTGCCGCTGAATTAGCAAGAAGTAAAAGGATTAAATGTAGTTATTGTGGCATCAAAGGTGCTGCTCTTGGATGCTTTGAGAAAAGTTGCCGCAAAAGCTTCCACTACATTTGTGCTAGGTTAACTCCAGAATGCCGTTGGGACTTTGTAAGTAATTGTTACCCATGGTTTATTGATTTTCTGCTCATGGTTCAGCTTTTACTGGAAAACAAGGGAAATCAAAGCAATCTCGACCTCTACTTGAGATTGAAACTTGAAATTTTAACGTGACAGGAACATTTTGTAATGCTATGCCCTCTTCATTTATCATCTAAATTGCCAAATGAAACTTCTCAGCCCTGGAGAAAACGCAGGAAGAGAAGTACTACAAAAGAGTATACTCTTGATCCAAGAATCTTCCAACATACATTTAGAAAATTCATTCTCATAATTTTTTTGATCAAATTTGCCTAAATATGCAGGGAGTTGCAAGCTTTATCAGTACAAAAACGTGATCAGGATAGTTTTCAACTTTGGAAATGGCCTTCTAGGTCACCTAACAAGTTGGTGCTCTGCTGCTCTGGTCTCACTGATGAAGAGAAGGTAACTTGAAATTTCCCTTTACAGCCTTCTAAATGTTCATCACAGCAATATTAGAAATCTCTGACAGGAAGATTGATTGCAGGATGTAATCTCTGAATTCGTGAAGCTCACTGGTGTGCTCATCTCTGAGAAATGGAGACCCACTGTAACTCATGTCATTGCATCAACCAATGAGAATGGTGCATGTAGGAGAACCCTCAAGTTTTTGATGGGAATCATCGGAGGAAAATGGATATTAAGCATCGATTGTAAGAACAAATTACCTGCATGCAGAATTTTAAAACCATGGAGGTTCTATGTGTGATGCATTAACAACCAGTCTACTTTTATTTTTGATGTGCTTCCATAATGCAGGGATCAGAGCATGCATGAAGGTCATGGAACCTGTCAATGAGGAGAATTTTGAAATCAGGTTAGATATCCATGGAGTTAGTGATGGACCTTGCTTGGGAAGAAAGAGAGTTGAAAAGAAGGTACTTTTTTTTAACTTTTTGGACCCATCTATTTACTGGAGATGTAGTAGTATCTACAACGTATGTTCTTTCCTTGTCACCATTCAATAGCTGTGCAAAATGAGTAAAATTTCTTTTTAACTTTGTTGAAAAGCCTTTATTGAACAAGAAGCTTATAGACTATGGTCCTTAAAATGTTTAATGAGCTTTGAGTTGGTAAAGTTATTCTCTCTAGAATCTAAAATAAAATTCGTTTTAAAATCTGCATTCATACGTGGTTCTAGACTCATGTGTGCTCTTTTCTTTTTGTTTTAAACTCCTATTAAATTTTGTTAGTGATCTGCTCAAACTTGCAGCAACCAAAGCTCTTCAATGGCTTTAGGTTCTACTTTTCTGGAGATTTCACACCTTCATACAAGGGTTATCTGCATGATCTTGTCACTGCAGCAGGAGGTATTGTATTACAAAGGAAGCCCATTTCAAGAGACCAAGAAAAGTTGCTTGATGACTCTTCGATATCGACAACCTTAATAGTATACAGTCTCGAGCTTCCTGAGAAGCAAAAAGTTACTAATCATGCTGCAGTTCTAAGCCGTAGGAGAGTTGAAGCAGACACTCTTGCTGATGCATCTGGTGCCAAAGTAGTGACCAATACATGGATCTTAGACTCTATTGCTGGCTGTAAATTGCAAGTCGTGACATGAGAGTGCAAAACCCTGTAATTAAGCTTTTCCGTATGTGTCAAACATTTGATAATAATACCTATGTGAACAGTGCAAAGCCATATTAATAACCTTTTTTTTTCTGCTGAAATGAGTAGTTTTGGTGAATTTTTTCCATACTATTAAAAGGTTGGGCTTCCTATGATTTTATTTCCACTTTGATATATACTTAAATTTAAGGTGGCATTCATGAAGCTTTTAGAATATGCTTCAAATGTGAGGAGGTTGGGGTATGCACAAGTCTGCGGTGATGCGACACTGATGGCAAAGCAAGAAACATGCTTGCGAGAAAGAAATCAGAGAGACTGCATTCAGATATAATAATATCACTCTATTTGCCTGTGGTGCTGTATAACTTGTCAGTTTGCTTCAGTTGTTAAAAATACTAAGAGCATATACATTCTCAAACCACCAACTGTCAGAGAAAAAAAGAAAAAAAAAACATGACAACATGCCGACCATAACATTCAATAATGAAAAAAATCCAGCTGCTGATCAGAAACTGCCAGTGATTGATGAATGTTAGGATGTAAATCAGAATGCCATAACTTATCATCGGAAATTGCAGCACTGAGCTCGACCCTTCGCCAACTTGTCCCATAAACACATCATTTGTCTGGGAGACTGGTAATGAGCAGTGAAATAATTCTCCATGCACCCATACTGACAGAATTTCCAGTTGTGAGAGTACTGAACATGAGTTGTGGCATTGAACTGCTCAACCCACATGCCCATGCTTACATCTTCCATTTTGAACAACTGCAAAATGTCCAAGAGATGAGTTGAAGCCCCTGATAAGCAAATTTAAGAGCTGCCCTGCAATTAAAAGGAAGAGTTAATTCTGGAGTTGCCAGGCTCACCCTTAGGCTTTGATTTGCATGTTGAGAGAAGATGTATTTTGCAATGTCGCTTGAGATTACGTATCCAGGTCCATTGGCATATGGCGGATATATCAGTTCAGGCCATTCCTGGATGAAACATGAATAAGAAATTCAGGGTACAAGAGATGCTCCTCAGACATGCGAGAAAAATCGTTTGCCTATGGAAAATTGTGATTTTCACCTACCTTTCAAAACATGTTTGTCATAATTAGTTCACATAGTGTGCATACACATAAATCAAGTAAATTTGCATTATCAAAACATACCTGTACATGAATAGAATCAAGCATCTCATGGAATTCATTGACCTTTCCTAGTGATACCCAGATGTAATCTACCGAAGCATAGCAGTTTAACATCCTATTGCACAACTTTTTATCAACCCTGAGTGGCTTGCCACGACAAGCACTTCCTGCTCCTTATTGCTAGCTAAGTCAAGGTACTTATCATCATCTAAACTCTAACGCTGGTATTATTGTACCCAATTGCTTTGAAAGTGTATAAAAGTTTCCACCGGGTGACTATATACCACAATTGGCATTAACAGATCTATATGCCAAGGTACTTGTTTAATATGGCAGAGAACTGAGATGGAAAAGCAAGTGCCTGATGATTGTTCATGAAAATAGGCAAACGAATATAAAGATAACAATTTTGGAATGTCAACTGCATGTAACAGCTTACCTCATATGTGACTGCCCATTTCCCAGTTCTTAGAGGTCTGTGGAAAAGATTAAGATTTCCCATATAAAGAGGTCTCTTAGGATCAGTGCCCTCAATTTGCTTCAAAACGACATCCAACCTAATAAATGTATCATCGTCAGCTTTCATAATATATGCAGCAGTCAAATTCCGAACCTGCATGAGAAGGATGTTTGATTAGTACAGCACTCATAAATAGGCTCAAGAACACAAATTCAAAAGACACTTTGTACCAAAAGTAACAGAGCAAGCGGACTCACCCCGTACTCACAGATTGCTATTGTCTTAAGGACAACAAGTTCGTAGCGATCCATAAATGGCAAGATAACAACATCTCCAAAGTATGCTGCTTCCTTTTTTAGCACTGCATTCACCTCCTTCCTAGGATTCTGTCATTCAATTTGGATGAAAACTTGAGAAAAAATAGGAGAAAAAGTAGTTGCTCACACAATGAAGCTTCTAATCACTATATGAGGAGACGATGAACCCAACAACTCTATTATGGCATAAAAATCTCTCTGTTTTGAAAAAGAAGGCATGCTTCACAAGTGCTAAAAATTACTGTGGGTAATGAACCCAATAAAATTCCAAGCTCCAACAGCAAAGATTCATCTGTTTTTTTCTTTATATAATTATACTTAGTAAGCAATAAAATATATATAAGTACAGTCAATTAAGTCTCTACGCAGAACACTTATCTCAGATAATCCAACACAACTAAGTTGCAGTCAGACAAAAAAGTGATTCCTGAACTAAACTTTCTATTCCAATAGATGCTAACAGATGACATTTTAATAAAATCTTCAAAGGCGAGAAGGCAAATCCAAAAGAGACTCTCTCAGAGGTGATAAGCAAGATATCCATGGCGGTAAAACTTCTAGGCTAGGTGACCTAAGACTTGATCCATGATAACCACTCATCTTTCTTGAACCCAGGAGCCTTTTTACCTTCTAAAAAGGAAGTTTAAAGCGGTGATAAAAGCAGAAAATTTCACCCCTGCCGCTAAAGCAGCTTCAACACTTGGTATATCATCCAGTACCCTAAACTATTGTGCAGTATCAATGCCGCAATACAAAGTAGCTCTGAAATCTAAAAATAGCAGCATGATCTGCTGATTATTGAAGCCAAGTCAAGCAAATCTCTTCAGATCCAAGATTTATCAGCTTCCTCTGTAGGTGACTATACAATTTAAAGTTTGTGAATACTCCCACAATGAGTGTCAGATGATCACATCATATAGTTACCAGAGAAAGTGTACAAAAGCCATATAATGGTGAAATTGTCCTGCGATGTCATCACAGGTCTCAATAGTTTAACTGAAACAGAATCCAGGATGGCAGTCTTCGATTAACAAAACAACTTTCCTTTTTAGAAGATGCATCTTTCTTATCCCGATATAAACTGTTTAGAAAATGCATCAGAAGCATTAAATACCATAGCTTCCTGCAAGGATCATAGAATCTTGATCTCATGAAAGAGGTGCATAAAAGTGTCGGCAACTACGGTCCTCATAAGCACATTCTTACGCAGATATAATTAATGACCATAAAATCTTACCAATGCAACAAAGAAAAGGGCCACAACGTTTGATGATTTCATCTCAGGAGATTGCATCCAGGTTTTTCTGATAGCCATACGCTCAGCAAAATGATTTGTAGCCGAGAGAATACCGATGAAGAGAAAAACTGGATTTTGGGGCAAAGGGCGAGGCTTCCATTTCTCAGACATCTCCAAGACTTGTTGAAGTGAAAAACTGGAATGAGATTTGGGAAGAGAGGTAGCATATACTGAATGTATGTCCACATTTCCTTTGATGGCCAAGCCAGTAGCATCCTCAAGACTAAATCCCTGGAAAACCAAGCCACAAATTGCTTAAGAGATTTAGGACAACAAAAATAAGAAAGTGCCTTTCACGTGAGATCAGTATCAGTATTAACAAAAGTCTTAAAGAGAAAAAAAAAAAGCATCTGAAAATTGTTTTTACCGACCCACACATCTGTTATCATGCTAGTAACTAGAGGATGGAATGATAAGTGAACTTGTAAAGCATAGCGTAAAAAATCTTGAATCTGGTGGCTGGAAACCAAAAGGTAAAAAGCTCACCAGATGATAAGGGAATGAAGATATGTGCCGACCCCCGATATTAACGTGATATCCTTCCATACCAGCTTGAATTGTCAGGACAAACAGCCTTTCCTCCACAAAGGGGAAAGGCCATGTCATTTCCGGCTTCTTTGCTCGACCTATAAACCGCTGCAACCATGAAGTTGTTTTGGATTCTTTCTCGTCAGTAGTATCACTGCGAAGCCATTTCTCGCATTTTCTGAATCCATCAACTGCCCAAAAGAACAATTCAAACTTGTAGGTCAAGGCAAACTATGCTAGCCTAAAATTAAGAGGTGCAAAAATAGATGTCACAGCTTATTTTCAACCTGATATATTAAAACAAACTAGCAATAACAGAAGTGAAGAAGTCAAGCTGTTCAAGAATGAAAATTTTGGTTCATCTTTAGTGAACCTCAATATTATGATTCAGAAGTTAAAGACGTCTACCATAACCAAAGCCAGTCATGGTAGCCCCCAACTAGAGAGATTGATTCAAAAGGTGATAGCTGTAAACATCAAAGAATGAATGATTGTGATCTCTCCAAAGCAATGTATATGGTAGTACAGCAAACCAAATCCACCTCATGCAACCAACTTCAACTAATGTTCTATCACAACTAGAATGTAGTTGCCAAATGCTCAAGCATCCCTTGTACTAACACATCTTCTCATATCCCCAAACAGGTTCTCAAATTGACTAGACGAGAAGCCACAAAAGCAGCAGACTAACCATAGAAAGATGAATGCTAGTGCTCCAACAAAGATGCTGAGCCTTCTCTGGTATCCTCCATGCTCATCGATTCCCTAACAACTACTTTAACTATCAACTAATTGCTTCTAATACACCGGGAAAATGGAGAAGTATTGAACTTTGTACCAGTCTCGTCATCGTCCTGTGCGGGCGTCCCATCGCACCTCATCGCCTTGCCCCACTGCATCCGGTAGCACGTGTTGTGCTCTATCACCGGCATATCCCCCCAATCCCCCTTGATTCTGGGGTTCAAATGTAGTATCTTGGGTGGCTCCTCCCCCTCCACGGACTTAAGCCCCTGCAGCTCCACCATGAACTGCGACACCATCACCGTGCCTTCACCTCTCCTCATCCTCGCCAGCTGTGGCACGAACTCCGCGTGCGCCTGCCGTGGCGTCCCCACCACAGTCACTGACGACCCCCCCGCCATTCCGCAGGGCAAGAACACCAACTTCTCCACCTCCTCGGTCCGCTCCTCCTTTCCCCACGCCATCGATACCGATGAAGGGCACGAGGACTCCGGTTTCCCCTCAAGCAGCGCCGAGGGGTTGATATCCCCATCCCCATTGAGCTGGTACTTCTCGAGGCCTTCCCAGGCTTTAAGCCCGATGGCATAAGCCTCCTGCGCCATCATCTCCAGGCGAGACGCGTTCCCCGCTAGGCCATTCCGCTTGCGCCTCGCGATCTCGCCGGTAATGCGGCCGTAGCCGCTCTGGGGACGTTGCAGGACGAGAAGGCTTTCGTGGTGGCCATCCTCCTTCCGCGGCGGCGCGCCAGTGTCCTCAAGCCGCCGGTGGAAGACGGCCTGGGTGGTGGTGGCACCGATCGCGACGGGATCCACGACAAGGATGGGGCCATTATCGCTAGTGCGGGTCTCGAGGAAGAGTGTGAGCTTGAAGAAAACGAAGGCGAGGTAGAGAACAACAGCTACGAGGAGGAACCGAGCCGTCCGGCGCCACCGCCAGCCGGCTACCAGATCCCCACTCTTGGCCCGCTTCATCTCTAGAATCCCATGGCGAACAAGCTCGACGGAGACCGGATCCCGGCGGCAAATCGGCGGTTACTTTCTGGAACGGAAGCGGATTGGATTTAAAGTAAAAGGAACGAATTAATCGAGGCCGAGAAATCCGATAACGGAAGAGATGAGAGATGGGCGTCGTTTCTCTTCTCTCTATTAAGAATTAGAATTAATCCACCAACAATTTTTATTTTATGCTCGAATTTTGTGCATTTCTATGAAGATGGAATTATTATAATAATAATAATAATAAAAACCCTTTCGACTCTAATATAGTTTTTAATTCGGTTTGGGATGTTAGTTTAGAAGTTTTATTAACTTTAATTAGACGTTTTAATGGTTTGGTGCTTTTGGGAGCGGGAGTGAGATTTGATTTGCTGAGCGACGGACAGCGTCCGACGGACACGTGGCGGTGGGTGGATGGTGGATTAAGACACGACGGATGAAGAATGGCGTTGAGGAGAGAGACAGTTGACGGACCGTTTGTTTTTGAAGTTTAAATCTTAAAGCGCTGATGAGGGATGAAGAAGCTGCTAAAAGATTGGTAGTAGAAGTAGTTGATCCAACTCTTTAGAAGTAGATAAAGGGGATTTGGTGGCTTCCATAAGGATGTTAGCTTAACACGACAACTAGTAAAAATGTTTGCTATATTACAACTAAACTAACTAAAGGTTGAGTTTGGAATAGTTTAGGTACCTTGAATTTGAAAGTTCTAATGAATGTCACGTGCTAGTTTATGGACTTGGGCGCTGGGATATCTACTCCCATATCATGTTGTTTTAATCACTCCATCTAAAAACTTAAAAAAATTGGACATCAAAGTGTATCATGCTGCTTTAATCGCTCAATTAAAAAACTTAAGAAAATTAGACACCAAAGTGCACTTAGACCATATAAAAGTAGAAGATTAAAAGAATTTATGCAACTTGACATGTATAACAGTTGAAACAAGACATCATCCTTATATAGAGATGGTTATAAATTAACCTTTTGTTGTCTTGCTGACATCCTACTGGCACTCCTTTGTCCTACATGGGCGCTTCCGTGTGGTCCTGCGTGACCAAAGATCCATCCCCCCACTTCCCCGTCCTTCTCCCCCACTTACCATCCCGTTCGCCAACCGCTTCTATCTCTCTTCGGCACTTCTCATCTGCTCCTCAGACCTCCCCCGACCCCATGCGCGAGCACGCCGTCTCCCAGAAAAGCCTACCTCTAGCCGTACCCATCGAGCCCCCCCCCCAACCCACTGTCCACCTTGATCCGCCTCGACGGCGGCGGTGAAGCGCTCGATTCGAGGTCGATCGACGTTGACAACGTCCGCCCGGCGTTTCGAGGGCGAAGCGGTTCCTTCTCATCGGAGTCGGCGTTGCCGTGGATGTCGTTCACGGGGAGGGGGCGTGGCGCACGACGCTGTGCGGTTCCTGTGGCAGAGGTTTTCAAAGAGATTTTTTGCCGATGATCCTCCGCTTCGTCGACGCTGGAGGACTCCCTAACCTCGCCGCTCTTCCCCTCTCCGGCCCCTTGGCCCTTCCGATCATTCACCCCATTCCTCTCCGAGGCATCGAGAGGGTGACTGGAGAGAGAGAGATCGTGAGGAGAGCCCAGCATATAAAACCCCTTTATTGTGGCTTTTCCTCCGATTAGGGCACGGTTGCGAGAGAGAGAATAGAGAAGAGCGGTGACCCGATCGGAGAAGAGAGGGAGACTGCGGCCAGAGGAGAGATCGCCGGCGGGGACCATGGCCGGAGACCACGACTTGAGGGGATCATGAACGACTGTGAGCTTGAGAGCGACGGCGATGGCGACTGGAGGAGGAGCTCTCGCACAATCCAAAGGTACTCTTCTCTTCTCTCTTGCTTCGATGCTTGCTAGCCTAGGAACTTTGTGATACTCTTCTCTTCTCTCATGCTGCGGTGATTGATGAGTGCATGAAAGTGCACTCTGAACAGTCTTATAACCATCTCAATTGCTAGATTATTATCCTTAATCAACATCTTTATTACTATTTTTACATCTATATGTTGCTTCACATGGTTGTTTGGAAAATGCAGGAAATTGGGGTTAAAAGAAGCTGAAAAGAGTATATGGATCAACTTCAAATATTAATCTGTACCTGCTCATGAAGAACCAGATGATGTACCATATATGGTTAGAAAGCTCTTGAAGTCTAGATTCTGGAGAATTTTACGGTTCGTGATTCCGAGTTTCCTAGAGGAAGTTACGGCAATTTTAGTACCAATGGCGCAGTCTGAATGGCAGAACAGAAAATAAGCAGAAACGTGACAGAACATATATTTTTCAGCCATATAGGGTCCGATCGATCCCTCCATCCCCCCTACGGGGTCCGATCGATCCGACACCCATAGTCCGATCGATCGGACTCGGGAATAGCCAAAAACAGCGGATTTTTACGCAACCGATCGATCCAACACCCATAGTCCGATCGATCGGACTTGGGAATTAAAGGTTGACAGAACGTATGCTTTCTAGAGGAACACAATTCGATCGATCCATCCATCGATTGGACTCGGGAATTGCTAGAGACGGAGGATTTTTACGAAACCGATCGATCCGACACCCTGGGAGGGATCGATCCGACGTTTCCAGTGAAGAAAACCTATGGTTCAGATCTAATCCGTGGATGGAGAGATTTGGGGGCTATAGATTGGATACTTAGGGTTAATCAAGGGGGGACTTCTTGGACGTTTTTAGAGGCTCTTTCTGGACGTTTTCCAAGGGAAGAAGATGAAGACATCTCCATCCATGGCCGAGTAATCCGCGGGCATGGCGGACGGATGACCTAGCGAAGATTAGGGTTTCTTCTCCAACAATGGTTCATAGTTTTTAATCTTCATTGTTAAACTCTTTTCTATGTATTGGATCTTCAAATATTATTTTCAAATTATAGATTTCTATGTGGATGATTAATATTATGAATCCAGTCATGCTTCTTTCATGATCTTATAATCCCATAATCTTCTCTTTTGATTCTCCTACCGAGTCTTGCGAGACCTTTGCTATGCATTGCCCGTAGTGACAACTGGTATTGTGTATTCTTAGGGATATGGTAAGACAAGGTTGGGGCTCTATCCGAGGAATCTTTGCTATGCATTGCCGATTGTGAGAGTTGGTATTGTGTATTCTTAGAGATCCGGTTAGATAAAGTTAGGGCTTTGTCCCGATGAACTTTTGCTGCGCGTTGCCTGTAGTGACAGCCGGTATCGTGTATTCTTAGGTTTGGGTTGGATGAAGTTAGAGCTATAACAAGGAAGAATCAATCATAGGAAGAGACATTTATATTTTATCAGATTCGTAATTCTATATCTTCCGGTTAAGGCGATTGGGATGTGAATCCCTTAACTGAGTATTATATGAACCATTGAGAATAGAAGAACCTAAATCCGAGTAAAGTGATTCCTGAAGCCTAGCCTTATCAAAATCCTGATATCTTTAGTTAACCTTATATTATCATTAAATCCTTTGATCTAATTTAGTTAATTCTTAAGTTCTCGTTTGTCTTCAATTCATTGTTATTTGTGTTTTGGATATTTTCTGTTTGTCTCTCTGTGGGATTTGACCTCTCTTATGCTGTACTGCACCGCGACCGCTATGCGTGACACATTTGAGCGACATCAGTGATGTAGATCTTTGGGTTTTCACGAATGCTTCCTTTCATATGTTTTTTTGTTCTGCCGGAGGTTTGAGTTCCTCCTCTATCGTTTGGATCTCTGGTTCCTTCTTCTCTGTTGTTCGTGGTTGTGCTGCTACTCTTCTCCTTCTCCTTGCTGCAGTGGATTAGAGCATTGGCTTTGTCGGATTCCTTCCCCTGTTCTTGGGTTACCGGAGGCTTGAGGTCCTCCTCCAGACCCCCCTATTTTTCCTCGAATCTTCTGATGTTTGTTTGGATTTTTTTTACTGGTTGTATTTTATTTCCAACTAATCAAAGTAGTTGTATGGATGTGTAAACAACCAAGGTGATTGAAAGATGTGTGTTTGTTTGAATGATTCACATCTCATATTTGCTTAATCTAAGATGTTGGGTTGTGTTTATGCCGCTTTATGTTTGTGGGGCTCAATTTGGTTGGCACCTCCTTTTCGCATGGAAAACATGGAAGTGCAGAAGAATAAGACTATACATAAATGAGCAGTTTTGGTGCAGTTGAGTAGATATTCTTCCAGCATTTAGTTTGGTTTTATATGGCCGTTGGAAGGCATCTCTTTTTATAAAAGCTTTGGGTCTCTCTCCGAGACCATTCATCATATTCCTCTTTGTTGCTTAAGGTTTTGCTGGATATAGTGAATTATTGGGCTATCAGTCCTTGAATTATTGCCTTTGTTCATGAGTTTTCTGAACAATTAGAACTAAGATTGCAATTTTTTGCGAGAAACTTCTTCCTCTGATTTTTAGGAGTTGAAAAACTTATGGATCAGAGACAGTATTCCATGTGTTATTGTGCAGCGGTATAGTTACTTACTATTTGAGGAAGCCAGAGTACCTTATTGTTGTCTCTACATGTGTGTTCTATCTGGTCTTATACTCTTACTTATACATCTGAGTTGTCAATTGAGTTTCTTTTATGATGATTTAAAGTTTAGATAGGTGGATATTCATTCTATCTATTGGTTTCCTAATCGTTTGGGTCAGTGGAAGTTTACTCCTTTGGCCTTTCTAAATGTTTGGTTAATTGGTTTCTTTCAGGATTTGAATTTTTGATTTGGGGGCGGCTGAGAAGTGCCAGGTCAGTTTCCTTTTTATTTCTTATACACCTTAATTTGGAAAATGCTATTAGTATCTTACTTTTATGTGACATGAACGACTCCAAATGGCCTCCTATGCTTGGTTTGCAAAGGCCAGCAAAGGGACTTCAATTAAAGAGATGGTGGGAATTGTAAACCTATATCCACCCTGTTTTTTTTTTGGTACGTAGGCTGGATGAGTTTGTTATGGGTGGATTTAATCCTAAGTTTAGAAAATGCTAAACCTCAAGTATGGTATACACCATCTACACTAGCAATTCCTTTTGTCTTATGTTTGTAATAATTTGTCATGTTTGCAACTATTGCTGGTAGAGATTCAAGATTAATTGCACTGTAAAAATCTAAATTAATTCACCATTGTTATGGTGTTTAATCTGTTAATTTTACATGAAACATCTGTAAAACTATTAGACGTTGCACCATGACGTGCATTCTCCTCCTGTAGCATTTGTTCGTATTGTTGTGTCAGTACACATTATGCACCTTTATTATAAGATCAAGGTTTGGATTTTCCTACTTTATTGACTTCAATTTCTACCATGTTTCTTAACGATCATAGGTCTCAATCTCAAGTTCCAGAAGTTTGTCTTCTGTTATTTCAAAGATCTGATTTCTAAATGCTTGAAAGAAAGTAATTGACCATACATTCAGTCCCATTACTTCTTATAGTATCTCATAGACATTATATCTGCAACTTAGAGAATGGTTTTACTTTACTCTTGATGAATCTCATTATTGTTTCCTTTCTTTCATAAGATAGGGTTCGTTTGGACAGCCATAACACACACAATAACAACAGTGATAGTATCTGGTGTTCTATCTCTTGCATGGAGCATATATAGCTCAGTTGGGATGGATTGTTGGCCCTCTAGCAATTTTGTTCTTTGCAACAATAACTTTGACACAGACCTCGCTGCTTGTCCATTGCGACAGATCATCTGATTCAAACCAAGCGCAGGAGGTTACCATGGTTCCAACTGCTGTAGCAATAGAAGGCTCGAGCTGCACTTAAGCAAGAGCAATATGGAAGGAGATTGTTCCTATTTCCAGTAGTTGTTGTTGTTTGTTAATTTATCATTGGATTAGGTAGTTCAGATTGGTATATCAGTAATTGTTATGTATTAGGGAGGATGACGTGTTATGTATGAAGGAGGATGAGGGTTGGATTCCATATTAGTAGTTAGGATGTATTAGGGAGTTTGGGGGTTGGATTCCCTATTATAAAGAGCAGTTGTATTAGGTTGGGAGTTGGATTCCGTATTCCATATTATTAGTTAGGATGTATTGTTATGTATTAGGGAGGATGAGGTGTTATGTATTTGGTTATTGTTTACCAACTAATTTTTTGTTTCGTTCCGTCTTTTATAAGGTCTTTATGTCTTTTTTTGTTTTTGTTTTTCTTATCTTTAGCATTTGGCAGTTTTTTGGAATTATGTGTTTAATTTTGGCATTTATGTGTTTAACTTGCATTCCTATTCTTCGATAGGAAATCTCTCTCTATCTGACAATGGGATCCAATGATAACCATTACTTAAAATAGTATGTTCAGTTGCCTCGAATATAGCGTAGTTTTCTATGCGGTCAAAATTTCATACTCAATTTATTAATATTATTTTTAAAATGGTATATTATAGTAATTATTGGTCGGTGAAAATCTTAAAGAGAATCATTCTTTTTTATGAAGCCAGTCGAAGTTATAGCTCACAAGAAGTGTCTTAAACTTACCCATCAATTAAACCAATTGCCCATCATAACTCTAACACTACATCCTTACAAATAACAGGACAAAGGTACTCGCCCAAACACCATATCAATCCCCATGTCATCGAGCCTCTAGCAGAGGATTTCTTAAAGCAAACGACCATTACTTTTTTAAGAGAAAATTTTTCCAAAGACCATGTCAGGGGCATGGGTCCATCATAAATAGGTGTTGGTTATCTTTTTCTGTGGATTTTTGTTTCTAGAATCACAAAAAACCTCATTTGATCTTTGTTGCTGACACAATGAAGTAGAAGAAAAAAAATAAAGTATTGGAAAAGAAAGTGAACAGAGAGGTGGAAAAGTTACTGCAAATTGCTGGGAAAGAATAACATGTATTGTTGTCTGTCTTTGAGAGAACCGTGCCCAACCGTGCCAGGGGTACGGGTAAACACTAGTCATCCTTATATAGGAGCATGGTTATAAGTTAACCTTTTGATATCAGAGGTTTGGGAGATCCTCATCTGAATCCAACGGTTCAAGAACAACGGTTGCGTGTGGTCTGCATGGCCAAAGATCATTCTCCCCACTTCCCCGTCCTTCTCCCCCACTTAACCATCCCGTTCGCCAACCGCCTCTATCTCTCTTAGCCTCTTCTCCTCCGCTCCTCAGACCTCCCCCGACCCCATGTGCGAGCACGTCGTAGGCACCGAGCCCCCCCAACCCACTGTCTACAGAGCCTTTGTGATCCGCCCCTACGGCAGCGTTGAAGCACTCGATTTTTTGAGGGCGGAGCGGTTACTTGGATGCCGTTCACAGGGAGGGGGCGTGGCGCACGACGCTGTGCGGTTCCCTAACCTCACCACTCTTCCCCTCTCCAGCCCCTTGGCCCTTCCGATCATTCACCCTGTTCCTTTCCGAGGCGTTGATATCTTGATGAGGTCGAGAGGGTGCCTTCCCATTTCTTTTTTATTTAGCCTTTTCCTTTTTCCCGATCGAGAGAGATATTGGGAGGAGGTCGAGATGGTGCTCGGGGCCGCGTCGAGAGAGATATCGGGAGGAGGTCGAGATGGTGTTCGGGGCCGCGTCGTCCTCCTCGGAGCATCCGCCTTCTAGCCCTGCTAATCCTCCTCCTCTGACGGTGGAGGTCGAGGGTGCGCACTGCCAAGGACTGGATCAGCCGGATGCCCCCCTGCGCCGCCGGCAAGCATAGCTCCATCTACCGCGGCACCAGACGATATTCTCCTCCCTATTCCTATGTGAACCCGTCGTTGTCCTCTCCACTCCAAGCTCGACAGTAGCTCTCAGGAGCCTACTCCGATCTCCTCCACCTCCAAACCCGTAGGCTCCACTCCACTCTCTCTCGTCGGCCATCACCGCCACCACTTCCTCCCGAGGTCGCCGCCCTCTCTCCAACCAGGAAAACTTCCTGCCTACTTCGGCGGGCCTCGCCATAAGCCCTCATCGGACTCACTCTCCAACTCCTACGCGAGGCACATTTCAATCGAGCATCGCCGTCGACGACCACGATCTGCACTCCTCATTCCATCCCCGTCGCCGACACTGAACATGCTGCCCAAGTTGGATGTTTTGGCGATTGAGCAGATTAGATCTTTTCCTATTTTTACGGTATTCTTGCTCTTATGGGATCTTTTTGGATTGATAGCATTAGTTTGAGAGATTGGATTAATAGCATAACCAACTACGTTTTTTCATGAGATCGCGGTTGCCTCAACCACCCTCGCCTGCGACATCGCATCCTCCTCTGTTCTACCAGTGGGACCTTCTCCCTCCGCTGTTATACGTTCTCCAAATACAAGGCGATTAGCATCTATTTCGTCGTGTCCCTGTTGCCGGATTCGGCTGATCATAGGTTAGTAGGGATTATATGTTGTTAACCATTTTATTTTTCCAAAACTGAATTTAAGAACTTTATTCGTACTTCAAGATTACTATTGTTCGGGCTTATTGTGATCTTTGGAGGTTTCGAAGTTTTCATCATCTGAGGTTTTGTGGGTAATATTGCTGATTCATACATTGCGCAAATGTTGCAGTTCTTGAATCATTGGTTATTGTTCGGCTGTTGAGATTTTCTAATGATTTTTATATTGGGTTTGTGTCTCAAAAAACTTTTTATATTGTGTATGATCTCATTGAGTTTGTGTCTTAATGCATTCATAGCTGCATATTATATTGTGTATGATCTCATTTGGATGGATTCTGTGGCTCAATGAGTTTGTGTCTTAATGCATTCATAGCTGCATATTATATTGAGAAGATGAAGCTATTCATTGTCAAGAACTGATCATAGAGTTCAATCATCATCTTATATTGGCATATTGTGTTTTAGGCGTGGATTTTCTTGATTGTTATTTCTTGTTGGATGTTTACTTTATTTGCAATGGGATTTCGTTTAATAAGTAATGGGGCATTGCCTGTTCTTTATTCTTTTAGACTCCATGTTACACTATGGGTACATATATTTTCACATTAGTGCTATCCAAATGTTGTAGGATAATTGATTCAAAAATCTCTAGGAAAGGGATCAAAATGTGGATGAGCTGATCTGTTCATCGTGCTGAATTTATTTACTATTTTTATGAAGGCATGATTGTAGGGTTTCTTTTCCATTTTAGTTCGAATGCTATTGATGAACAAATTACCACGAAAGGGATAAAGTGAGGTCGGGGAAGGTCCTGCTTTCTTGGGTTTAAACCCAGGAGAGCTTGAGATCCCTCGATCAAGTTAAAATACATGAAGATCAAGGAGCATTAAGCGCACCTCTTCAAATGCATATTTGCCTTGCTCACGTAGTAAGCAACACTTTGATTTGATTTGAATTGCTCAAACATTATATGCCACAAGCTTGCGAATAAAATTAAAAGGACAAAAATCCTCATCTTTAAATCTACACTTATCATACATGAAGGAATCTGCATTTCTCTTACTAATCACATGTACTCACGGCCTGTTCAATTGGCCTTCGATCACAAGTCTAAATGCCCTAAACATAATTTTCTTTCTTCTTCCTGTATGTTGGTTAATTTATCATGTTAGCCGGGGACAATCCAATTGGTTGAATTTGGTTAATATTTTGTTGATGCAGTTATGTTAATATTCTTTTGTTCAATGGTGTAAATATTCTTACGCCAACTGGTGTAAATATTGTTTGTTCTTCGTATATTCTTTGTTCTCCCTATATTCTTTGTTCTTCTTATACTTTGCATTAGTAGATGAGCAATTATTTTATGCTAGATTAACTTTATTTGGCTATCGAAGAAGATGATGTCCATTGCTACATTAGGCGCATATGGTAGTCCTAAATCAATATCATCTGTATTCTTAGGCTTATTTAACACTTGCCCAACGCATGTTATAAAATTAAACTTTTAGGTTAGTGTATGTTTCATAACTAAAGCTATTTTTAATCCGTAGTTGTTCATTTTGAGCCATCTGGAAGATTACAAGCATATTCTGGAATAGAATCGGCTTTATGCTGTAACATTTCTACTGCTATAGGAATCACAACTTAGATGGTGGATGAATGCAGTGAATTGTTAGGCTGGGATGTAAATTATCAACTGTAGGTTTTGATCTTCACTTCTGGCCACTATTCTTTGTGTAATAGGAAAGAATGAACTCATTTAGCTCCAATCTGAACTTTTCTGGTCATAAATCATGCAATCTATTGTAATCTCGAAGAAGACAATGCCCATTGTTGCATTGGGAGCATATGGTACTGCTAAAGCAATATTATCTGTATTCTTATGAGTATTTAACACATTGCCTATATCCAAACGTACTCCATTTTTATTCAGCCGAAACAGGATAGTGACTCGACTAATTTTCAGTTCAAGTGTGTGTGTATGAAGGATATCATGAGAGCTGCCAACCTGAATCCTGCTAGATGGATCCTTTTAGCTCTTCAATCTGCTATTTTGTTAGTTTTTTCTCAAAATTTTGCTTTCATTTTGGAAGATCATCCTATTATTTAGTTTTTTTTCCTAAGGGAGATTAGAGCTTTATAACGATGAAGCCCAATGTAGCTGTGATCTGCTATAGTACTTAACAGTAATATTTTTGTTTGTGCTCTAATCAAGTATGCGTTCTGCTATAGTACTTAGCAGTAATATTTTCATTTGTGCTCTGCTCAAGTTTACAATGGTCACTCATCTTTTTCGATTTTGATCACATATTCGAATAGGAGTCTTTGGCAGACAATATCATCATTGAGGCTGGGGGATTGAGGTGTTTCCACATCAGGAGAGCTCATTTTTCTAAGGCTTAATTACACTTTTGGTACCTATATAATTTTGGATATACCACTTTAGTACCTCTAGTTTTATAATTACGTTTTTAGTACCTATATTTAATATATATAACATATTTAATACCTACCGTCAGACGTCGTTATCCAGACTTGACGGCAATCCGCTCACGTGATATCACGTGAGCGGTTTTCAGTCAATTTTGACTGGTTTTCAGTCAATTTTGACTGATTAGTTTCATCTTCTCCATCTCTCCTCTGTCTCTCTCTCGTCTATCTCTCTCTGTCTCTCCATCTCTCCTCTCTCTCCTCTCTGTCTCCCCCTCCCCGTGCCAGATCTCCTCTCTGTCTCCCCTCCCCCATGTCGGATCTCTTCTCTCCTCCCTCTCTCTTCCGCGCTCTCTCTCTCTCTCTCTCTCTCTCTGTCTCTCCCTCCCCTGTCTCTCCCTCCCTTCTCTATTGTCTCTGTCTTCCCCTCCCCTCCCTATCTCTCCATCTCTCCATCTTGCCTCACGTGATATCACGCCAGCTCCCTCTTCCCTCCCATCTCTTCTCATCCTCTCACTATCCTTCTCGTCTCCTCTCTCTCGGCATGCTGGACACGAAGCCTGATGCCACCCTTCACCAGATCTGCCGACCTGATGCCACATACCATGCCAAGCTCGATATTGGGTTCCTCTGCTCGACGTCTGGATCCGCCACCCCGACTTCGCGCTCCTCCGTGACCTCCGTCGAGATCGTCACCGAGCTCCTGGTCCCGACATCAAGCGACGCCGAGTGCCAGCGCCCATCTTCGTCGGCCTTAGGCCCCCTTCACCAAATCTGCTCTCCCCGCACCCGCCGACCAATCTGGCACCCCGACATGGGACTCGTTCTCCTCGACGTCGAGCTCCTCCGTGACCTCAATCGAGATCGTCACCAAGCTCCTGGTCTCGACATCGAGCGACGCCGAGGGCCACCACCCGTCTTCGCTAGTCTGATGCCGCCACTCGACGACTTCATCGTCTCTGCCGACGTCCACAAGCGTAATTAAGTCAAGCGCATGGTGCGACGAGAACCAAGTCATGTGCATGTATTTGTCGTTTGAAAAAATGACGCCGTTAGACGGTCGGATCAAAACGAAGCGGTTTTAATAGTATAGGTACTAAAAACATAATTATAAAACTAGAGGTACTAAAGTGGCATATCCAAAATTTTACAGGTACCAAAAGTGTAATTAAGCCTTTTTCTAATGCTACTTAAATCCTTTTGGTTTAAGACTACAAATAAAGCAAACAAATGGCGAGCCTTTCAAAAGCATTTACAAATGCTGAGCCATGCAAAAGCCTGCTCAAGTGAGATACTTTTGGGACGGCAGTGCGGGGACATAGCGAACCTAAATAACATCTTTATTGAGAAGTTCAAGAAGATAGAAATGTTGATGACCAACCTGTTTTGTTACTTTTACACTCTTTTATTTGATGACAAGGGTGATTTGTTTGCAAAGTGCAATGGTGGAACTTGGATTTTTTTTTTATGTTAGAAGACATGCCCATTTTTGTTGGTTGTGCTAAAGCGTTATAACTGGTTGAAACATTTGTTCCAGGTGAATTACATTCTTGCTGATTGATGATGATGCATAATGTTATATTTTTATTCCTTAATACTTAGTCTCCTGTGCTTATTTGGTACCTAAATACACTCATTATTCTTATATTTTGATTTAGGATGCAATTGAAGTCCTTAAGTCGAAAAGAAGCTGAAAAGAATATTTGGATCAACTTTAAAGATTAATCTGTACCTGCTGATGAAGAACCAGATGATGTGTCACATATGGTTGGAAAGCTCTTGAAGTCTAGATTATGGTGAATTATACGGTTCATGATTTGGAGCTTCCTAGAGAAAGTTACAGTGCTTTTACTACAACCAGCGCAGGGCAGAACAGAAGAAGAATATGCAGAGAAAAAGAAGATCGATCCTCTTTCCAAAAGAGATCGATCCCTTATGCACCCAGAGATGAAAAAGACCTACGGTCGACCGTCAAATCGACCGCCACATCGATCGACCGTCAGCCTCTGTCAAAAATATACGCTCTCAGGGTTGATGCAAGGATCGACCGTGAGGAGAAAGTTGAAATCTGGAATAAAGGGATCGATCCCCTTTGAAAA
The DNA here is from genome assembly GCA_963920575.1 of Narthecium ossifragum. Lineage (NCBI taxonomy): Eukaryota > Viridiplantae > Streptophyta > Magnoliopsida > Dioscoreales > Nartheciaceae > Narthecium > Narthecium ossifragum. The sequence goes on from OY986973.1 coordinate 8,676,787, forward strand.
GGGATCGATCCGAACCTGGAAGCGCGAGTCATCCGTGGAAAGAAGATCGATCCCTTTTCAACGAAGATCGATCTTTGTCGAGCAAAATCTAGATCCTGAGTTCACGGAAGGAAGAAGATCGATCTCTTTTCCAAGGGGGATCGATCTCTTTTGGTTCTGCGGGAAAGATCAAGGGCTGAGATCTAATCCGAGTTAGGGTTTCATAAAAGCCTATAAATATACTTCTTTGGGAGAATATGGGGGGATTCCGGGACACTTTTGGCTGCTCTTTTCTATCTCTTTATATTTTCTAGGGTTTTTCTTTCTTTTTCAAAGGATTGGATTGTTCTTGATGGCCTTGCGTGGCTAAATCTTAACTCTTAGTCGGGGAGACTGAAACCTCGGAATCAATAAAACTGTGAGATCTAATCTATTTTTATTGTTAAGTTTATACTTAAGTATTGGATGTTCTTCTGTGATTAAATCTTCATGATTGTCTTGTCTAATTGCTAGGAGGCCTACTAGTTTATTATTCATTACGATCTAATGCTAGGTTGGATATCAAATCCGTAATTGGTTGATCCCTCTAAGCTGCGAAGCAACTAGGATCTATTGATTTACTGCGTTTCAGAGATTAATAGATCTTAGGAAGAATATTCGACTAGATTAAATGCAACCGCCTGTGCTTGTGTTGTTTAGCTTCATCGATCTCCTTATTCTTAACGATGCTACTAGATTAAATCTACAGCGCTTGTCTTAGGTTGTTTAGTAGTTAGGGTTAATTAGATCGCTTGTTTCTAATCAACTATGATCGAGGAGATATTCGAATTTCATTCGAACGATGAATATTCATGGTATGAATTGATTGATACTTGCATCTATGATCAGTTATAAGGATTCCGATGGTGGATGTTGACTCAGACCAAGGTTTGTTCTCTTGATTTAATTCAATTCTTCGCTTTAAATTATTTCTTTATTGTTTTCCTCACGTTTAAAACCCCCCATCTTTTTTCACTAAGCACAAAACTAGGCTAAACACTCTTCGTGGGATCGACTCGTACTCGCACTACTAAATTTATTGTGAAGGGTATTGGTTTTATTTTTAAGTGCCTACGACAGCACATCAGTGATAATCCGAGAGACACAAGCTGTATGGAGTGCTCATCCTCCATTAGCTTTATTAGATATTGAGAGAATTTGATTGGCAGTTGTCTAGAGGTCAAGGTACTTCTTGGCTGATCTCCTACTATATTGTAAGCTTATCCTCTTCATATTCATAGTGATTGTGTGAGCCGTTGGCAACTACAATTGCAAGTAGTTGTGCTTAACACTTTGTAAATGATTTGATATTCTATTCAATTTGTAATTTGTGGTGGAAATTTTATATTGATAGTTTTTTTCATTGTTTATTTTGATAGCTATTTTTGAGGTTAGATTGTTGTGAATGACAAAGGTTTTTGGAGTTTGATGTTCATGTGTATGAATTCGGTTTCATATTGTTGATAATGTACAAATTTGTAATCTATTTGTTTCCCATTGAATACATAAGTTTTGTATTGGTTACTGAATTCCATGTTAAAAGAGATTTTCACATATTTTTTCCCTACTTTTTATGGTGTATTTTTTAGTAGTTCTTATAACCAAACATCCATTGGTGACGTTGCTTCTGCGAGTGCATCGATCGATTTTCCTTCAAACTTATGAGTGCAGCTGTTTTCATTAGATGATGGGTTTTGCTTCAATTTAATGTTTACGTAGAAATAGGCAGATTGCATAGTGGAATAAGCTTTTAACTGCACTGATATGCTATTATCTAGCGTTGGCCTATGCCTTTGTTATGAACCGTGTAATCAAGTGTATTTGGACAAACATAGGAGCTCTCGAAAATATATAGGGAACTACTGGTGAACTACAAAAGCTTGCATTACTATAAGTGAAATACTATGTGTGACTGAGATGATTTAACTACTTACCTTTATTATCCACAGCCTTGCTAAATAAATGGATCACGTCGTCATTTTCGGATCGGTGAGTTAGTTTGAACTTCATGTCTACTTTCTTAATTTGCTTTTTAAAAACATGTATGGCATACTAAGTAATTACTATTTTAAAAAACATTTGCATTACCTATCAAGATAATAATGTCCGAAGAACTGTTGAGATGTTACGCGATAGCGGGGTTCGTGTTGATATTCGCTCTGAGCACGACCTCCATGCCATGCGACCACCTTTAGTGAGTCAAAAAAAATATACTCATAGGAATTGATCTAATTATTCTTTAACATTTATGTTAAGCATGTTATTACCATGTTTTCAAGCACATTCAAGACGCCCGCCACCACCGGCTGCAAATGGGGTAGGTAAAGCACGCTATTCTTTACTATATAGTTTTTTCAACGTGTATGTTTATATTTTCCAAAAAAATATAAATCTTATAGTAATCAAAGGTGTGAATACTTTGCATAGTTTTATGACGTGAATATCTTTTCAACAATTTGATACCTGCACACCACCATCAACTACTAATCAGCCTAAGTATTAGAAAACATGACATGCTATCTAATTGGATGAGCTCATTTAGTTTGAAATATACTAAAAATTTGTTTAAAGTTTGAGTGTGCTCATGGATTATCCTAAATCAAGCAGCGTTTAGTATAATTTTATTAAAAATATTATAATTATGTTAAAAAAATATAATTATGTTAAAAAATATAATAAGTTCTACGCGCCCACAAGAATCTTTGACTATCCGGCAATTGAGCCAACGACGACGAAGAGAGCATGAAAGGCAAGAAAGACTTATGGCGCGTGGACCATACCATCAAAATATGACATCAAACACTGTGCATACGTCATATGCAATTTCATCGAACATTCCTAATGCGCTAGGCATAGCTCAAGATGCAACTGTTGAGATCTGTCCTGTGCAAGGGACTGAAAAGACGCCTGTAACAATTGGGTCATCTCCTTCAAGGGTCATTAATGCACGGCGATTAGAACATGCAACGATGAGGGAAGAAGAACCAATTGAACATTGTACGACCTCACCAACTGCTCCCTTGACAAACCAATTTGAGAATACAACAACCGTTGATGTGTAATGTAATCTAATTACCCAAACTTTTCCACTCACTGTTTTCTAATGTGTTTTTAAAAAAGTTGTTTCTCATAACATCAATTCAAACTTTATACAGACTCATTGGTGAAACATCCTATGTTTTGACTCCTATGTTCCTACAAGACTCCTTGACTGGCCGACAATTGGATCAACGACGACGAAGGGAGCATGAAAGGCAATCCCATCGTAGTCTGGCAACATGCCCCATGCATACTTCATTTGCAACTTCTTCGGACATTCCTAATGCGCCGGTAACTACCCAAGATACAGCTGCTGTGACCAGGACTATACAAGAAACTAGAAAAGCGCCTGCCAAAAGTGGATCATCTCTACTTAGTTTCATTAATGCCCAACGGATCGTCTGTGTAAGGAGGATGGAAGAAGTACCGAATGATAAAGCGTCAATTGAGTATCCAACAGCCTCACCTATTGCTCCATTGCGGATCCAATTTGAGAATACGGCACCCGTTGATGTGTAATAAATTCTTATTATCAAGCTTTTCTCATCACTGTTTTGTACTGTGTTTTTTAGAAGTTGTTTCTCATAATGTTAACTGTGATATTCTGCAGTCTCAATGATGAATCATCCAATGATTTAAGACTTACGCGCCAACAATTCTCTTCGACTGGCCGACAATTAGGCCAACGACGACGAAGAGAGCGCGAAAGGCAACAGAGACTCACGGGGTGTGTAACATACCATCGCAATCCAACAACAAACACCAGAAATAACTCATATGCAACTTCTTCAAGTATTTCTAATGCGCCTGAAACGACCCAACATACAGCTGTTGTGACGAGGCGTTTGGGAGAAACTGGAAATGCGCCAATCACAAGTGGTTCTTCTCCAGCCCGATTTATTAACGCTCGACTGATCGGACAGTTAAGAAGTATGGAACGTGAGCAATACTTTGCTCCGTCCACAAGTGGTCACGAACAACCTATGGAACAAGCTCCAACTGAAGATGCAACGGTCACACCTATTGCTCCCTGGGCGATCCAATTTGAAAATACAACAACCGTTGATACGTAATAAATTCTTATTACCCACTCCTTTCCGCTTACTTTTTTTTAAATGACTTTTGAAAAAATTGTTTCTCATAATCTTTATTCAATCTTTCTACAGTTTGGATGAAACTATATTAGAACCAAATGAAGATATAGATCACTGTTTTGGCATGTACTCAGGGCGTCATTCGCTCGGTCCAATGAATGCATTGTGTGGCCATTGTAAAGCCAAGTATTGGGTTGCTGAGAGATTGTCTAACTCATCCGTCATAAATCCACAATTTGGAAATTATTGCAGGCAAGGTAAAATCAAGTTGCCATCTTTGACATATCCTCCTCAAGCACTCAAGGATCTTTTTGAGGAAAATGGTGCAAATGCGTGTTCATTCCGTGAAAACATTCGTCAATACAACATAGCAAACGCTTTTACGAGCCTCGGTGTGCGGCTCGATGATAGGGTTAGAAAAGAAACCGGTCCTTTACCATTCGCATCCATGGGGAATTACGACATTTGACAGGGGCATTATTGCCGGAGACAGGTGCCGATCGAGTGTATGCTCAGCTTTATATTTATGATCCCGACGAAGCAATGAGGATGCGCATGAATAGAAATTCAAATTTAAAGACTGAAGTTCTTCATATAATCCAAAACATGCTTTGATATTCTAATCCATTCATTATATCTACAAGCAAGCACATGAAATCCTAGCGGATACAAGGAGAACTGCACCGCCCTTGCCTACTCGCTTGCAATATAGACCATCAACTGATCGTCGCAGGATCAATCTGCCAACTATGGATGAAATTGTTGTTATTTTGCCAGGTAATGGGGCTGAAGAAGTTACAAAACGTGATATATTGGTACATCTATGAGGTGATGGGCTATTAGAACGAATAAGTGAATGCCATCCCGCATATCTTCCCTTGCATTACGTGCTTCTATTCCCAAATGGTGATCTTGGATGGAGTACGGACTTCAAGCAGTGGGATGTAGAACGTGGCCGTCCTTCAGCGAAAAGATTAACAATGACGGAGTATTATTGCTACCGTTTGTTCGAGCGAGATGAAGAATACTCAACTATACTCCATGGTAAAAAATTGTTTCAAGAATTTATTGTTGATGCTTGGGCCTCAACAGAACAGAACAGACTCTTCTGGAATAGGACGAATCAGGCAAAGTTAAGATCGGAGTGTTATCAGTGTATTAATGACCTAGGAGGTGGTATATATGATGCAAATCAGATTGGTCAGAGGATAGTGCTGCCTTCGTCGTTCACTGGTAGCACTAGGCATCTAAACCAGATCTACCATGACTCAATGGCGATAACCCGATATTTTAATCACCCTTAAGTGTTCCTTACAATGACGGCAAATCCTAAGTGGCCTAAGGTCCAAGATGCTATGTTCCGATATCAAAATGCTATGGACTATCCGGATATAATTGTCCGTGTTTTTAATGGAAAAAGAAAGGCACTGCTTAGAGAGGTCAAGGAGAACGAAGTTTTCGGTTGTAAGGTAGCACATGTTTTCACCATTGAATTCCAGAAGCGTGGGCTTCCGCATATGCATGCCCTATTTTTCCTATTGGGACGAGACAAAATAAGAACATGTGCGCAGGTTGACTCCAACGTCTTTGCTGAATTTCCAGACCACCAAGCAGACCATGCTTTGTTTGACACTGTGAAGACTTGCACGGTGCACGGACCGTGTGGAACTCGGGCTGTAGCAGCGGGTATCACAGCACCATGTATGGAGAACGGTCGATGTACTAAAATGTACCCAAAGCCTCTCATCGACAGAACAAGCATGGATAATGATGGGTACCCAATATATCGTCGACGTCCGAGTGACATTGATATATCAATTCATGGGGTGCCGGTTAATAATGGAGATGTCGTGCCCTACAATCCATACTTATTGCGGATGTTTAACTGCCACATCAATGTGGAAGTTTGTGCATGTATTCAGCGTGTGGCTTACATTCACAAATATATCTATAAGGGGCACAATCGAACTACCATGGTTTTGGGAGCAGATGATGAAATTCAGGAATATATTAACGCACATTATATAGGCCCATGTGAAGCAGCATGGCGTCTATATGAGTATCCCCTCCATGAGGAGTATCCTGCGGTTGTGAGGCTTGCTGTCCACTTGCCCGGGGAGCAGAATGTGCTATTCAACGCAACAGAACCAATCTCTGCGGTACTTGAGCCGGCATCTAATAAGCAAACAACTTTGATTGCATATTTCTCTCGTTGTGCTAATGATGTGTTTGCACGCGCCTGCCGCGCCTACAGTTATCAAGAGTTTCCTGAATATTATGTTTGGCAACAAAAAATTGGCATGTGGACACCACGTCAAAGGGGTTTCTCCATTGGCAGACTGTATTATGTCTCACCGACCGAAGGTGAGCGCTTCTATCTCCGGTTGTTGCTTACTATTGTTAAAGGACCGGAATCATATGAGCACCTACGAACTGTTGTTGAGATTCAACATCCGACATTTAAGAACGCATGTTGAGCGTTAGGTTTGTTGGAGGATGATGGTGAATGGGTTCAATGCATGCAAGAAGCCACTGTTATGAAGACGGGTTACCAATTGAGACAGTTGTTTGCTACCATACTCTTATACTGTAATCCAAATAATCCTTCCGCACTATGGACACAATTTTCTACTCAAATATGCGATGATCTCTCACATCTCTTACATGTTCAATTCCATATGAAGTCACCGTCAGATGAACACGTCAAGGATTACGAGCTGTATATTTTAGAACATATGTTACAGGAACATGGGTCAACTTTGATCAACTATCCCTCCATGCCCTTGCCTATAGGTAATTGGCGAACGCATTCCACAAATAGGCTTCTGATGGAACATCATCATCTAATCATCGATGCTAAGAATACAGATCTTACTAATAAGGTAGAAATGTTGAACATGGAACAGCGTTATGCATATGATGCAATAATGGCGTCCGTAAATTCAGATGAAGGGTGGTCATTCTTCCTCAATGGAGGTGCGGGCACAGGAAAAACATTTGTTTACAACACCATCGCGGAAAGGTGTCGGCAGCTCGGTAATATAGTTGTCACCGTTGCTTCATCGGGTATTGCTGCTTTATTGTTGACAGGTGGGTGCACGGCTCACTCGGCTTTCAAAATTCCACTTGACATAGCACACGATTCACACTGTAAATTTAGTAAGCAATCGCTACATGCGGAACTTCTCAGAGAAACAAAGCTCATAATATGGAATGAAGTGTCAATGGAGCATAAACACTATGTGGAAGCAGTTGAGCGGATGTTGCGTGACATATGCGATTGCGAACGCCCGTTTGGTGGTAAGACTATTGTACTTGGTGGTGACTTCTGATGAGTGCATGAAAGTGCACTCTAAATAGCCTTATAACCATCTCAATTGCTAGATTATTATCTTTAATCAACATCTTTATTCCTATTTTTATTACTATATGTTGCTTCACATAGTTGTTTGAAAAATGCAGGAAAATGGGGATAAAAGAAGCTGAAAAGAGTCCATGGATTAACTTTAAAGATTAATTTGTACCTGCTCATGAAGAACCAGATGATGTGCCATATATGGTTGGAAAGCTCATGAAGTCTAGATTCTGGAGAATTTTACGGTTCGTGATTCCGAGTTTCCTAGAGGAAGTTACGGCAATTTTAGTACCGATGGCGCAATCTGAATGGCAGAACAGTGAATACGCTGGAAGTCCGATCGATCCGACACCTAAAGTGGGATCGATCCGACTATGCAGAAACGTGACAGAACATATATTATTTGGCTGAACATGGTCCGATCGATCCCTCCATCCCTCCTACATGGTCCGATCGATCCGACACCCATAGTGGGATCGATCGGGCTCGGGCGAAGGCAGAAATTGAAGTTTTTAATGAGAGGGATCGATCCGACACCCTGAGAGGGATCGATCCTACTTTCCCATTGAAGAAAATCAACGGTTTAGATCTAATCCGTGGATGGAGACACTTTGGCCTATAAATATGACTCTTTTTAGGGTTTGAGGGGGACTTTTTGGCAGCGTTTGGAGGCGAGGAGAAGAGTTCCAGGCTTGGTTTTCTTTTCTTATTTCTTCTTTATTTCTTCATTAGTTTTGTTGCCCTCATGGTGAACATGAGTGGCTAGTTTCTTTTCTAAGGTACTGATGTAGCCCTAACTGAATCATTCTATGTTATTCGATCATGATTATTTTATCAGTTTATTTTCCTTGTTTCATTCATTATTATAACTGAGATCTTAAATGCCTTTATCTGGCCAATAGAAGTATTATAGATTGTTGTATGTGAGATTGGGCGAGGGTTCATTCCCTAATCTTGCAGGATCTATGAATGAATGAGTTTATGTCGAGGCCGGGTTCAAGCTAAGAGTATTCTTGGTTCATAATTGTTCTTCAGAGCTTAATGGATTCTTGGTTAACACTTAGTTATGGGTTCATTAGCTAGGGTTACTTGAGGGTACTTGGTGAAGACCGCGGCCGAACGGATCATCATACCGGAAGAACGAGCCCTTGGAATTAAACTGAAACTTGATTGATTCAATGCATAGAATGAGGATGTTATGGTGAAATCGGAACCTTAGTATTCATCCATCATATTTCCAATGTTTTCTTATTTCGTTATTAGATCATCTATTTTAGAGCCTTCATATTTCTTATTTTCCCTTCCATATTTTCTTTCTTTTCTGTTCATTAGCGTTTTACTCTAATAATCTCTACAAATCTCTGTGGGTACGATACTCGTCTTGCTACTATACTGATTGCACTGATTCGTATACTTGCGAGATATAAAATTTATTCATCAAGTTTTTGGCGCCGTTGCCGGGGATTTGATTAGAGTTTATTAGTAGTGAATGCAAGGTCGCCGATCATGGAAAGAAAAGTTGTTGCCCTTGAACGATAAAGTAGATCAAATTGGTTGGAAGAAAAGATCTAATAAAGACAGCCTGTCCACATCAGATCTAGGAGTTCAAGAGGAGGAACAAGAGGAGATGGCGCTTAATAACAATTTACGTACTTTGGAGGAGTACGCGAGGCCTACTATTTCTACCTTACCTTCGTGCATTGCGTTACCTGCAGAGGCTAGGAATTATGAACTTAAAAATCTACATTTTTCTATGCTTCCTGAATTTCATGGTTTACCTTCTGAGGATGCACTAACTGTTGTGAAAAATTATTATGCTACTATTCAGACTTTTCCTCTAGGTGACATTACTGAAGATCAATTGAGGATGCGATGTTTTCCTTACACTCTGAAGGATAAAGCGAAGAGATCGTTGATGTCGTTGCCTCCTGAATCACTAACTACTTGAGATGCAATTTATAATAAGTTTGTTAGCAAATTTTATTCTCATGCCATGACTACTAACTTGAGAAGGCAAATTCCAAATTTTCAGCAATCTGATGGAGAACCATTCCATGAAGCATGGGATAGATTTAAGATGCTTTTGATGCAATGTCCACATCATAACTATTCCTTAGAAAATCAGATGCAATATTTTTATGATGGACTAAATCTTTCTTGTCAGACCATGGCAGATAATGCTGCATGTGGAGCGATGTTCAAAAGGACACCACCAGAGGTGTACGAAATTTATGAGATGCTAGGATCAAACTCGCAGTAGAGGGACACGAGGAATAAGGCGAGAGGCATCTATGAGCTGAACCAGAATGATGACATGGCAAGGCCGATTGCAACCCTTAACAAGAAGATAGACGCGATGATGTCCACACAACCAAAACCGGTTGAGGTTTGTTCAATTTGCAATGTTGTTGGTCATAGGTTTGATTCTTGTCCTTCTGGTAGTGAATTTCCTGAATATGTGCAAGAACAAGCTAATTTGATGAATGCTTATAACCCGAGAACTAGATTTGACCCTTATGCAAATACTTACAATCCTGGTTGGAGGGAGCATCCAAATTTTTCATGGAAAAATACTGCTAATGCTAGTATGCCGACTGCTAATCAGTCTAACCCACCTGTTAAGTCGTCTTTGGAAGCGACTATGTTAGCTTTTATGCAGAAAATAGATTCAAAGATGGAAAAACAAGATTCAGCCATTGCTCAACATGATGCGGTACTAAAGAATGTTGCAGCATCCGTTGGGAAGTTGGAAGTTCAAGTGGGACAACTTGCTGATGCGGTACGAGCCCATGTCCCAGGCAAATTCCCAAACCAACCTGAGCAAGCGAAAGCAGTTACAGTTTTTCATTCAGGTAAAATTATTGATAATAAGATTAATGCTAAAGTTGTTGATGAGTGTAATGATGATGCAAGTGAGGAAGTTGAAACGGAGGAACGCTCGAAAGGGCCACCACCGGCCACATCTGCTTCTGAGCATGGAAAGAGAGCAAATTCAGTTCCGGAGGTTTATCACAACTCTTCTCCACCATATGTGCCGCCGGTTCCTTTTCCAGGCCGCCTACAGAAAGCCAAAATGGATAAGTCATATTCTGAAATTTATGATATTTTATCTAAGGTTAATGTGAACTTACCATTACTCGATGTGATTAGGAACATGCCAGCATTTCCAAAGTTCTTCAAGGAACTAAGTACTTTAAAGCGTAAGTATGAACCTCATGAAAAAGTGATGGTTTCAGAGACGGTAAGCGCGGTTCTACAAAGGAAGCTTCCACCCAAGCTTAAGGATCCAGGGAGTTTTAACATTACTATTACTGTTGGTGATACAAAAATAGGAGAGGCAATGCTTGATTTAGGAGCCAGTGTTAATTTGATGCATTACTCTGTTTTTCTTCAGTTAGGTGTGGGTGAATTAAAACCTACTACGATGTCTCTACAACTTGCAGATCGTTCAATTAAATATCCATTAGGCATTGTAGAAGACATCTTAGTACAAGTTGATAAATTAATTATCCCTGCTGATTTTGTGATATTGGATATGGATGATGCACCCTTGCATGATAGAAATTTACCGATTTTATTGGGACGTCCATTTATGGCCACAGCCAAGACTATGATTAATGTGCAGGATGGTAAGCTCAGCATGACAGTTTTAGGTGAAACTGTTGAATTTAAAGTTTTTGAATCTATGTCCTACCCTTCAAACTCTTTTGATTGTTTCTCGATAGATGTTTTAGATTCATTGGTGTTTTCTAGTTTCATGCAGGAGCAAGTGAAGACTACTCTAGAAGCGGCATTGACGATGGAAAAGGAGGAGTTGCAGAATTACGAGGGAGCAAAGGAGGTTATAGCAGCCCTTGAGGCATTGCAGCCATGTTTCCCTGATGAATCTCGGTTAGACATGCTAAACGAATCTTATTCTAAAATGGTTTCATCAATAGTTTCCCCACCAAAGCTTGAGTTAAAACCTCTTCCTAGTAATCTGAAATATGCATATCTTGGAAAGAATGAAACCCTTCCTGTGATTATTGCTTCTGACATTACTCCATTGGAAGAGGAAAAATTATTGAGAGTTCTTAGGGAGCATAAAACTGCAATAGGTTGGACAATTGCAGATATTAAAGGAGTAAGTCCTACTATGTGCATGCATCGCATTATTTTGGAAGAGGATGCCAAACCTATACGGGATGCCCAGCGTCGCCTCAACCCAAACATGAAAGACGTTGTTCGGGCAGAGATCCTCAAGTTGCTCGATGTTGGCGTTATATATCCTATTTCTGACAGCAAATGGGTAAGTCCAGTTCACGTGGTGCCTAAGAAATCAGGGATAACAGTTGTGAAGAATGAGAACAATGAGCTCATACCCACGAGGATGACTACTAGATGGCGTGTCTGCATCGATTATCGCAAGCTTAATGCAGCTACTAAAAAGGACCACTTTCCTTTACCTTTTATTGATCAAATACTTGAACGCTTAGCTGGTCACTTATTTTATTGTTTTCTTGATGGATTTTCAGGTTATAATCAAATTGCTATCGCCCCAGAAGACCAAGAGAAGACAACTTTCACCTGTCCGTTTGGAACATTCGCATACAGAAGGATGCCGTTCGGATTGTGCAATGCACCTGCCACCTTTCAAAGATGCATGATATCGATTTTCTCCGACATGATAGAAAGGTTTGTCGAGGTATTCATGGATGATTTTTCTGTATTTGGGAATTCTTTTGATAATTGCCTTGCACACCTAACCTTGGTGCTTAAAAGATGTGAAGAAACAAATTTGACATTGAGCTGGGAGAAGAGTCACTTCATGGTAAGGCAAGGTATTGTTTTGGGACATGCTATTTCTAGTAAAGGTATTAGAGTAGATAAAGCAAAAATAGATTTGATTGAGAAATTACCGCCCCCTACTTCGGTGAAAGGTGTGCGGAGTTTTTTGGGCCATGCAGGATTTTATCGCAGATTCATTGGAGATTTTTCTAAAATTGCACGGCCTTTGTGTGATTTATTGGCTAAAGATAGTGAGTTTAAGTTTAGTGAAGCTTGTCTGGATGCTTTCAATACTTTGAAAGAGAAATTGATTACTGCACCAATTATTATGCCTTCTGATTGGTCGTTGCCCTTTGAAATAATGTGCGATGCTTCTGATTATGCTATAGGGGCTGTTTTAGGACAAAGGGTAAATAAGGTCTCTCATGCTATTTATTATGCAAGTCGTACACTCAATGATGCTCAAATCAATTACTCCACTACTGAAAAAGAATTACTTGCTGTGGTTTTTGCATTGGAGAAATTTCGCTCTTATTTGATTGGATCTAAAGTTATTATTTATTCAGATCATGCAGCATTGAAATATCTACTAACCAAAAAGGATACCAAGCCAAGGTTAATCAGGTGGATCCTACAGCTGCAAGAGTTCGATTTGAAAATAAGGGACAAGAAAGGGAGCGATAATGTAGTGGCAGATCACTTGTCACGATTGGAACACATGGCCGGCCCTAAGGATGTACAACCTATCCAAGAATGCTTTCCCGATGAACAACTATTTTTTGTGAATGGTAAAGAGCCCTGGTATGCGAATATTGTTAACTATTTAGCAAATAATGTTCTGCGTGCTGATTTAAGTTCACAAGAAAAGAAAAGATTTTTGTCCACAGTTAGATATTACTTTTGGGATGACCCTTATTTATTTAAACACTGTCATGATCAAATAATAAGGCGTTGTGTTCTAGAATATGAGCATGATGATATATTGAAATTTAGTCATGAATTAATGTGTGGAGAACACTTTGGAGGTAAGAAAACTGCTTTTAAAGTTCTTCAATCTGGTTTCTTTTGGCCTACATTATTCAAAGATGCATTTAATTTTGTTGCTAAGTGTGACAGATGTCAATGGTCAGGGAACATAAGCAAAAGGAATGAGATGCCTCTTACAAATAATCTGGTGGTGGAATTGTCCGATGTTTGGGGCATAGACTTTATGAGACCGTTTCCTCCATCATACGGGTACACGTATATTCTTGTTGCTGTAGATTATGTATCTAAGTGGATTGAAGCAATTGCAACCAGGAACAATGACAGCAAGACCGTGGTGGGATTCTTGAAAGATATGATTTTTACAAGGTTTGGTACACCTCGGGCGATTATAAGTGATGGGGGATCACACTTTTGCAATAGAGCGTTTGATGCATTGTTGAAGAAATACAACATCACTCATCGGGTCGCAACTCCTTACCACCCTCAAACGTCGGGCCAAGTGGAGGTGAGCAATAGGCAAATAAAAACGATCCTGGAACGAGTTGTTGGCACTACAAGGAAGGATTGGGCGGTGAAATTGAATGATGTTCTTTGGGCATATCGCACCGCATATAAGACTCCTATTGGTATGAGCCCTTATCGCATTGTTTTTGGAAAAGCATGTCATTTACCTGTGGAGTTGGAGTATAGGGCATATTGGGCAATCAAGCAGCTGAATTTTGATATGAGAGAAGCTGGGGATATGAGAAAGATGCAATTGAATGAATTAGATGAGCTGCGGAATGAAGCATACGAGAATGCTAAGATGTACAAGGAAAGAACCAAGCTCTATCATGATAAAGTAATACAACGGAAGGAGTTTACACCATGTATGAAAGTTTTACTTTATAACTCACGAATGAAATTATTTCCAGGTAAATTAAGATCCAGATGGACGGGCCCGTTCAAAGTGACACAAGCATCTCCTCACGGTGCTGTTGAAATTGAGAATGAAAGGAATGGAAGCAAATTCAAAGTCAATGGGCACCGTTTGAAATTGTATTTGGAAGGACATTCAGATATGGTGGATGCAGTTGATTTTGGTGAACCTTAAACTTGGTATTACGTCTTGCCTAGACATTAAATAAAGCGCTGGGTGGGAGGCAACCCACCAAGGTAACTTGTTTTTAAGTTTCAATTTTTAGTTTTCATTTTTATGTTTCTCTTTTGTTTTCTTTTAGGTTTTCAACCACCCTGAGGATCCTTGAGGAGATGTTTGCTACTCTATCAGGTGGCCTCTTTCTTATTTACAGTATCTTGTCTCTTCTTTCTCTGGAAATTTTTGGATAGCCACCTCCTACATATTTTATTGGATAAATGCACACATTGAGGACAATGTTGATTTCAGGTTGGGGGGTGTAGACATTCATTGAGTATTGCATGCTACCTTGTGGGTATAATAGTGTTAAATTGTACATGAGCTGAAATTTTTATACGTATTATACATGTTGCTTCCATATGGACTGGCCTATACATGGATTGCGTGCGTGATAACCTGAAGGTAGAATATCATGTGATTCACACACGAACACTTTATGTGCAGTGGCGATTATACTCACCAGAGGAATGAGCATGCTATTGTCAATCTAGACCATGATTTCAGCATAAGCTAGTGTTGAGTATTGCATGCAGGAAAAAAAGAGAGAAAAAGTTCTGGAGCTTTAATAAGCTGTGCCTAAACGACTGTTAAGTGATCTATTGAGTAACCGGGTGTTCTTGCCTCAGGAAGCGGGGAGCTCGCGTAAAAAGGTAGAATCACTAATAGCTAAAAAAAAACTACTCAGTGTTTTATTAAGTAACCGGGTCTCTGCGCCTCAAGAAGCGGAGAGTGCTCGCGTAAAAAGACAAAATGTCTGATAGTAGAAAAAAAAAACAAACAAAAAGAGCATGTTGTACTTAAAGTGCGAGGGTTGGATGATTGGTCATGATGATAGTAGTGTGTTTGGACTAATGGTGGGTAGAAGTTGCTTCTGTACGTAACATTTATTTGTCACGTCACATGTGTTCGGCTGAATGGTGATTAGCATGTTTGAAGTGTAGAAGTTAATTTCATGTGTTAGTAGCATGTGCATGAGTATAATACGTTTTGAGCTCTGTACTAGATAGAACATGGTGATTAGCATGTTTGAAGTGTAGAAGTTAATTTCATGTGTTAGTAGCATGTGCATGAGTATAATACGTTTTGAGCTCTGTACTAGATAGAACATTATTGACTTGATAAGGTAGTACTTTTATTATGCATGTCTACAACCTACGACCGTTGGTGTCCGCCAGATTTTGCCAGTTGTCCCAAGGGGAAGCCGGGAAGAGATTGTAGATACCTCACTGCGGAGTTCTTTTTTATGGTCATACATAAAAGTTTTAAAGTTGACTATAAACATGCGCATGCGGACTCCACACCCTGATACATTGCCTTTCATGGAGTTCCTAAGCGAGTTATGACTACTATAGCCAAGATACTCAAACCATAGGTTGATTTTCTATATGACACGAAAATAATTTAGTTAATTTTTTTTCAAAACAGATAGGCATCAATCCACGGGAAACCGTGACTTTACCACCTACTGTGAAACAGTGCCAAAGTATAGAGGGCTTATTGTCCGCAGTTTACCCACAACTAGATGTATTATCCACTGTGACCCCAACATTTTTTATAGAGAGGACAATCCTCTCTGCACGAAATGATGATGTCACTGACATTAATGCGAAGGCATTGGAAAAGTTTCCTGGAGACATAGTCACGTACCTTGTAGCTGACAATGCGGTTGTCGAAGAGGGACAACATACGGACATGAGTGGATACCCGACTGAGTATCTCAACACGCTGGATCCGTCAGGCTTGCCACCATTTCGTTTGGACTTGAAAGTAGGTGCTCCGATGATGTTATTGAGGAATCTAGTGCCAAAGGATGGACTTTGCAACGGTACACGTCTACTGGTGATTAAATGTTGTCAATGAGTTATACAAGCACAAATAATGACTGGTGATAAAGTTGGGGAGGTGGTTTTCATACCACGAATATCGTTGGTGCCGTCCAGTAAAGAGGTGCCATTTAAAATGTCCCGTCGTCAGTTCCCTGTGCGATTGGCATATGCTATGACAATTAACAAATCTCAGGGTCAGTCACTGAAGTTTGTAGGTGTCGACCTACGCACCCCGGTGTTCAGTCATGGTCAACTATACGTTGCGTTGTCTAGATGTACTTCGGCAAACCATATTAACTTACTCACTAATGATGATGCCCCAAACACAACCACTAATATAGTCTATCCAGAGGTCTTGATTGATTCTTGAATAATATGGGTGTAATAAGTGAGTCAGATTATTTGATTGTTACATTCAATTGTATGAAGCATAAATTGATGTTTTGTTATAAATGTATTGATTGATTTAATGTTCTTCTTCGTCGTAGGATTGGGACCACCATGCTCGAAACATGGCATATAATAGGAGAACAACACTGATCGATTGGAAATCGAACAATGTACGTAATGAAAATATCGTTGATATGATGTCGGTCCTTGATATTAGATACCTACTCTAAAAATTACGTTGCAGGTCGTGTTTTATGTGCCACAAGCGCGATTCTCTTATAAGATAGAGGCACACACCCTCAGATGTGTTATCGACAGAATGTTAGGGATGCCATGGTGGTCACGTCCTAGGTGGTAGAGGTAAGGATTTCATCAGTATCCTAGCATGTTGTAAGTACATTAATGGGCTAATGTTTTCTTTCCAAAGTAGGACTCGGTGAGAAATCAAGCAAGGACATTGGTGGTTGTTGATTGTTGGTGCTATATTAATCAGAATCAGAGCTTTAATATTCACATGGACCAGACAAACTCTAGGAAATTAGCTTCTTTTAGAAAAATGATGCGACTATTATTACTAATTTCACTGTTTAAATCCTCGATTTGATGTTTTATTTTGCTTTATATTTCAAGATGTGACTCAATTTTTTGGCACCTCATGATATGAGGGTATGAAAATTGTAATATTATGAACGTACATGTGCTGCTATTGATGCAATTGAGTACGTTGTTGATGGTTCATGCTCACGATTAACTACATAGAATCATTAAATTTGAATATGCTAGCCATCGGGAGATTGGTTTCGAATCGGTTTGTCATGAATGAATTGATCTTGAAGGTACCATTTTTGCATGAGATATGGCTATTTGAACCACAAGCCAATGTAAAGCATGATTTGAGATGCTAAATAGGGGTGCAAATTTTTTATAACCATCCCAATGTAATCATGGGTTGGCTGAAATTATAGGATTTGGATGTTTAGCATTTTTAATGTAAAGCGTTGTTTGTAGATCACTAATACTTTGGGATATAGGATGATGTGAGAACTATTACTTAAAATAGTACGTTCAGTTACCTTAAATGCGAATCGATAATCCCACTTTACAAGAATAACAAATTCCCCACGTCATTGAGCCTCTAGCATAGGATTTCTTAAACCATGGGTCCATCATAAATAGGTGTTGATTATCTAAACTAATAAGTTTTCCAAAGACCGTGCCAGGAGCATGGGTCCATCATAAATAGGTGTTGGTCATCAGTCAATGTGGATTTCTGTTTCTGAAATCACAAAAACCCTCATTTGGGAATAGAAGAAGAAAAAGAATAAAGTATATGTAAAGAGACAATACATGTTAGCACCGTGTCCAAACGTGTCAGGGGCACGGGTAAACACTAGTCATCCTTATATGAGGCTATGGTTATAAGTGAAACTTTTGTTGTCCTACATGGCGGGAGAATGTCCTAGGTGGAGCCTATGTGGCATGATGGGGTTTAGTGGGAGGGAGTTGTTGGGTGGTTATTGGGGTGGGGTTAGTGGTTACCCTGCCATGTGGCATGGGGTACAACTAGTACAATTATACATGACTACAAGGATCAATCAAAATGGCGAGTAACAGGGTTTTAAAACTAACTCCTCTGAATACGACATCCTAAGAATATTGCATGGATCGACGAAGATCTAAGCTTTCTAGTTAGGGTTTTTTACTTATGTATCTCTCTTTTTGACAAATTGAGCCAAAGCTACTTAATCCAGCCTAAGCTGGTACAACCCTCAACTCACCACTATCCAAAAGAAAGCCCAATGAGGTCATCCTCCTCATCAAAAACATTAGGAGGCGCCTCAAACCCACCAACAAGACTAGCCAAAGCTCTTGCTTGGCGGGCTAACCCATCCGCCAGGACATTAAACTCTCTCAAAATATATACAACTTGAAAACTAAGGAGCTCCCTTGCCAAAGACCATATCCGTAACACAGCTTCCACGCAATGGTCAATCCTTGGCACCCGGCCCTCAATCATTCCCACAGCCAGAAGTGAGTCGCTCTCCACCATCAAACGCCTGACTCCCTGCGCGCGCGCCAACTCAATTGCCCTTTGGATGGCTTGAAGTTCAGCATGTACAACAGAAGAGGCCAATGTAGTAGAGGAGTCATCCCATATCACCACCCCCTCCTTGTCAACACACACCACTCCTATCCCAACCAGAGAACCATTCCCGCCCATGGATGCATCAGTTTGGCATCTAACACCCTCCCATGCCATATCACAAATAGGTTGCATGCATCTGGTATGAAGCAGAAGATACTCACGAACCTGCCATTTGATCGATCGGGCCATATCCGTTGAATCCATAACCTATGCCCTAAATACCTGTTTGCATCTCTACTTCCATATAACCCACAAGGCATTCGCAACAGTTGATTTCAACCTTCTATTTGCTTCATCCCTACCTGACTTACCCAAAATCTCAAAGCACCATCGGAGATTGAGCTCGGGCACTCTACTAAATTCCTATAGCAACTCCTCCCAAATAGCACAAGAAACACGACAACCAAAGAAAAGATGTTCCAGGTCTTCATCAGCACACCCGCATCGCATACAAGCTTTCTCACTTGTTAGACATAGATCCCACAGCCTTTTCAAAGTAACCATCTTACCATGTGCCAATTTCCATAGAAAGAAATGAACACGAGGGCCAACTGGTGCTGACCATATACTGCGCCAAAAGCAGACGTCTTCCTCTTCAACAACCTTGCCCTTCTGCTCCTCCAGGAATTGGTAGCACTATGCCGTAGATATAATCCCAGATTTTCCCCATTGGTTTCACAGGAGTAGAGCTACTCTTCACAGGGGTCTCCTTGATCATCTCAACCAAAGACTGGTGGAAGAGAATAGAAAGGCCCCTAAAATCCCAAGCTCCCTCAGCAATGAGCAGCTCCCCCACCTCTAAGTTTTCCAGCCCTTCATCAATAAGCATCATATAAGGAAAGCAAATGAGCGGCCCCTGTAACACCCACCAGTCTTTAAAGACTTTGACATGGCTATTAGGAGTCACTGGCCATCTTAAACCTTGCCGCAACAAGTCTGCTGCTCCACACAACGATCTCCACAAAGCCGATACCCTCGCCGAAGGCTTCTTTGGAGGTAGTGGTGCCTCCAAAGAATACTTCGCCCGAACAACTGATGCCCATAATGACTCTGGCTCTTCAAATAGACTAGCCACCCTTTTCATACGCAATGCACACTGCCAGTTGCTCAGATCTCTTAAACCAAGACCACCTTCCAATTTATGCGTACAAACAGAGTCCCAAGCAATGATACTCAGACCTCCCTTCTTCCCCTACCACAAGAACCGTCTTATAAGGCCTTCGATTTGATTCAACACGGACTGAGGCACTGGAATTGCAGACATCACAAACAAAGAAAGATCTTGGAGGACAGATTGCACTAAAATTACACGGCCATCATAAGATAACTGGAGGGCCTGCCACGAACTAAGCCTCGCTTGTATAACGTCAATTAGAAAATTAAAATCCTCCCGTCTGAGACACTTGACATTGAGGGGGGCTCCGAGGTACCTCCAAGGGCTCTCCTTCTCAACAAAACCCAAGCACTCCAAAATAATTTGCGACGACGGGCTGATGTACCCGGGGTGAACTTCACACTCGACTTCTCCATACTTACCTCCAACCCGGACAGCAATTTGAACCTTCGCAAAACATTAGCGAGCTTCTTAGCCTCCACTCTGCTGCCACCAGACACAAATAAGCAGTCATCTGCAAATAAAAGATGATTCACCTTGATGCTTCCCCTCCTATACTGAATTCCATCTAAATCAAACAGTGGCTGCTTCAACAGGGACGAAAGAACTTCTTGAACTAAGAGGAAAAGATAAGGAGACAATGGGTCCCCCTGCCTAATCCCTCTTCTTGAACAAAAATGTCATGCAACTCTACCATTCAGGATCAATAAGAAGCGTGTTGTCATGACACACTCCATAACCCAATCAACCCATAGGCTAGGAAAGTTCATCTTCACCAGGATCCGCCTAAGAAACAACCAATTCACCGAGTCATAGGAAGCTCTTAGATCAACTTTGACGACCATAAGTGACTGCTTCTGTGTAATGCGCACTGTATGCAGTAACTCCTGAGCAATCCCAATATTGTCTAGGATAGATCTGCCACCCACAAATGCCGATTGATTCCTGCTAACCAACAAGTTGAGGATAGGTTTTAACCTTTCTGCCATGATTCCAGACACTATTTTATAACAAACTTTACAAAGGCTTATGTGTCGGTAGTCACGGACAGTGAGAGGATTCATCTTCTTTGGCACAAAGGAGATAAAAGTCTCATTCCACCCAGATGAGAGTGAGCACGTAACAAAGAACCTCTTTATCATCTTCCATCTTCGCCATGCTGTCACCCACCACATCCCAATGGGAAATATAAAACTCACATGGCAATCCATCTGGGCCGGGGCATTTATTCCTTCCCATATTCAACAGAACAACTTTAATCTCCTCTTCTGTGATAGGTGCTATCAAAGCCTCTCCATCTTCATCTTTTAAACAAGGAAGCTCCGGCATCATCCTATCATGGCTTTGGCCTCTATTTCCCCACAACTTCTTATAATGCTTTAGAAAAGCATCCACAATTGAAGCTTGTGTCTCACAGAGTGAACCATTCTCCAGCTTGATCTCCTTTACTCTTGAATGATGTCCCTTCGTAGCTAAAGATCTATGGAAAAATTTTGAGTTTCTATCACCATCTCTAATCCATCTCTTCCTCCTATGTTGTGCACTATAGGCCTCCTTCTGTAGCTGATTAGCTACCACCAAATTCTCAACACATCTCATCTGTTCTTCCATCTCCTCAGTCAGAGCCCCCTGTTCCTCCATTACATACAGCTGCTGGAGAAGATTCAAATGGTGTTGTTGATTATTTAAAAGATCAAACCCATCAGTTCTACTCCAGGATTTCACCGCAGATCGAACCTCCTTAACTCTACCTCTGAACATAAACTGCTCATATCCATGCCTATTCCGATTCCAAGCTGTCATAACCACATCCTTGAATGCAGGTTCTTTAATCCATAATTGTTCCAAGCGGAATGGAGAAGGCCCCGGATCAAGCTTCTCTCGTTCTAGGCTCAGCAGAAGCGAACGGTGATCAGATCCCCAGCAGAAACAGTGCTTTACTTCAGCTGAAGGAAACCACCTCCTCCATGACTCTATACAAAGCACTCGATCCAAACGCTCTAGAATTCTAGCTTTTCCAATCCTCCAGTTAGACCAGGTGAATGTAGGTCCCCTGAAGCCCAGATCCAATAATTGATTTCTAGCAATAAAAGAAGAGAAGTCCATCACTGACCTGCTGAATCGAAAAGGAGCACCTCCACACTTCTCTGACGCAGCTACAACCGCATTAAAATCCCCCATCATAGGGTGTGCCCATCCCCAACTATTGATCTTAGACAAGACATCCCAGAGTAGCTGACGATCACCACAATTTCGAGCACCATAGATAACAGAGAAAAACCACTCTCCATAGTTAGCTGATGTTACTACCCCGTGGATAGCCTGATCAGAGAAATTTATAAAAGAAATGTCCCCTACCGAGAAATTTATAAAAGAAATGCCACCATGTCTTCCTCTCGAAGGTAACAAGAAATGCTCCCAGCCTGCACCGACGCCTTGCAGGATGAAGGGAATGTGATCCTCCACTACTACCGCTTCTAGAATAAACACCAAATCAATCTTAAGGTCGACTATGAACCTTCGACATGAGCTGAGTATGCGTCGAGGGCCAAGCCATGGCAGTTCCATGAGACTGCCTTCATCAGCAACTGTTCGGGGAGAGAGGGCCCCAGCCCCATCACCACCAAACTTGACCCGCTTTGCGCTACTTCCACAAGCCACCTCCACTACATTGCTCATACATACATCCTCTACCCACCGCCTAGGTGGTACTACCTGCATCTGCCCCTCTGTCTGTCACACCCCGACCCAGAAAACCCATCCAGAACGGGGCGTGAGGGTTCCTATCACTATTCATCTTCAATCGACGCGATACAAGCGGAAAAGAAGGATAATTTAAACAGTTGTATTCCAGAGGCGAACAGATTCAATTATAATATATCATCAAGTTGTACAATTCAGATTTAATACAAAAGCTCCCAAGAGACAGATTTATATAATATCCCAAACTGTCCTCAAAATGTTTACAACATAAACATATTATCAAAAAAAAGTACAACAGGTAATCCTCCATCAACCTCAAGCGCCTCTGGATATACTCGCGCCGCCGAAGGCCGATCCTGCCGGCTCCACTGAAGAAGAACTGCCGCCTGCACCTGCAAACGCAGCCCGGGTAGGAGTGAGCGATAAGCTCAGTAGGGTTCTACTCTACGGCACACTGAAAGGAGGAAAACAACAACAGTGTTGTCTCCCAGCCTAAGTCTAATGGATGCCACGGGTCCCATAACCCATCAATGTCCCAAGGGCTCCTGTCATGAACCTCTCTCTTGGTCACTTTACCAAGATCACCCTAAGCACTGACAGGGGAACAGTACCATGCAGGATCACCCTTACCCATCAGGGATACCACTGCCTGGGGACCACGTCGGGAACACATCGATTGCATCCTTAGCACTTGGCCTTGGAAAAGAACACAACCTCTAAACCTCAGATACTGATTCAAGTCAACTATCGTGAATCCTCAAAAGACAAGAGACTTGATCAACAATCACACCCTACTCCTGACTACCCATCCACGGTCCTAGGGCTAGATCCGAGCTACCCGAGAGCCTCGGATCGGCGACCCAAACCATCGCCCGCCTAACCTCAAATGCCTCTAATGCATACAATGCATGAGCCTAGGCAAACATCTATCCTAGATGTCTCTATATGCCACATCAACAGTTATAAGTTCAACAGATATACAATAGCCCTCGGCACTCGCCGGCAAGAGGTTAAGGTTCCACGATTCCTCATTAGCTCGCACTCATAGCTAGCTAATGGCTAAGCAAACCACTAAGCACTTAACTACAATCAAACATGTATTAAATGCAAGTAGAACCATAGGTTTGCCCAAAAAGGAAACTTGCTCTAATCAATCTTCAAACCCGATGGAAAATCCTTTGAAAACGTCATGAAATCCACCTACATACTTCCCAACATATTTAGATACTAATCACCCATCAAAACCATCCAAGAAATACCAGAAAACCAAGTTCAAAGGGTCACGGACGATGTCACGGTCGATCCGGAGATCGACCGTGAGGCCACGGACGATGTCACGGTCGATTCGGCGATCGACCGTGAGACCCAAGCGAAGAAAACCAAGGGCGACGGTCGATCCACCCATCGACCCTGAGAAGCCCAAAACCAAACAGCGCCTGACGGTCGATGCGACGGTCGATCCGACGGTCGACCGTCAGGTAAGAGGCAAAAAGGAAAGATCCCGCGGTCGATCCATGCATCGACCCTGGGAAGCTAAAATCCCGACAGAGCCCGACGGTCGATGCGACGGTCGACCGTCAGGCCCAGAATGAGTAAAGTGATACTTGACGGTCGATGCACCGATCGACCATCGAGCCCCGAAGGAGCGTATCAACGCTTGACGGTCGATACACCGATCGACCGTCGAGCCTCAGGCACAGTTCCTCAGAACAGTGCCGGAAATCCAATTTCTTGGATTTCAAGGATCAAATCGAGTTGGAATAAGATGAGATTTTGCAAGCAAGTGTATTTATCAATGAGGAAGCTAATGGAATGAAGAAATCCAGTTTTTGACGGTTAAATCTCCTATCTAGGTCCAAATGGACGAAAACCGATAAAACAGCGATAATACGAAAACCAACCGATAAAATACGGAAATCCACTCATAGGAATACTAGAAACAAGCTATACTACACATGCATTGATCCACACAACATTCTAACAAGTATTCCTACAGTGAAAGTACATAAAACCTATCCTAGGAGAACCCGATCCAAGGATCGAGGTAGAAACACCTACTTGAGCAACTAGGGCAGCTCCTCCACGCATCCCGCTGGTCAAGCCGACAAGATCCGCGATCCGAAGCCCAAGTCTCCAAACCCTAGCTCAGCCGAAGGAGAGAGAGAGGAGAAAACGACAGGAGAAGAAGAGAAGGAAAGAGAAGAAAGAGACAGGCCTTATATAGAAATTCCAAATCTATCTCAGCCGTCCAAATCGATCTTTCCCGATCGAGCTCCGATCCTCCGATCGGACGCACCCTAGGGATTCTAATCAAACACATACATCAATCAAAGTTAGTGTGTGAAACACGGGTGTGAAACCGACCACCAGAGGGCATATTTACCAAAATGCCCCAGGCTCCAAATCGCCACACGATCGCTCCATCGTGCCTGACGCGGAACCAAACCAACAGGAAACCGGCTCTCGACCCACGCGGTCGAGCCAGGTCAGAGGGACAGGCCCTCACACTGTCACCACATCACTCATTTCCATCTCGTTCCTATCCGGAGGGCCTCTATCTGGAGTAAACCCCGATGGGGCTTCATCACCCCGCCGAGCATCAGGAGCTAACACTGGTGCTCCAAGGCCCTCAGGTGGACCCCAGTCAGGAGTAAAACATGGGGGGTTACTCTCCTCCATCTCCTCCATCTCCTCCATATCCTCTTCTTGAGTACCACTTGGGGGAGTATTTTGTACAAGGGCCTGGTGGAGCGCAATGATCCCCTGCTGATGGCGTTCCCCAAGCTGCATCGGCGAGAGATCTTCACCCTTTTGGCCCTCATCATACACTTCCGACGGCGTCGGACGATACCCACGTGGAACCACCAGGGGGCCCTGCCTCATTGGGTTCCCTCTGCTGCGCACTAACCACCCAGCCTCAAGCAAGGACATATAACCTTTATCAACATCACGAATCTCCTTCCCTTCTTCATCAAGCAACCCAAACCGATTCAAACGCTCATTCTGAGCCCATTTGCTAGACCCATGTGATACCTGGCCCTGCTTGATGAGAGTACTCTGACGTCCACCACGATAGCCACCTCCAGAGACCCAAGGCCCAATAAATTTCTCAATATAGCCTGACTCCGACTCCAGAGTCTCTTTCCCTTTGGTAAACTGGCTAACCGAGCTTCCCTTCTCAGCCATAACATCAACCTGCTGACGTAGCACCCCAGAAGCTTCCATTGTACCACTAGCCAGGCTTGCATAACGGCTCCTGCCCTGCGTCACCGGCGCTCTGACAACCGGTTGCCACCTGGTAGTACCACGACCATCTGCCCCCTTGGCACCCGTGACCTCACGCCCTCCGACCGCCGGAGTTCTTCCACCCCTTCGCTACGCCTGCACCGTATGCCAACCATTCTCCACCGGCCTGTCCACCACCACCGCCGGAGTTCGCTCTCCTCCAGCCCCCACAAACACCGGTGTTTCCTGACCCATCTCAACCTCTATTACACCAACAGCACTACCAAACACTGGCATTTCAGAGCCCATCTGGATATCCTCTGTATTAGCTTTCTCTGGTGCATGACTCCACCGGAGTAGTCCCCTGTTCCTCCTTCTCTGAGACATTCGCAACCTCCATCTTCCTCATATAGCATTCCAAACTCCGATGTCCAAACCCATCACAAAGCTCACAAATAGAAACATTCTCATAGATGAAAGGTTGTATAAAATTTACCTCCTCTGCATCCCCATCCTCAACTTCCACTTCCGTTCCCAGCCTAGCCGGTTTCGATACATCGACTTCCACACATACTATGGCGAAGCGACTCCTCTCAGCAAACATCGTCGATGCATCAACCTGGAGAGGGGTACCCACTCGCCTCATAATCTCAAAGACTGCCTCCTTCTCCTGGAAATTGGACGGGAAATTTGGCATACGGCACCAGAGCTGCACAAAGCGAAAATCCACCGCCGTTGGCCGGACAGAGTTCTTCCACCTCAATAGGGACAAAGGCTTGCCGTCAACAAACCACGGACCTCCAGTAAGAACAAGCAATAGATCATCCTCACTCTCAAACTTGAACATAAACACCCCATTCACTCGATCTGTCACGAGGAAGGGGGCCTTCGTCCGCCACATCCCAGCCAACCGCCGGTGTAAGAAATCCAGACCCACCCTACCACCCAGGAACCGTCCAAAGAGCGTGTGCTTCCATCGCTCCCGACCCCTTGTGACAACCTCCAATGGCACCACCGCCTTATCCGAGTACTTCTCTCGGATCTTCTTGAAAACCGATTCTGGCACCGCATCGTATGTCACCGACTCATCGCTCGCCACCTGAGCCCACGATGGCGATTGAGAACCCACCACTTGAGCCCACGACCCTCCCCCAGAGACCTCCGCTCGGGTTTCTGGGCCGACGCACGTCGGCGAAGGGGTGGAGACGCTCGAGAAAACCCTAGTTGAGCTCTCCCAGGGACCTCCGCTCTGGTTCCCGGGCCAACTCATCGCTCATCTACTTATGTATCTCTCAAAATTATGTAAATCATTCTTATATGAGGTTATAATTATAAATGAAATTTTTATTATCCTACGTGAAGGGAGAATATCCTAGGTGGAGTCTATGTGGCGCCTATGTAGCATGATAATTCTAGGTTGAGGGGGGTTAGTGGAAGAGAGTTATTAAGATGGAATTGGTGGTTACCTTGTAATGTGACAGGGGCACAACTAGTATCTCTATAGTACTTGAACTTATATCCTTCAAAACTTGAAAAAAAAAAAAATACACATCCGTCTAATTCCGTCTACTTATATAACCTAATCATAATTTAAATCTAAACCAGAATGGGTAAAATTAGTTAGTTACCCATGTCCCTAAGTTTCCCCCACATCCTTCTCCCAACTCGTCCGACGTCCACGTCACCTCCCCGGCGTTGTACTTCCCACAGACGCCTTAACGCGATCAGCTTTTGTTGAACCATGCTGGCAATAAACTAGACAGAATCAATTCTAATTTCCCCCGGTTCCTCCCTTTTTCCTGGTCGATTTCTGGTTTGACTCTTCCCATCAAAGCTCAACATCCAAATGGAAAAATCACTCCCAATGAAGGTTTCCACACGCATCTTAATTTCCGAGTCAACAACATCCAATTGGAAAAATTGCACCTTCCCATCTCCAATCCCCCATCACGGTCGCCGTCATGCTCTCCTTCCAATCGGGTCTCTCAATTCAATCCCCCCACCCTCACCATCCTCGCTCCATGAGCATCTTCGCCGACATCATCGACCTCGGAGACATGGCCATCGTCTTCTTCCAAAACATCTATCTCGACCATCAAACTGATAACATTCACTCTTTTGGTGGCGTGTCCGGGGTGTCGTATTTTATCATTTTTTAAACCACACAGGTGTTTGGTGTATAAGTGTCTTTTTACACGACATTGTTATCAGCGTTTGAAATATTCTGTACTGATTTGCTAACAAGTAACTTAATAGTATGTTTATTATTTTTTAAAATTTTAAAGGGTATATATATATATATCTAACTTCAAAGAATATATTTAATTAAATTTAATTAAATAAAGACGAGAATGACACATGATAGTTACAATAAATTTAATTAACTACATGACGGGCAACATCACTGAGAAAATTGCATAATAAAATAAAAACGAGAATAACTCGCTTACTCGAAAGATCAAAACGCAACACACTTCCACGAGTTATCATGGCAGTCCATGCAGAATCCTTGATCCCACTAAAGGCCTGTTTGCCAGCAAATCCGTTGGATCCTATTCCACCGGTGGATTCCAAAAAACGAAATCGGTCCAAAGATGGATACCGAAATCAGCGTCTGCTCGTGACGAGCGGACGCCATTCACGGTATCCTCTCCTGTGGATACCGTGGATTTCGGATCCCAGATTCCGTGTGGGACCAGCAAATCCATTGGATCCTATTCCACCGGTGGATTCCAAAAAACGAAATCCGTCCAAAGACGGATACCGAAATCAGCGTCTACTCGTGACGAGCGGACGCCATTCACGGTATCCTCTCCTGTGGATACCATTGATTCTGGATCCCAGATTCCGTGTGGGACCAGCAAATCCATTGGATCCTATTCCACCGGTGGATTCCAAAAAACGAAATCCGTCCAAAGACGGATATCGAAATCAGCGTCCGCTCGTGACGAGCGGACGCCATTCGCGGTATCCTCTTCTGTGGATACCGTGGATTTCGGATCCCAGATTCCGTGTGGGATGCGAGCCAAACATGCCCTAAGACAACCAAGGATTACGAATACACCCAAAAGGAGGCGTACCCGGATATGATATATGTCGAATACCGATACTTCTGGATTCATATCCAATACATATCCCATTATTTTCAGAGTTAAATAAATAATTAAATTATGAACGCTGATTTGTGTATATGGACAATCGGTAGCCCACTACCGATTGTTTATCTAGTCCATTGATATCTCACTATCAAACTATCGATGGATTAGATCAATCAATCATTAGCCTACTACCGATAAAACCCTATCGGTGGCTCCACTATCGATTGATTGATTTAGTCCATCGACATCTATTGGTGGCCCACTACCGATCATTGATCTAGTCCATCGGTATCGGTAGTGGCTCGATGGACTAGATCAATCAATCAGTAGTGGGCCACCTATCAATGGACTAGATCAATCAATCGGTAATGGGATACCGATAGGTGGCATATGCATTACACATACCACATGTACATGTAAACAAATCTTTTTTGTTAAATTATTAGATACAGCATCGGATACTAATTAGGCTGTATTACATACGTATCCTAATATTTCAATAAAAATAGTCATGACACATGTACATATCCGATAGCTCCCAAAACTAATGTAAGATATTTTCGAGGCTATGCTACGAAAGTCCAATGTTTTAATTCTTTTGATATAAACTCATATTAAAATACATAAAAATATATATCTAATTATATTATCGTATCCTAAATTTAAATTTAGAAATTGCTGAATTGAAGTGTCCGTATCAGTATCCCGTATCCGTTACTGCCTAGAGGTCAAACACTCCCTTACTAGTGTTTATTTTTCAATTTATGTGTTTCAACTTGGATAGCCTGTCTTTGTTGCCGTCAATGGACAAAAATGCGCATTCTAAAAGCTTTATACTCCCTCAAATTAATGTTTTAAACGAAAAAAAAAAACTGAGCACACTCTAATAATAAATCTAGCTCCGTTGAAATGCTCCCAAAATTTTTACAATAAGTTTATTTGAGAACAGAAATACAGGGTATAAGAACTGGGAATACTATCATCTAACATTTCTCCCTCTACACTTTGAATAGGTTGCTCCAACTTGACAGCAAACCAGACGTGCTATTCCTCTTCATCAAAGTCCATAAGGAAATCTGTTAAGTTCTCTGAATCATCTATAGCTTCCTCAACTGACATCGGATCTTTCTTCGGTTTTTCCTGAAAAGAAGATAAGATAGAAAATCAGTCACCATCACAATCACCATTATCCAAGCAGTTTGCCATAAAACATATATACCAAAACTTTGTAGCAGATCAGTCATGAATGGAGCAAGCAAGCTTTTCGTCAAGAACAAACGCGATAATTAGACAATTTAAACTCATAAAGCAGGGAAGAAAAGACTTCGAAATCCACCAAACATTTGAAGCGAGAGGACCCATAAACCAGCTTTCATGGATCTTAATGTTAGGTGATAATTCATTGTAATCGATACACTAGTAACCATGATTTTTGCTCTGGACATGTAGATGACAAGGTGCAAAGTAAAGTGCTATTCAACTACACACTAGAGTTGATGTCCTTAATGGACGACGGGTTTGGACGCCAGGTATAGAGGAAACTGTGCGTGATATTTGGCTTCAGTCGTCCATTTTGGGATCTGTTTTGTTTACTCCTATCCCACGGGGTGACAATGTAATAGCTGATGATATAGCTCGGTCATGTCGATCCTCCGGGGTTCCTATTGTTTGGGAACCGGAGGATGGCCAACCGGCGCTGGATAAGTTTTTGTAGTTCTAGCCTACGGGCTCAACTCCTCAAAAAAACAAAAAAAAAACTACACACTAGATTACTGGTCATTCTCGAAAAACAACAATGAAAACAAAAGGCATGAAAATATATGGGGTGCACAACTTATAGAAAAAAGAGGACTAAAACTGAAGACAAGGGCATTATGAATCAAGTGGATTTCAAACAAACTGATAAGAAAGTGAACATCTGCTCTACATAGCTGGATACAAACGCAAAATCTGTGTGATTAACATCAAAGAGCACCTTTGACTTGCGAAGTTCAGGATTGCTTTTCAGAACACTCCAATTTCTCGTGATTTTCTCTTCAACTTCATCCCCTTCATCCTCGCTATCTTCTTCATCCTAGTTCAAATACAAACAAGCCTAGGAATCAGCTTAAGATTTAGCATTTCAGCAGCAAATGAAGAGGCCTGCATTTCCATGTATTATAGGAAACAAGCAATGCAAAAGTCCATGTAGTAGAATTAAAATCTGATTCCCTGGCGGAAGAGGGGCGTAACTGATGGACAGCAAAAATTCAGGTGAAACAAAGATAAGTTACACTCACATCATTCTCTCCTATGTCGACTGCAGTTGCCATAGCTTCATCCATATCAGTTACCTGCGCTTACAATTGAGGAGAAGGATAAAACCAACACATAAAAAACCTTCTGCTTCACAAATGATATGCATTGGTGTTCCAGAATCAGCAAACATGACAGGAGAACGACCCCAACAATTGTTAACAATTAAGAGAATAAATTACCTCAAGTTCTGAAGTCTTCTCTTTGGCCAAAATTTTCTCAAGTTCCTCCCTGGAAATGATATGTCCTTGCTAGCAATTGGAAATTAGTGCACGTCAAATACTTTCTCTGTAAACCAGGCATATTTATATGCAGAATAAAACGTGTAGGAAAAGTGAAGTTCTCATGGATAAATGATGCTCATCAAAGGAAAATAGTTTG
This sequence comes from Narthecium ossifragum, assembly GCA_963920575.1. Lineage (NCBI taxonomy): Eukaryota > Viridiplantae > Streptophyta > Magnoliopsida > Dioscoreales > Nartheciaceae > Narthecium > Narthecium ossifragum. The sequence goes on from OY986973.1 coordinate 8,708,363, forward strand.
AGAAAAACAAGCTTCATATAACTTGAACAGACACATAGCTTAGATGTCAGTATAAAACAACAATTTCAGCACCCTGATTCCAAGCTGCTCAGTGGTAAACATAAGCAGTGGGGGTCACTGTACCAGTAGATAAGCATCTCTTTAAAATAAAGTAAGCCATCTCATCAAGAAACAAGCAAGATTCATAAAAATCTCCTTGTTTTCTTTATCAGTTCCTCGTTAAAAAGTAGATTGGGTGCATTCAAACCAGAAGACAGATGATAATATATTTCTCCAATTTTAGATTATCATGAAACGAACGCCTTTCAGGCTAGTTGTCTATAAGTACAGAAAATTAAGACCAAATCATCTTCGAACCACATAAGCAGAGATGAACAAAGAATGATGGTAGAAATGCCAGCTAAGAAAGTAATGGGCAGCAAACTTTAAACATTTTCATGGGAGAAGAATGTGGAAAATCAGATTCAATCTATGTGACCCTACGATTAAGGATGCCCCACTTTAGCATTTACTTTTTATGCTGCCTCTCGAGACAGCATAACATAGATATTGCACCATCATCGGTAGAGGTAATCATGTTGACTAGTAACTGAATAGACACCTCAAAAGCAAATTCGTGAATGGACAGCTTGTTAACAAAGGGCTGCACGCTAGACAGTCTGTTGAGCCTGAATATAATAACAAATACAGCAAGGATAGTCCCAAGGAATGACAAGATACCTCCATAAGATATGACAACATGTTAGGTGTAGGCTCATGAAAATCCGGGCCTCTGTAGTCAATTATTTCATCTGGATCTTGGATATAGTTCACAGTTGGGTAAACTGGATCTCCACCCCAAACTGCATAAGAACAGGTACAAAAAATTGCATGGCAAACACAATTTGCAAATTAGTAGATGAAAAATAAAGTCAAAAGAAGCTACACCCCATAATTATAGTGCTTCCATATCAGAACTATACCCAGAGAATAAAGAGGCGGATCACATTTCAAATAAAAGATACTTACTCAACAGTCCC
>OY986973.1:8709581-8739681 GCA_963920575.1 Narthecium ossifragum
AGTTTCTACCTATGGGAGGTATAAGTTTATCTGAAACCTATTGTGTTTCCCTCACATATTCCATTCAGGCTACCACATAACCAGTGGAAGGCATAGAACAATAGGCCTTATAATTTCGATCTGCGAAGTTTCTACCTATGGGAAGTATAAGTTTATCTGAAAGCTATTGTGTTTCCCTCACATATTCCATTCATTGTATTAAAAAATGACAAGTTGGATTAACTTGCTTGTTACTTCTTTCTCATGATAGAGAACAAAGTATGTTAGAGTGTGCAGGCATGCTTGTTTTTGTTTTTGTTTTGGTGCGAGAGAGCGTATCAGGGATGACTAAAAGAAACTTATGATTCGTTGCTCACATATGCCATTCATTGTATTAAAAAATGACAAGTTGGATTAACTTGCTTGTTACTTCTTTGTGACCAATAATATGGACATCCCATCCCAACACACGCGCTCCACAAAGAAGAAAAACAGAAAACAAATTGAAATTGTCATGTTATACTTTTCTCATGATAGAGAACAAAGTATGTTAGAGTGTGCAGGCATGCTTGTTTATGTTTTTGTGCGAGAGAGCGTATCAAGGATGACCAAAAGAAACTTATGATTCGTTGCTCAGTATTAATGCTCAAGAATGACAAAATTGATTAACTAAGAGAAAAGGAAGGTAAAAGCAAGACTTAATGGGCATAGGACTGGAAGGGTGATATGCAGCGCACGAAAATTTCCGCAATTAATTGTCATATTTGCATAATGGGGCAGTCATCACAGTTTAGCATGGCAATCTCACAAGTACATGCTACTATATCACAGTTCCTCCCAAATCTAAGTTGCATAAAACCTAATAAATGATCACCACTTGCAGCTTTGAGAAAGCAAACGTCTAGAATTAGCTACCTTTCCTCTTTAAAAATATTTCTTCTCGCCCTTGCAAGGGCAGTCTCAGTTAAAGTTGGATGGTCCCCAAAAAGTTTTATCTGCCCTGTCTCTGCCATCGCCTTCGCAAACACCTGCAGACATGTTTCAAGAAAAGAGTATTGAGAATGACAAACAAAAATAAAGTAGAAGATTTCGAGTGGAAGATTTCTCTACAAGGCCTTGCTAAGTCCGGTAAAACCGTGATTGTTTACAATGTTGGTGATTGCTCACAATGTTGTAAAACCTTTGAAATCATCATTTTTCCTCAGAAATAGGATATCATTAACAACTAACCGTGTCAACATCTGGACGCCTTCTTTGCCACCTCGACCACTGCTCTTTCTCGGGCTTCCGCCAATTCCACCACAACTCCTCGCTCGTACAAGGTTCTTCTATTGCCTTCACAGTAGACGGATCGACAAAGGGATGTGGCCGTCCCATCCGCTTGTCAAACTCATATTGACTAAGATTCTCTTCCTCTGGCTCTGTCTGGTAAATAACATATTCCTCGGACGGGTTGTTAGGGTCACCAACAACTTCATCTGCAATTTCAGTGATCGGCTGCTCGCCTAACTCCATGCTTGTTCTTGACGTCTCTGAAGAGGTTGCATTGCCCCTGTACATCTTCCTCCGACTTCCAGGATTCTTCCCATAGGAAGGCTTGCTTTCTGAATTGCCAACAGGTTCAGGGGCCCTGGCAGCCCTGACTCGGTTAACAGTTCCTTCAGGCCAATACTCCTTTCCCGGTATGCTCGCACGGGCACCAGAAGCCGGCTCAAGCTGTCCTGATGTGGAATCCATGTAACTGTGGTACGGTGGCTTCGGGACGGATGATGGGTTGAATTCTCCATCCTTGGAAGCGCATTTTATGCACGGAACAGATCCATCCCTTCTTCTTCCCGAGTTTCTCTTTGGTTCTACGAAATTGTGCACCTTTCTTGAATAAACTGTGCCTTTTATAAATGGTGTCTGTGGGTTCCAAACCAATTTGACACAAAATTAAATATGCAATTTGAAACCGTATAGGATAAGAAGAGCATGCGATCTGGTTAATTCAGATTCACAAATAAACGCATTTCCAGACCGCGATGTATAGAAATTCAGCATACCTGGAAATTACAGTGACTAGATTTTATTATCTTCGAGTTGTCGGCGGAGAAAAAACCCCCCACAGCCACATCTGGCAACCGAACACAAGCATTATCGAACCAACAGCACAATTACTCCTATGAGAAATGAAATCAAAGGGTACGAATCCGCACCTCGAAACAACCAATTGGATGAGAGAGATGTCATCCTTTTCCACTCTCTTGATCAAACACCAATGTGGTTTAACGTCTATACAGCTACAAGACTCTGGCTAACAACGATCACCGCAGTAAGATCTCTCCTTCACTATATACAATAAGAGTTAGGTCCAAAAGAGAAGGATTCCGCAAACAAGTTCAAGATTTCCAGAAATATTTGATGGGAGAAAACAGGATTGTTAGAGGTTTACCTCGAACTCTCGAAGAGGTTTCTAGGGTTTAGGGGTTTACATGAGTAATAGAGAGGAAAAGAGCAACATTTCCCGCTGTTTCCATGAGTGAAGGAGAGAGGACGAAATCGAGATAGATGACGATAGAGGTGTCCTGGGCCGGGCCAGACCGTTGGAGGCAGGCCGTTACGGGTTCTTTCCGAGCCGAAAGCTCCACGTGTATATGGGCTACAAATGCGAGCTTCGTATTCTGGCCCACCAGAGACTCTGGTCTTCTCTGAGTGGATCGGGGTGTGTTGGGCTGGACTTGGGGGCAAGATCAGCTAAAGCCCAAGATCATTCGAGAGAAAGAGATGGAGCTTTCTTTGGGATTGGCTTGGGGCTTGGGGTAATTTTACGCCTATATTTCTCATAATTTGAAGGCATTTTAAGTGCAATTTCTGCGCATTCATTCATAATGTTTGTATTGGCCTATTTGGTTGCACGTATAGTGAGAAATAGGATCTTTCAATTCATTGGATAGCATGGCTCAATAAGTTTAGGTGGCTCTAAATTTCTTTCACACATACAAACTACATTAAGAAATAAGAATGATGTGTTGCATCCTTCTCGTTTGAGAGATGTATGTTGCCCACAGTCCTCTCAGGTCCGTTTGGCACCGCCGGATCCCGGTGGATCCGTGGGTTCCGACAGATGGACGGATCCCACACGGATCCCCTAAAAATGGGATCCATCCAAGAGCAGATTCCATTTTCGACGTCCACTCGATGGAATTTGCTTTCGCATATCCGTGGTATCCAAACAACCCCTCAGAGAATAACCACCCAATAGACCCTCGTCATATACTTAGATAGATACGTGAGAAGGAAGGAAGGAAGAACACAGTATACAAGCTCATCAGAAACAGTACATCTTTGTAAATTCAAAGTCCAAAAAATCCCCAGAGTGCACGCACCATGGACATATTATATTCACGTGTTTGCCGTGACTTGCCAATGACTTCTTCCACATTACTAACTCATTTACGTCTCTGTATCTTTGACTCCATGAAAAAGATGTTATTGTAATATGTGGGGTATTCCAGGACAGCATGCATCTATACATAAGATGGATGGCTGGATGTCCATTCCCAGCACAAGCCAGGGCCGCCAATTGGGTGGCCGTGGCCCCTCTTCTCTCGTCTGGCATGGATTTCCATGACGCAAGCAGATCATTTCCCATTCATACGTAGAATTGAATACCTAAAAGAAACCTGAAGAGAAAAAAAGAGACCTCCTTTATTGCACCTTGGTGGCTCCCAGAGTCCAAGCAACGCCTCTCCTCCAGTCCTCCTGGCTAAGACCTCTGTGGCCCCCTCATCGCCCATCACTCTCCACCTTGGCCGCTGACAACTGGCCCTCTTGGTATCCAGCCGGAAAGCCAGACCACCCCCTCTCTCTCTCTGCTATTAAATTGTTTTCCTTCTCCTCTCTCTCCTCTCTCTCTCCTCTCTCACTTAAGACCTGTTTGCTTGCTGAGGCTCTCTCCTCTCTCACTTTTTAAGGGTCACTCCGGGCCAGTTTGTTTGCTCGATTCTAAAGCCCACAAAACCAATATAGAGCAATGAATGTAGGGACTATTTGCATAAAAATTTGAGATTAGAGGAATCATATATGAAATACAACCTCTCATGACATGGAGAGACAAACAAAGTCAAAAAAAACAACATAAACCAAGGATGCAGGAAATATATGCATAATAATTTCAAATTCGAGAGATCAGTTGTGAAATACAACCTTTCGTGACAATCAGAGACAAACAAAGTACAAAAACATCACTAAAGATGGAATCACAAATAAATCTATCGAAGACATTCAAGATGGAGGGGATCAGACCTAAAAATTATTTCAACGAGTTTCGATCAAAATCCGGCGGAGTCATATCGCTGAAATGGTAGGCTTAAATTGCAAATTACGGGGACCGACTCCGGCTTGAGTACAGCCACTTTGGAGCAACCAAACAATCAAACCTATTGGACTAAGTTCAATTAAAGTGACTCCATCTTTCACTCCGAGCAACCAAACACGCCATTAATTAAACAACTACTTATGTAGCTCCAAAAGGTATTCATGATTTCGCTTTTCGAATAAAAATGAGTCCTGAGACATGAACATTGAACTCCAATGAGTATGCATGCAGCAGTGGATGGCATGCAGGAAAGATTCCTCCAGATTGAAGAACGGTAGTGGCAGGAGCAGAATAAACAGCTAGTGATGATGATCGGTGAGTCCAGGACATGATTAATTGCAGGCAGCTGAGCAGGCCTTCTCCTCATGTGTATGCATGCAGTGGTCCAATGCAGCAGCTCTGTCTCTCCAGATGTGATCAACTGGAAGGGGGAACAGTACTGCTTGTTTAGTTCTCCATTCTCCTGTCTTCAACACGGTTCAAACATACAAGGAAACACACAAAAAGTCATGCAAAGAAGCATAGCTAGCTAGATTAATTTCTTAAATGATCATGCATGTCCTTACCTGCCCCCCCACTCTCTCTCTCTCTCTCTCTCTCTCATCTGAATATCTAAATCCATGTTGGCATACGTCACCACCAAAAAAAGGGAAGCTTTTGCTGAGCTGTTCTAAGAACCTTATCGTATCCTTTGAGATGGATATCATTTAGTCTAAACTATTTGTTTAATTAAATAATGGATGCCATAATGGTCGAGTGGCAGCGCCGCATTCTATATGTCATACGAGAGATCTCTTACGTCAGTCTTTAAGCATTATAAAAATCATCTCATCACAATCTTTTATGCCAATCCCTTATTTCATGGAACTTAATAAAATGCAATTGTGGTATGTCCCTGTCACTGAAGATTTCTCTTAGTCCCTGGTGATTTTTAAATTATTAAACGCTAACTTCGGTTTATATGGAAGTGTCAGATAGCTAATTAACTATAAATAAAAAAAAAAACTTAAGTTAATGAGAAAAGGTGAAGTTTTTATGGAAAAAATTGAGCCTGTTGGAAGTATATCTGTGCAGTCGCGGTTAACACACGGAGAAAGAATAAGAATAAAATGAAAAACACACAGAATTAATATAGTTCCGAAGACTTCTCAGCGTTCATGAAAGAGAATTATTCTTTTGCTTTAACTGAAAAATCAGAATATATATATATATATATATGCATTGCAATCTCTCGGCTGTTCACGCGTGCGTCTAACCTTGTACTATGAAAATACTTATCCCTCGTGGTTAGGATTTCCATCAGTTAGACATCTGAAACTCTACTTAGCATAGCCTCCGGGCTCAACTCATTAAAAAAAAAAAAAAAACTCTACTTAACATGAGTACGTTATATATGGTCGAACCAGTGATCTAAGACACCTTATAAAACAACATTCTCAAAAACCACCGCACACAACAGCTCGTTAGTTCCTTGATCAAATATGTGCAATTAGCCTCTCTTGAACTAGGAACTAACGTGCAAAAAAGAGTAAACCCGCGCTTAGTTTTGTTCGGGAAAAAAGAATGAATTTGTGTATGCATTAAGCAATGATCAAAAATATATGTCAAATATCATATTTAAATTTTATTATAAAGGCCGAAATATAAGTGGATCTCACGTGTCACGTGTCAGCTCATGATTGGTTCACATCATCCAAACTAGTATTATTTTTAATTTAAAATTTTTTAAATAATGCTTTTTAAATATTTTTAATATTAAATATTATTTTAATAGTTTCATTATTAAAATTATTAAAATAAAATTATTAAATTATTAAAATAAAATTATTAAATTATTAAAAATCCCTGAAATTGCTCACAGTTGGGGGTGACCATATCTCCACTTCAAGCACCAACCAAACACCATAACTCAGAAAATCTTAGAAAGTCACTCCACTTCAGCTCACTTTTTGGCAACCAAACAACCCATAATATAGGAAGAGCACTTATTTGTGTATATGGACATGTAACATGTGTAATGCACATGTCATTTATTGATAGCTCACTACTGATTTTTGATCTATCTCATCGGTAGGTAGTGAACTACCGATGAGATAGATCAAGCCATCAGTATCTCACTACCGAACTATTGATGAATTACATCAATCAATCGGTAGTGGTCGGGCTACCGATAGACACATATCGGTGGCCCACTATCAATTAATTGATTTAGACCCGATGGGATAGATCAAAAATCGGTAATGGGCTACCTGTCCATATATACCAATCTTTATTCATATAGAAATTGTTGTTTTACGAAAAAGGTCAAAGTAGGCAGTATTGTGGATATCCTACTTATCTTTGTGTTCAGCCTTTGAACCCATGTAACCTTATCTTTCGATGTCATTACTTGGTTCTTTTAGATGAATGTGTGACACGTAATTCAAATCCGGTATCTTTGCTTTTCATGTTCACTCTAAACATTCAATCCAAAAAATCTTAAGTCGGCAGGGGAGGACAAGTTTATATGTTTATAGTCTAACAATGTGTATTCTCATATCCAAAGTTACCAACTAATGAGCGGATGGCATAATATGGGGTTCAAGTTCTCAACCTTAGCTCTTGTATTGTATTAACTTTAGCTTAAGTTGATTGGTGAACTTTAAAAAAAAAAAATCCTAAGAAACTCTATTTCAAGTGATAATGTGAAGACACATCAATGCATATATGTGTCTACAAAATAATGCGCATGGTGAAGGACAAGAGAAGAAGAGCCTCTCTTTGATGAAATAACTTGGTGGGCGGAAACATGCATGGACGATAGAATTTATCAGTAGATGTGGATTGAATTGATGGGAGGGTGTTAGCTAGACTTTGCTGTCAATATAACTGTGTTTAACAATAAGTCTATAAGAGACTATTAATTGCAGATGATGGAGATTGCTAATGCAATTGTACATATATATCTATATATATATATATATATACAGAGAGAGAGAGAGATATATATATATAGATGAAGAAACCCTAGCTAGATTATATCCTTGAGCGTTGGTGCACTTACAATAAAGGAGGGCTTGAACAGTATTTGATGATGATGATGATAGTGACATAGTTTTAACAAGGCCCTTCTGGAGACTGGAGGAGGTGAGCTGTTGCCCTCTGGATGCGCATATAATGCCTCATATGGAAGAAGCTTCACAAAAGTAATTAAGGAGCATATATATATTGTGGATAAGAGCTAGCAGTGAAACAAATGTTTCTTTGGTCCCATATTTTTTTGATGATGTTGCCGTGACCACGTACCCTTCTCGTACATTATCTTTTTATCTCTGTCCTCGGGTATGCATGATTGAGATCACCGTGTGGTATATATATATATATATATATATATATATATATATATATATGCACCGACAAGTACTCAAAAATATTTCTAAATTTCACAATTCAGATACAGATGCATGTGTCTCTCTTGTTAAGCATCAAAAATACCTATCAATCCACCATTGCCTGCCTGCCTGCCATGCAATGTATAATCTCAGTCAAATGGCACCACCATTACAGATTTACAGCCATCCATATATTTTTCAGTCAAATAGCATTATTATCTTGCGATTTTTTTTATTTTTTTTTGGTCATGTTGGCGAAGTTTTTAAGATAGAATTATTCTAAAACAACATATCTAAATCTTTTTTCCTCGTGACATTTCCCCACATCACGAGTCAGTCACGTGTTTCGCAATGAATTCTCAGTACAACCCAGCATCATCTCCAAACCTAATCACATGCACTAATCACGTCTTAACGCCGTCCATGCTAACGGCGGACGCTGTGGATGACGTGTCGCACTCCAGCTCGCCTATTGCAAGCCGCCTCCTACAGCGACCCACCTCCACACCGGATTCATCGCACGTGGGTACAGAGAGCAAAAGGTGCCGTGGCCTAATCCTCTCGCACGTACGACCACCTCGGACGATACACGTCCCATCCACATGCATTATAGTTAAACCTAAACCCGAGTTTGGTTCCTTTCTAATTTAAACGAAGCACTATTCTAGTAATCTAAACTTATAAACCCATCTTAGTGCTCATAAATAGCATGCAAACCAGATATAATTGGATAACTTAAAGGCATCTATTATAGCTTTCTATATGGCTGGCTACACCTACATTCTATGAGGGACGACTGGTGCACGTGAGTTTGGTCCCTCTCGGCTTCAGTCCATGGGAGCTCCATGTGATCCTGTCTGGCTCGGCACGTGTTAGTGTTGGGGGGCCCATCTCTGATTGGCACGTGTGGGTTCGCTTTGATCTCGTGCCACACATGCATGCAGTGGAACCGTGCTAGGTTTGATGTGAAATAAAGGCGCGCGTGTGTGTGGTCAGACGGAACCATGTGACGTGTCGTGCTGCAACGAGCGAGGGGGTTTCCTTTTCGGAGACGTCAAATGTGTGTCGTGTCGTACGTGCCAAAGGGTTGCATTATAGCATGATATGATGATGCATTGGTGGTGTCATATGGTTTGAGATGACTAAAGAGAACATGAAAAGTTCATGCACAAGATTTTGATGCATCTCCTGATCTATTTAGCAAGAATCCACTCGTCCAATGTTTATGTTGCCGTAATTTTTTTTCTCTCTTTGCTCCTTTTGTATATATTCATGTGTTTGAGGGTCGTATAGTTCATACAAGATCTTGTTCGAATCAGCTCGAGCTTGAATTGTTTTAATCTAAAACTAATTGAAAGTAGAATTGGTTTAGACTACAACTCAATATCGACTTGGGCTCAGAAATCCAAGGCATTAAAGTATATTAAAGATTTAAGAACCAATAATCTTGATATCAATATCCAATATAGGCTAATACCGAGAGAAAAAAACTGTGATTACAACAACACTGGGTGATGGAGCTTTTGTCTAGCACGTTGCATCAGAGTAGTATATAATACTATATTTTATGATACTGTCAAATTAGTCGTATTGGGAGATATAGCATTGAACCGCATAAAAAATCATCTTGATAATAACTACGACTAAATCGGCAGCTTGATAACGCGTAATAAACGCATTGTCCCTTGTGCTGCATCGCTCCATACATTTAGGGGTGTCTAAAAAGTCTAAATGGCCCATCCCGGACCGCCAGGGTCATAGCCCAGTCCGGCCCGTGTGTTGGCCCTGCTGGACCGGGCTGATCCGGGTTCAGGAGCGGACAAGGGCCCATTGGTTAAAAACCCGGTCCGGTCCGGCCCCGTCCGGATTTTAAAGAAAATGAATGTCGGACTTCCAATCGCACGGATGCTGAGCGGTGCCAATGATCCAGTCGTGGTCACCGTCGGTGGTCAATGGTTGGGATCATCAGGGGAAAGGGATCGTCGGCGGTCAGGATCGGAAGGTGAAGGTTCGCGGGGGTCCCCCGGAGTCGATTCATCGGCTCGGATAGGCTGGATGGGAGGCGGAGGTGTGGATCCGGGTGAGGGTGGCGCAGGTGAGGGGTGGCTTGGGTCTGGCAGATCTGGCGGTGACCGCGTCGGGGACGACGATCAGAGGTGGATCCGGAGCTGGAGGACCTGGTGTGGGGTGGCTTGGGTCTGGCAGATCTGGCGGAGAGCGGTGTTAGGCCGGTGGAGCTGGAGGAGCTCGGCGTCGGGCTTGAAAAGAGGGGGGGGAATCCTTGGGAGGTGACCGGCATCGGGGACGACGATCAGAGGTGGATCCGGAGCTGGAGGAGCTATGGGATGCCGGTGGCTTGTGTCACGACCCGACCCAGAAAACCCATCCAGATCGAGGCGTGAGCCACCTAAACCTGTTTACATCATCAATTGACGCACAAATATATAACTGCTATGAATTTAAAACATTTAGTTCTCATGTTTATAAAAAATTTGACAGAAACTCCTTTATAATTAAAACACAAGAAACATGTACATTTTATAATTTTGCAACTTCAACAATGGCACTGATGAGACGTGAAAAATACACAAGTTAACCCCTTAATTTACCTTTATTAGTCTTCGAGTAAGGTATTTCTAATAATCTTCATGGTATTTCAGGTACAATAGCCTTCAATAGAAGTTAGATCAACTTTGGAGCATAAACGAGCCTATTCAAGCACATTTAGGTACATGGGTCAACTTCAAAGATTAAACTGTACCTTCTCAGGAAGAACCAGATAATGTGCCATATATCATTGAAAAGCTCTGGAAGTCTAATTTCTGAAGAATTTTACGGTTCATGATTCCGAGTTTCCTAGATGAAGTTATGGCATTTTTCGTACCAATGCGCAGTGCTGAATGACAAAAGAGATAATATGCAGAAAAGAAGATCGATCATCTATGTATAAAGGATCGATCCTTTTTGCACAATTTCCAGAGACAGAACGCAACATTTTCTAGGATCGATCTCCATCTACTAGAGGATCGATCTCCATCTACTAGAGGATCGATCCTCGTCGGGGCGCAGCCAGAACTCAAGAGGAGGATCGATCCTTTACCCTATAAGGATCGATCCTTTTGTGCCAGCCGAGCAAAATCAATGGTCCAGATCTAATCCGAGTGGGAGATGCTTGGAGGCTATAAATAGACCCCTTTTGGGGGATTTTGGGATTCTTTTGGACAAGAAGAGACTAAGTAAAGGGGCAACCCCATTGAGCAAAGAAGGGAGCTCTCATCCAAGAGGGAGGAGATTGATGAAGAAGATGATCCATCTCTTCCCCATGGCTTCTCCATCGAAGATGAGTAGCTAATCTATTTACCTAGTGGAATATCATGATGTTTTAGGTTTTTATTTGTAGTTTTCTTTGAATTTAGATGTTGTAATCCTTATGAGACAAGTTGTATGAATCTATTCTTCATTTCTATATCTTTGTAGTGGGATTCTAATGTTGGATGGATGGATTCTTTGGTTTGCATAAGGTAGAACCTTGTGCCCAATAGGTGTTTGTTGATATTCCCCAATGAGTAGGTTGTGCTAAAACCATGACCACTTGTGTTGAAGGGTGTGTTGGCTCTAGGTTAGGGACTTGGTTGTGCTAGAACCACTTCAATCCACATCTAACTTAGCATCTATCCTATCTTTTATAGTGTTTTGGATACGAGATGCTAGAACCACCTCGATCCATTACCATATTCCATACAACCCAATTCCTTACGACGAGATGATCCTAACCCGACCTCTCGTTAGCGATGATCGTAGCTAATCCCTCGATTGCCGACTTTCTAGCATACACCTTTTGCGACGGATAGTCCTTATCCGGTTATTCGTTAGCGACGACCTTTGTTAGCCACAAGGTAGTCGATATTGTAGTGTCTCGATAGGATTGCACATCTTGATCCATTAGAAAGCTATGATTGAGCCTAATCCGGATTGGGATTCCCTAGGACCTCTTTCCATCCATTGAATTATTTACATGCTTTCTTAGTTTCCTTATCATAAAACCCAAAAACCATTTCTTTCATTATCCTTGTAGGAACATTTAGATTGAGCTTGGTAGTTTAATTGTTTCCGTACGCATTCCCTGTGGATTCGACTCGGACTCACCGCTAGCTACCCCCAAAGGTAGTTAGTTAGTAGTTCGATTATAAATTTGTAATTTTGATCGGGTGCGTTAAGCCGCGACACTTTTCACGTCCCATCAAAATTTTGGCGCCGTTGCCGGGGAATTGCTTTAGGAAATGATTGAAGTGCTTTGCTTAATCTAGTGTTTCTTGTAAATATCTTCAATTTTAAATTTTGTTTCATATCTTAAGAAAAAAAAAGAGAGAGTTGTACTTACAATTGCTATATCTTTGTGTTGATAGGAGACGCCTCCGGCAAGACTTCGACGTTCACGATTGGCGACGGACGTCTCGTGCTTGGACCGGCCCATTGTAAAATATTTCTACATTTTGGCTTGGTCTTTGTTTATGTGATTGTTTATACATGGCCGATGAGTATATGCCACCAGGTGCCACATTGAACGATTATTTGCTACCACCTAATTATGCATCCGCTTATGTTAACGATACATATGGTTTCTCAAACCCGACATATGATTTGCATTCATACACCTATGATGCGGATTTGAGTAATCATCTATACTCTCATTGGCAACCCCAAGGTCAATACCCTTTTGATGTTCAACCACAAAACATGAGCTCACCCGATCAATATTTTGCACTTAGCTCTACATCGCCCTATCTTTCTCAAACACAATACCCACCACCCCAACATTGGTACGAGCCCCCCATTTCTTTTGAACCACAAGCACAAATAGATCCATCTTTAGATGAAAGGATCCTTAAAGCTCTAGAATCTTTTGAGGCACAAAACCAACTTATACGTTCTCACTCGCAATCATTAGCCAATATAGAAGTGCAAATTGGACAACTAGCTTCCTTGATCGATTCATATTATGATGAGGTTGATGGTTGTGTGAGTGAGGTAGTGCCTTCTAATTTTAATGATGATGCTTGTAATACTTATCTTACCAATGTTAGTAATACATGCAACTATGAGGTTCCTAATGAGGCTTCGCTCATTCATGATAGTTTGAATGATGTTTTGCCGGTGTGTGATGATACTATTGATGATGTTTTGCCGGTATATGTTGATTTTGTGAATGAGCTGAAGCCTCCGATTTTTGTTAATCTTGACATTGATGAGAATGATGAATACATGCATGATTTTATACCTCCTATTTGTCAGGATATTGTTTCTAATGTTTATCCATTCATTGATTGTGATGCATGCGAGGGGAAGATTGCTAAGAGTGTTTGTAATGATGATCTTATGCATATTTGTGATAAGTTGGATGATGATTTGCTTATGTTAGTTAAGTATGATACTTTTGGCCATCCTTGTGAGCTCTCCTTACAGAGACCTCAAATTGAGTGCCAAGCTTTTCCATCATCCATGCTTGTTGAACATTGTGAGAGGTCGAACCTTGTTTTTCCATCTTTCCTAAGCCATGCCGAATATGATTGTAATTTCATCAAAGACTCTTGCAAGACTTCCCGTCTTTCGAGCATCTTGTTTCCTAAGGACATAATCTTTTTCTTTGATGAAGATTGTTTGCAAGACTTTATTTTTCTTCGGCTCATGTATGATTTCACCTTGAATCATCGGCCACCAAAAGCTGACTTGAGGATGGCTCCATTTGATGAAGTACATGGATCGAAGGATGGTGAGTGGCGAGTGCATAAACCTTCGCATGGATGGTTTGCCAAGGACGTTACTTTCTTCTTTGATAAATCATGTTTGCACGTCCTCTCCACTCTTCGGTCCATGTATTTCTTTACATGGAACCATCGACCACCCAAGTTTGGTTTTGTTGTACATAGCATAACGTCGGGCAGAAGACGGTAAAATAAGCGCTTGTTGGGAGGCAACCCAACATTTCTATGCTTCTTTGATTGTTTACTTGCTTTCTTGCATGCTTGATTGTTTTGTTTTTATTTTCGGTATGTTTGCTTGGTTCCAATGAGTGTTTCCATGCATCCGGTACGCGAGTTTTGGCCTTGGTATGTTTAGATCTTTGTACGATGTTAGGCCAAGACGATGATGTTTGTACTCTTGCTTTTATTGGACTAACATTTGGTTATACTTCATGTCTTCTTTGCATTTGGCCAAGGATACCTTCACATGGAAGCTTTGAAGCACATCAGGTTATCTCTTCCCTTTTACCCTTCATATGTGCTTGAGGATAACCACATTTAAGTTGGGGGGTACATTTGCATGTTCGATAACCTGTGTACCTTCACTTAATTTGTTAATTTACTTGCATTGATGACTATGTGAAATTTTTTTATCTTAGATACTTGTCTTGGAGAACCATTACACGGATTTTCTTGATTTTCATGCCTTATAAAAACTTGTGAATCATTGGATAAATGACATTTTTCTTTCACTTCAATTCGGCTTGGCACATTGTAAGGCTAATTGAGTGGTCCCAATTACCTGCGTACTGGCACTTGAATGAAGGGTTAAGTGATTATTTTGAGTAGGGACCTTGATAGATTGAGATTCTGGAACATATTCATGATCGATTGATGTGATTTATAGTTGTGTTAGAAAATTTTCATTGACTAGCCTTAATTCGTAGCCTTCTAGGTTCGGGTAATTAAGTCTGTGGGGTGTTTTACACCTAATGCCCTAAAGCCGCCTGGCTTGGGAGTCATTGACCCAACACTCGCTACATGGACCTAGTAGAAAGCTTAAGGGATCAAGGCACTGCACAGTCACGCTAGTTGAATAAAAGCATAATGGTCATTAGTTGTGATTCGTAGCCTTCTAGGTTCGGGAGATTAAGCCTGAGGGGTGCCTTTACACCTAGTGCCCCAAACCATATGGTTTGGGAGTCACTAGCCTAAATCCTGTTACATGGACCTAGTAGAAAGCCTAAGGGATCATGACATTGCACAACCACATGCTCTATTCCTCCAAAAAAAGAAAAGAGAGAAAAGAAAAGAAAAGAAATATGATTAGTGTTGAATAAAACATGTCACATGTTCAATTGATTTGAATTGCTAAGGATGATTGATCTTGATTGGCTTCCTACTTAGATGATTACAAGACCCCGATTACTTGGTTGCTTCTTTCACGACACGGGATTGTTCAATTAGATCTTAATTGTGTCAAGTGCTTTGAAGTCTTGGAACTATATCATTTATATTCTTATTCATTTGCTTTTTACTTGGCCATGACTTGAGAGATAAAATTCGTGTATGGAAATCTACTTTGAGCATCGGAGTTGAGAATTGATTGCATATGAATCAATGCATTGTATTTTGACAAATTAGTGGTTTTGGTTGTTTGTTTGTTTGTGTGTTTCTTTCTTTTTGGCTTTGCTCAAGGACGAGCAAAGTGTAAGTTGGGGGGTGTGATGAGACGTGAAAAGTACACAAGTTAACCCCTTAATTTACCTTTATTAGTCTTCGAGTAAGGTATTTCTAATAATCTTCATGGTATTTCAGGTACAAGAGCCTTCAACAGAAGTTAGATCAACTTTGGAGCGTAAACGAGCCTATTCGAGCACATTTAGGTACATGGGTCAACTTCAAAGATTAAACTGTACCTTCTCAGGAAGAACCAGATAATGTGCCATACATCATTGGAAAGCTCTGGAAGTCTAATTTCTGAAGAATTTTACGGTTCATGATTCCGAGTTTCCTAGATGAAGTTATGGCATTTTCGTACCAATGCGCAGTGCTGAATGGCAAAAGAGATAATATGCAGAAAAGAATATCAATCCTCTATGTATAAAGGATCGATCCTTTTTGCACAATTTCCAGAGACAGAACGCAACATTCTCTAGGATCGATCTCCATCTACTAGAGGATCGATCCTCGTCGGGGCGCAGCCAGAACTCAAGAGGAGGATCGATCCTTTACCCTATAAGGATCGATCCTTTTGTGCCAGCCGAGCAAAATCAATGGTCCAGATCTAATCCGAGTGGGGGATGCTTGGAGGCTATAAATAGACCCCTTTTGGGGGATTTTGGGATTCTTTTGGACAAGAAGAGGCTAAGGAAAGGGGCAACCCCCTTGGGCAAAGAAGGGAGCTCTCATCCAAGAGGGAGGAGATTGATGAAGAAGAGGATCCATCTCTTCTCCATGGCTTCTCCATCGAAGATGAGTAGCTAATCTATTTACCTAGTGGAATACCATGATGTTTTAGGTTTTTATTTGTAGTTTTCTTTGAATTTGGATGTTGTAATCCTTATGAGACAAGTTGTATGAATCTATTCTTCATTTCTATATCTTTGTAGTGGGATTCTAATGTTGGATGGATGGATTCTTTTGTTTGCATAAGCTAGAACCTTGTGCCCAATAGGTGTTTGTTGATATTCCCCAATAATTAGGTTGTGCTAGAACCATGACCACTTGTGTTGAAGGGTGTCTTGGCTCTAGGTTAGGGACTTGGTTGTGCTAGAACCACTCCAATCCACATCTAACTTAGCATCTATCCTATCTTTTATAGTGTTCTGGATTCGAGATGCTAGAACCACCTCGATCCATTATCATATTCCATACAACCCAATTCCTTACGACGAGATGATCCTAACCCGACCTCTCGTTAGCGATGATCGTAGCTAATCCCTCTATCGCCGACTTTCTAGCATACACCTTTTGCGACGGATAGTCCTTATCCGGTTATTCGTTAGCGACGACCTTTGTTAGCCACAAGGTAGTCGATATTGTAGTGTCTCGATAGAATTGCACATCTTGATCCATTAGAAAGCTATGATTGAGCCTAATCCGGATTGGGATTCCCTAGAGCCTCTTTCCATCCATTGAATCATTTACATGCTTTCTTAGTTTCTTTATCATAAAACCCAAAAACCATTTCTTTCATTATCTTTGTAGGAACATTTAGATTGAGCTTGGTAGTTTAATTGTTTCCGTACGCATTCCCTGTGGATTCGACTCGGACTCACCGCTAGCTACCCCCAAAGGTAGTTAGTTAGTAGTTCGATTATAAATTTGTAATTTTGATCGGGCGCGTTAAGCCGCGACACTTTTCACGTCTCATCAGGCACCATTATAAATAACTAATTATTACATTTCTCAAATGTCTACATTAAAGAATATCACAACATTTCTCAAATACAGCTGAATTAATGGTCATACAATTATGAGGGAATCGGCCAACCCCCCATAAGTAAAGTAAGACTTATGGGGGTAATAAAACACAGCATACTGTTTTTGGGGTGAAAACCCCAGACAGCTTTCCCCTATTCTCTTTCCCCTTCTATTCTACTCTTCAACTGAGATCTCCTCTCTTCAATTAACCCTTTCCTCTATGATCTGTTGCCGTTTATCCACAAATGGTGATACTCCATCCGATACTCCTTCGGAGATGAAGATCTTACCACGCAACGTCTACTTCGTCTCCCTTTCTTCCTCTCATCTTCAACCATTCTCTCTCTCTCTTTTCTCCTCTTATCTTCCTCCTTTTCTCTCCCTCCAGTTGTTAACGTCGGTGGTGCTTCACTGGTAGATCTGAGGGAGAAGATCGAAGAGAAGATCCTGGTAGAAGAAAGAGAAAGAACGCACCAGTAGGAGGAGACAGGAGATGGAAAAGACGAGTCAAAATTACATTTGGTCTCCAAACCAGTCGAATTGTGAGTCCATCCTTAACTTTTCCGGGTTTTCTCTTTTCTGAGTTTTCCCTCTTTCGAGTTTTCTCTTTTTCAATCTTTGAAATTTAGAACAATATCAAAAGAATTTTTTGTTTTCTAAGTTTTCTATTTTTTCGAGTTTTCTCTCTTCTGAGTTTTCTCTTTTTCAATCTTTGAAATTTGGAACAATATCAAAGTTAAAGTGGTGAGAGAAAACTCACACAAAAGAGAGAAAGCTTAAATGAAAAAGAGAAAACACAAACCAAAGAGAGAAAACTTAAATGAAAAAGAGAAAACTTAAACGAAAGAGATAAAACTTAAATGAAAGAAAAAAAAACTCAAACAAAAAAGAGAAAACTTAAATGGAAGAGAAAAGACAAACCAAAGAGAGAAAACTCAAAACAAAGAGAGAAAACACAAAGTAAAGAGAGAACTTAAATGAAAGAGAAAAATTTTAACTGAAAGAAGGAAAACTTAAATAGAAAAGAGAAAATTTAAACCAAAGAGAGAAAACTCATACCAAAGAGAGAAAACTTAAATAGATGAGAGAAAACTCAAACAAAAGAGAGAAAACTTAAATGAAAGAGAGAAAACTCAAACCAAAGACAGAAAATACAAACCAAAGAGGAAAAATTTAAATGAAAGGAAGAAAACTTAAATCAAAGAGAGAAAGCTTAAATAAAAGAGAGAAAACTTAAACCAAAGAGAGAAAACTTAAATGAAAGAGAGAAAATTTAACTGAAAGAGAGAAAACTTAAATAGAAAACAGAAAATTCAAACCAAAGAGAGTTTTCTCTTCTCTTTTATGAGTTTTCTCTCTTTTATGAGTTTTCTTTCTTGTGAGTTTTCTCTCTTTTACGAGTTTTCTCTCTTTGATTTGAGTTTTTTTATCTTTGGCTTGTGTTTTCTCTCTTCTGTTTGAGTTTTCTCTCTTTTGGCTTGAGTTTTCTCTCTTTAGCTTGAGTTTTCTCTCTTTTACGAGTTTTCTCTCTTTTAAGAGTTTTTTCTCTTTGGTTTGAGTTTTCTCTTTTCTATTTAAGTTTTCTCTCTTCCATTTATGTTTCCTCTCTTCCGAGCTTTTTCTTTTCTAAGTTTTCTCTCTTTTACGAGTTTTCTCTTTTCTCTTTTATGATTTTTCTCTCTTATGAGTTCTCTCTCTTATGAGTTTTCTCTCTCTTACGAGTTTTCTCTCCTCTTTTACGAGTTTTCTCTCTTCTTTTTTGAGTTTTCTCTCTTTTACGAGTTTTCTCTCTTTGGTTTGAGTTTCTATCTTTGGCTTGTGTTTTCTCTCTTTAGTTCGAGTTTTCTCTCTTTGGTTTGAATTTTCTCTCTTTAGTTTGAGTTTTCACTGTTTGGCTTGAGTTTTCTCTCTTTAGCTTGAGTTTTCTCTCTTTGGATTGAGTTCTCTCTGTTTAGTTTGAGTTCTCTCTCTGGTTTGAGTTTTCTTTTTCTAGTTTTAGTTTTTTCTCTTTGGCTTGAGTTTTCTCTCTTTGGCTTCAGTTTCTCTCTTCGGTTTGAGTTTTCTCTCTTTGGCTTGAGTTTTTACTCTTTAGATTGAGTTTTCTCTTTTTGACTTGTGTTTTCTCTCTTTAGATTGAGCTTTCTCTCTTCAATTTAAGTTTTCTTTCTTTTCGACTGAGTTTTCTCTCTTCGGTTTCTATTTTCTCTTTTACTTTTATACTTTCCACTCTCTCTCTCTCTCTCTCTCTCTCTCTCTAGTTTGTTCATTTGGCAGATAGCGATGTCCTTCCTTTGGCAATTTTCAATATTCATTTTTTGTTCATTTGGCAGATAGCGATGTCCTTCCTTCCGCAGCTTCCTTTGGCAATTTTCAATATTCATTTTTTGTTCATTTGGCAGGCAATTCTTACTGAATCGGTAGGTTTGAAAATAGGGATGGTCAAGGCTGATGCCTTTCTGACTCAGCTAAATGTTCTGTTAACCAAGTCCTGCCATCATGACCCAATTCAGTGTAGGTTTGAAAATAGGGATGGTCAAGGATGATGTCGTCATTTATTTATTAGTTACTCGCGGAACAATATAACTAATAAATAAATGGGGTTTTTGGCTTAAAACACATGAAGTGGTTTTTTGAACAGTAAAGTTTGGTTACTACGGTGGTTTAGCCAATTACCCGTACAATTATATCCTCGAATACATCATGTTATACCTCGATCTATACATCAATTTGTACATCATTGTTTAAAACAATAAATTATATGTAGAAGAACTCCTCGAAGCTCCAAGTCCTCGATTACCTCGAAATATCGCACTATCTTCTAGAAGAACACCTGAAAGAAGGAACTGCATCGACCTGCATCGTCGATGCAACCCAGGTAGGGTGAGCAACAATGCCCAGTAGGGTTCTACTCTACGTCGCACAGAAAGGAAGGGAAGCTGCAACTGTGTTGTTCTCCGCCTAAGCCTAAGGTATGCCAAGGGGCCTCAAAACCCCGTCGATTCCCGAGGGCTCCTGTCCAGGTCCCACCCTCACCCAAAAACAAACGAGAGGAAACAAAGACTGCGGGCTCTTGTTCATGTACCACCCTGCCCAGTCATACCATCTCTCGCGGGGACACACATGTCAGGG
This sequence comes from Narthecium ossifragum, assembly GCA_963920575.1. Classification (NCBI taxonomy): domain Eukaryota; kingdom Viridiplantae; phylum Streptophyta; class Magnoliopsida; order Dioscoreales; family Nartheciaceae; genus Narthecium; species Narthecium ossifragum. The sequence continues at coordinate 8,729,588 of OY986973.1, forward strand.
ACATCGACAACCATCCTTAGCGCTTGGCCTTGGAGATCCGACACGACCTCTATACCTCAATAACAATATAATATTCCAGTCCAACTACCTAATAATCCTCGAGTAATATAAAACATAATCATTGATGACAATCACGTCCTGATCCTCGACTACCCAAACCCCGGTCCTAGGGCTAGATCCGGGCTACCTGAGAACCCCAAGTCGGCGATCGAATCCATCGCCTACCACCTAACCTTAATGCTTCTAATACAATCAAGATGCATGCAATGCTCAGGCATAGAGATACAGAAATATAAGCATGCAACAGTATGACATCACAACATACATGGCTAGACATAGCCTACAGCTTGTCAAAGGGTAAACATAACAAGGGGTCTAAAGCAGTTACAGATCTATCTACTACGACAACGACAACACAGGCCGTAAACGAACATCTCAATTCAAATTTCGACATTACAACGGCATCCACAGCCGTCAACCGCAATTTCTACAAAGGGGCACAACCCCCACCCACACAATTACAACAATCAACCACAAACACGATATACATCAACTAGGGCACACCTTCGGCTCATTTAATTATCTAAACATCCCAAGGGGCATAACTCTCTTGGTTCAACCACAAGCCTCACGTAGAGCTTAGAGTATACAATACATATGTAAGTAATACATGGATACTAAACATGCTCCATAATTAAATGCTAATTAAGCTATAAGATTAGCAGCTTAAATAACCGTGTAGAAATCAAGGGATTGATCTCCCAAAACTTATCAAATCACACATGTATCTACTGTATACTGCTAAGAACATCAATTCAGGATAGTAGATGAATTAGACAAGTTACAATTGATTAATCATGCTTTAATTATATATAGTCGACAAGAGTAGGATATAACCTAGGTTTCACTATGTTCATCTAATTAATGCGAAACTTAGCATACATGCTCATTAATGGTTCTCAATACGCATATAGGTAACACGCTAAGAAAAATGATAACATATCATTGATAGGAGGGATCGATGGAATTCGTCAAAGATAACATTTTTGTAAATAGAAAACCCAAACCTATTCTCTCGAGGAATCCACATTGAATTCACAAGAAAATCCATCTGAAGACCGCATACTAGCATACTAGTATTTATCACATAGAATATATCAATTTGCGTAAAGGAGAAAACCTCCACAACATGACATGAACTAAGCATGCACATATCCATCCAAATCCTACTGGGATCACTATACATGTTACCTAACATTCTTATTAATCTACCGTGAAAATATCAAAGCAAGGAAACCAAGATAAAACCCAGAATTCGGCCAAAAACCCAAACTTTATCAAAGATTCAGTTTCATCACAGATCAGGGAACAATTCATAATAAATCGTAAGAAAATCTGAAAATTATGAAATAAGCGGAAATTGAAATTAGATTCGAAGATCTACATCTTTCATCTTGAAAGTATCTTGAGATTCCTTACGGAATAGCACCAGCTTCGAGAAGAAGTTGGCTAGATGCTCAGGACAGGGTCCGAAAACCGAAATCTAGGAAGAGCTTTGATCAAAGCTTGATCAAAGCATCCCAAGGTGTGCTTGAACCCTACTTAGATGAGATCTGAGCTCATGAAAGCAAGATAGAACACAAATCCCCAAAGAAATCCGATTGAAACCCTCAGATCAAACCCAAAGCAAGGAATAGAATCAATCAACAATTAGGCATGAATAATATGCATATGATGAAGGAAACAATCCACAATCACATGTAGATCCTAACCTAAGACTGAATCAAAGATTCAGGTAGAAAACCCTACCTGAAAATGCAATCCAAGCTTAATCCGGCTAAAGACCACCTCCTCCATCGTCGTTGCCGCCTCTGGCTTGCTGGTGATTCGCTGGGAATCACCGAAGTCCACCGAGAACCATACGACGTCGAGTAACACTCGCGACGGGAAGAGAAAGAGAGGGGAAGGGCGTCAGATCTGAGAGGAAGAGGGGTTCCGCAGGTAGAGAGAGGTGAGGGCGGGCTCGGGGAGGAGCGGCGGTGGACGACGGCGGCGAAGAAGCTCCGGAGAAGGGAGATCGGTGGAGAGGATCTTGGATCTAGGGTTCTCGGGAGAGAGAGAGCTAGGGGGAGAGAAGCTCTGGCCGGATCTGAGGAGAGGGAGCTGGAGGGAGAATGGCGGCCGGCGAGGCGGCGACGGTAGCGAAGGAGCCTCAACGGAGAGGGAGAAGGCCGGTGGGATCGCGGGTAAGGGAGAGGAAAGGAGAGAGGATGTCGTGCGTGGAAGAAATAAAGGGAGAGAGAGAAAGAAAAGAGGATTTTATACAAATGTTGAGATTTAATCTTGGCCGTTGTTCCGATCTTCCCTGATCGAGTTCCGATCTTCCATGATCGAGTTCCGATCTTCCATGATCGAGTTCCGATCTTCCGATCGGGAACGCCTATAAGGATCTAATCAACCACATGCATCAATCCAATGCCGTGTGTGCACTACGCGGGTGTGAAACCGACCGCTAAGGCGTAATTTATCAAATTACCATTGGGGTCCAAAAACAGCGATGCGATCAATCGATCGCAACTCAAGGCCAACCGGGCCAAACCAACCAAGCCAGATCCTCGACCTAACGCGGTCAGACCAGGTTGGAGGTACGGGTCCTCACAGCTTGGGTCTGGCAGATCTGGCGGAGAGCGGTGTCAGGTCGGTGGACCTGGAGGAGCTTGGCGTCAGGCTTGAAAACGGGAGGCGGATCCGGCGAAGGGTAGCGTCAGGGCGGCGGAGATGGAGGAGCTCGACATTGGGCTTGGCATGAGGGCGGATCCGGTGAGGTCCGAGAAGATGAGGCGATGGAGAGGGGGAGAAGTCTTCTCCGAGAAGGAAGATGAGAAGAGATGGGAGGGAGAGGAGTCAGAGGAGAAGAGATGGGAGGGAGAGGAGGAAGAACTGGGCTGGCGGGTCGGGTTCGGCCCAGTCCGGTCCGGTCCAGCCCTGTCTTCAAGCCGGGCAGGGTCGCACCGGGTCGGACCGGGTTGTAGGCCTAATTGGCCCGGTACTGGCCCGGCCCGGATGACTACAATGGTCGGCCCGGATATTGCCTCAAACCCGACCAGACCCAGTTTACCCGGGCCGGGCCAGACCGGGGCGGTCCGGATGGACACCCCTAGATACATTCAACTAAACTAATATATGGTCTATTTGGGTTTGCGCATTGTGGGTGTCTTCACACCACCCAATTCAACTACCACTATTCACATCAAACTGACGCGATACAATGCGAAATTTAGGGTTAAATTAAACATTTTGGATTTCCAAGGGTAAAACTGTAATTCAACAATCTAGAACTCCAGAGAAGCGGAAACAATAATATTATTAAGTTAACATCAAGTTGTACAACTTAGACATCCAATACATATTTTATATCAAAATTCCTCAAGAGGGATAATATACATTTAACAAAAAAAATCCTTGAATGATGTCTATATACAAACTATCAAGGTACAACATATATCCTCCAGCAAACTCAAGCACCCCTGGAAGTCGACGCGCCACTAAGAGTTTGTCCAGCTTGTGCTACAGAAGAAGAGCTGGCGCCTGCACCTGCAAACCGCAGCCCGGGTAGGAATGAGCAACAAAGCTCAGTAGGGTTCTACTCTACGTCACACATAAAGGAGGAAAACAATAACAGTGTCGTTGCCCCATCGAGTTTAAGGTATGCCAGGAGTCCCATAACCTTATCGATGTCCCAATGGCTTCTGTTATGAAACCTCTCTCTTGACCATGTTACCAAGATCACCGTTACCCAAGCAGGATTCCCATGCCTTGGGGACCCACGTCGGGAACTCATCGACAACCATCCTTAGCGCTTGGCCTTGGATAAACGACATGATCTCTAAACCTCAACAACAATATGATTGTAGCCAACTAGACATAAACCTCAAGACAATGATTGATTATAACAATCACGCCCTGTCTTAGAGCTAGATCCGAGCTACCCAAGCCACGGTCTTAGAGCTAGATCCGAGCTGCCCGAGCCCCCAGATCGGCGAAGAACCCAACACCCACACTGATAAAACTTGAAAAGTGTCGTTCCTTAACAAGTCTACTCAAAATTACAAATTTATAATCAAACTACTAACTAACTACTTTAGGGGTAGTTAGCAGTGAGTCCGAGTCGAATCCACACGGAATGCGTAGAAAAATAATTAAACTACTAAACTCAATCTAAGTATTCCTACCGAAAAGTTGATAAAAGATTTAGAATTGAAATTAAACTAATACTAAATGATTTATAAATAAGAGAAAAAGTACCATGGAGCTCTTAATCAGTAACCAATGTTCTACCAGGTCTTCCTAAGATCATGGCATGCAAACACGATGAGTGGCTTTCTAATAATTGATAAGTGAATGGCTAGTTCTCCTTATCACTCAACAAGTTCTGTTTAGGATTCCTTGTTGGCAAGAACAATTATCTAAATGTCAGTGACCGAATGATTAGTTACGTTCACTGCTAATGAACCCTCTTACTAGGATGAATTCATCGCAAATAATAACATGAATATGGATTTAGGTGTAAGATCAAGATGGGTTTAGCATCTTGATGGCCAAATCTACAAAGGTAGGATGTACGAAGGATTAGAGATAAAACGTAGTGGGACTAACACTACTATAGTGGGACTAGCACTATACAACCCCTAATCACGAAGAAGAATTCATCCGAGATACCATGGGACTAGCATGATCCTCTTATTTGGATGACTCCAATCCAAGCCCTAGCATACACAAGCTCCGGAATCAAGTGCAAACAAGAACAATCCATACATCCAGCAAGAAATCGACACCAAGGTATAAAAGAAATAGAAATCAATCTATATAAGCAAAACAATAATGTATACAAGCCCTAGATCTAAGAAATCCCTAATAGAAACCCTAATTACATCATAAGAATCCCATGGTAAAAAGTTAGCTACTCATCTTTAGGGCTTGATCCATAGATGAAGGTTGATGATCTCCTCCCGCCATGGATTTCCTCCCAAAGATCTCTAAAGAAAGTTAAAAAGAAGAAAGGAATTGTTCTCCCTCTCCAAGAGAGAAGAAAGACCCTGAAAAACCCTAAAAGATGCCTATTTATAGCCTAGGTATCCACCTTAACTCGGATTAGATCTTGGCCCTTGATTTTGCTTGATAAATATGAAGGAAACGGTCATTTTTGAGTCCGATCGATCGAACTATGAGTGTCCGATCGATCGGGTGAATAAAAATCGTTAATTTCTCACTTTTCCCAAGTCCGATCGATCGAACTATGAGCGTCGGATCGATCGGACTCCGTAGGAGGGATGGCTGGATCGATCGGTAGGTGAATAGCTAAAAAAATATACTTCTGTGAGGTTTCTGCATAGTCCGATCGATCGGACTCTGGGGGTCGGATCGATCGGACCCTTCAGCGTATTTACTGCTTGCCATCCAGACTGCGCCATCGGTACTAAAATTGCCGTAACTTCCTCTAGAAAACTCGGAATCACGAACCGTAAATTTCTCCAGAAACTAGACTTCAAGAGCTTTCCAGCCATATATGGCACACCATCTGGTTCTTCTGGAGCAGGTACAGGTTAATTTTCAAAGCTACTCCATCTTCATTCCTTTGCTCATAGCAGGTCTTTATTTGTTCATTTTAGCACCAAACATGATCTAATCGTCATTGAAGACTCTTATACCTGAAACATATCATAGACTATCAAAATAGCATTGCTCAGAGACTAACGAGACCTAGTTAAAAGGGTGATTTGTGCACTTTTCAAGTCTTATCACACACCTAACCTGAGATGCTTCTAATGCATACAGTGCATGTATCTATACATGCATCTAACCTAGATGTCATTATATGACACATCAACATATGAGTCAACAGGTTAAGCTATAATAATTAACAATAATTGGCAACGCCGTTATACAATAGCCTTTATTACACTCCGGTACCTGACAAGCTAAGGTTCCACAGTAACTGGTCTACAAGTACAACGATAGATCTACCAAAACAGGTAACCAACAATCATTCAATCATTCACTTTTACACTACTGCCCCCCCGTGCACGCCGACAATCAATTGGGCTACATTAAAACAATAGGGTACATCTTCGGCTCATTTATTCTACACATTCCCGGGAGGCATGACTCCCTCGGTTAACCACATCACACACATATATATAGTCCGACCCCACATATGGGCCTAGAACTTATAAGGCTATGTACAATGGATAGGAAAATTATAAAACAACCACAATCCACCTCGGGAAAACCACGCTAGAAGTTCCGGTCGAATAGAAATCGAAATCATCGAAAACGGATCAAAACTGGTTACCTGAGACAAGAGATTGATCTTCATACCCCATGAAGATCGATCTTCTCTTCACAAGCCAACTGCCAAAGTAAGAGATCGATTGTGAGGACATGTCCCTCTACCCCTTTGGCTCGCTGTAGACCGCAAGGACAATTTGGTAAATTGCGCCTTGTTGGTTTGTTTCACACCCGTGTGTGCACACACTGGCCTTGTATGTGTTAGTGTTTGTTTAGAATGGCTAGGTGGACCCGGGATCGGAAGATCCCAGCTCGGGCGTGCGGAAGCTTGCCTTTGGGCAGCTGACGACCCTTGAGCGATCGATCGCTCCTCGGAACGATCGATCGGACTCGTGAGTGAGTCGGCGGGTTTTGACCCACTCGGATCGATCCGATTTGTTGGGATCGATTCGGGGCGCATGCGATCGATCGCTCCTTGGAGCGACCGATCGGACGCGCGTCGGTGGCTTTTCTGCTTCGCGAGGACAGCCGCCGTTGGCCGTCGCTCTCTCTTGTCATAAGGGGAGGACTTTTTCTTCCCTCCTTCACCTTTTCCCCCTCTTTTCTGGCTGTCGCCTCTCCCTTTCCTCCTTTTCTTCTTCCCCTTCTTCCTTCTTCTTCTTCCCTTCTCTTTTCTTCTCTCCCGACGTTGCTCTTCCCCTGTTTTTCCGGCAGCCACCTTCCCCTCTTCCGTTCTCCCTCCTCCGACCATCAAATTGGGTGTTCTAAGGCTCGTTGGATCCATGGCAACGAGAGGAAGGCTCCTGGTGTGGTTTGGAGGCTTGTTGGTGACTGGTTACGAGGGATCAGCCGGGATTAGCGTTCTTCGGTAGGTTCTTCTACCTACTGTGTTCTTCTTTGGGTTTCTTTAGATCTAGCCGTTGGATCTTGTTGATCTTTGTCTTGTTGGATTCCTTATGCCTAGTAGAACTTCTGATATGAGTTTTATGATCTTTGGTTGAGATCTTAGTAGGTTTTATGCATAATTAAGCTCGGTTTCTCTGTTTTCTACTGTTCTTGAAGAACAGTCGGCTTGCGGCGTGTTTTTCGGCCCGCAAGTACTTGATCTTGGGTTGTGATGAGCATAAGAGTTGTAGATCTTTGAGTCTAATCTCTAACCCCACTAATTTCATATTTTCTCGATTTTCCTACGATTTGTTATGAATTGTTTGCTGGAGGGCTGCGTTGTAGCAATTAATTGGTAAGTTAGTTTGTTTAACGGTTTTGATTAGTGTTTTCCCGTTAATTCAACCGTTGGATGATTATGGATTTTGGTTATGTTGATCATGGTATATACACCTACTGATAGCTAAGTTGGATCTTGAATCCGACGTCGTTTGGACGTCGGATCGACGGGATCAATTAGCCCTTAAGTAGAGGCTTTGAGTGTTTTGAGTATAATATTATATTTCGAAATATAATATTATATTGTTTAATGTTCATCATCGTTTTCGGGGTTGCTTCCCGTTGCAGGAGTCCGTGGTCGACGGTCGCGGTACCGTCGTAATGCCGGGACCCGCTGCGGATCGGCTGGCAGCGGTTGGTAGTACCGCTGCAGCGATCCGGTTGACTTGTATGCTATCCTTGACATACTGTTGCATGCCTATCTCCTGTTTGTGTATGTCATAGCATGCATTGTTGAATTGTGCATTAGTTGCATTGGTTAGGGCGTGGGTGATCTTTGGGTCGCCGTCCCGAGGCTAGAAGCTCGGACTTAGCCCTAGGACGGGGGTTGGGTAGTTTGGACCCGGTTCGAATTGTGGTGTCCAGTAGAATTTGATGATAGGCCTAGAGGACTGGTACACATGTTGCTTGATGATGATTAGAGGTCGTGTCGGTCTCAGGTCAGGTGTTGAGGGTGCCACCGGTGGCGGGTCTTATTCCTTGGGCAGTGTCCGTTCCTGCTAGTAGGGGATCAGTGTGGGCCCAGTCCGCGTTGGGTGACCATAGCTGGCACCCTGCGATACTAGGTGTATCCAGGATGGGCCCAGTCCGTTGGGGTGACCATGGTTGGATATGCCTAGAGATCACCGGTGGGAGGTTATGGGACCCTCTGTATCACACTCGAGTCTGGCTTGAGGGCGACAATGTTGTGTTTCTCTCTTCCTTCTGTGTGTTGTAGTGTAGATCCCTACTGAGCTTAGTGCTCACACCTACCCGGGCTGCGTTTTGCAGGTGCAGGCGTCAGTTCTTCCTCTGTGGCCCCTACTGGGCAGTTGGTCGGCGGTGCGGCGGCGCCTGGTGGACTTTGAGAGGTGGTGATCGTTTACTGTTTTTTTACCCTATGTTAGATAGTCTCCTACGAGAGTAATGTTGTACTTGAATTTTCCCCTCTCCGGGGATTTGTATATTTAATACTTTGAGTTTTAAATCTGTGGTTCGATGTTGTTGATTTATTATCTTTTAATTGAGGGTGCTTTTGGTGAATTGTTAGGGAGACCAATAGGTTAGAGGGAACCCTCGCCAGCTTTGTTTTTCGCGTTTTGTAGGTTCCGGTTCGCGTCGTCCGGCCCGATTGGGCTTTCGCGGGTCAGTGCGCGACATCGATCATCTACAAATGCAGTTATCTGTCAAGGAAGAGATCGATATTCTCCCATGAAAAGATCAATCTTCATAAATAGAGTGCTCTGTCAGGAATAGAGGAGATCGATCTTCCCCAAACATGTGTTATGTCTGGAACAACAAGATTGATCTTCATACACAGAAGATCGATCCCTTTAGACGAGACACAACACTAACATACAAAAGATCGATCTTCTCACATGGGAAGATCGATCCTTCATAGTCTGCAGCCTACCTGGCAACAAGAAGATCGATCCTTCTTACGCCGGCAGCTTCTATGAATAGTGTCGCGAATCCAATTTCTAAGATTCGAAGCACCAAAACACGTTGCATTAAAACCAAACTTAGAGGCGATATGTATTTGGATGTGAGGAATCTATCGGCACTAAGAAATCCAACTTGGGATGATCAAAACCTCAGATTTATGACAAATTGCTGAAAATCGACAAAACTGACGAAAAAACTCAATTTGTTGGATTTGAACTACCAAATGGCGATGGAATCCACTCTAGCTTTGAGGGAAGGTCTATTTGATAGTGGGGGATTCCTTCATGCAAAGAAAACCAAGATCCAATCGCAAAATATCAGATATGGGCCGATCTAATCCATAAACCGACGAAAAATACGGGATTCGTTTGAAAGAATACAGAAACGTCACAATGACAAGTCCTAAGCATAGCAAAGAACTAGAATACATGGTATGAAAGCATTCCAACAAACATAAACGCACCAAAACCACAAATAACCGATCCTACGATTACCATTTCATCATAAATGGGTAGAAACACCTACATGTATAGACGTGCAGGCGATCTACAAGATCCTCAACTCCGATCGTCGCAAATCCACGTCGAAAAAACCGCAGCTGGAACTCCAAGCCAGCAACCACCGAGGAAAGAGGAAGAGAGAAAAAGAAAAGAAGGAGAAGAGAGAGAAAAGAGAGGGGTATTTATAGAAAGCTGGAATCGATCACAACCATCCATTTCGATCTTTCTCGATCGAGTTCCGATCTTCCGATCAGAAGCACCCTTAAGGTTCTAATCAATCACATATATCAATCCAAGGCTGTGTGTGCACTACGCGGGTGTGAAACCGACCGCCGAGACGTAATTTTACCAAACTGCCTTTGGGGTCCAAAAATAGCGATGCGATCGACCGATTGCATCCCAAGGCCAACCGAAAACCTAGACCTAACATGGTCAAAA
>OY986973.1:8739881-8760766 GCA_963920575.1 Narthecium ossifragum
TTCGCCGAATCACAGCAGTCAATAACCAGCCCCTGGCCCCTCCCGAATCACAGCGGTCTATTAGCAGCCCCCTAAACTAACATTCTCTAATACAACAGCAACGTTGCTCATCCATCCGGTCAGTCAACATCGTCCAGTGGCGTCAACCTCCCCCCCTTAAAAACCTCGCGATTATTTTACCTCTTAAAAACCTCGCGATTATTTTAACGGCGCAGTATTATAATCGTGAGTGCCACAACTTGCCACGGCCCTCTCCCTCCTCGTCCGGTCCTCAGGTATCGCTCCCGCGTCCGATCTATTGCTCTCCGAGTCGCCTCTCCCTCTTTCTCCCACCGTACGCTGACAACGACCGATAAAGCTGCACCCGGCACATGCCCCGTCCCATCGCCGGCCCCACGTCCCCCATCCGACGGTCCCGATCCCGACGGTCCCCAGATCCCCGAATTCGGTGCCCATACCTCCACGTCCACATAAAAATAGCCCCCCATAAATTACACGCATTACAGGCTTTAAGAACGCGCGGCGAGGTAAAAATTCGCACGCCGTCGTGTACGGACCTCCGCCGCGTGCGGTTAAAGTGGTGCCCTGGGGCTGGAGATCCGATCCCCGCCGTCCGTTCTCTTGGCCGGGTCCGGTTGCACGGTGGGGATCTCCGGAGGCGCCATCATGGTGTGGTGCTCTACGGAGTTTTTTAAGACCCAAGGGTCTTTTGGGGGCAGCGGGGATTCCTCGTACGCCGAAAGAGAGAGTTTTCTCTATTGACCAAAATGCCCTCCGCCATTTCCTTAATGTGCTTTCCTAATTAAGATCATGGCTAAAAATTCATTTTTTATAACAGTAATTTTATAACTGTAAAATTACCTTATGACGATATCATATTTGAAGTTTATTTCACACCATGGTAAATAGGTCAGCGTATGTGACCTCGACTTAACTAAATTTGAAACCTTAGTATAAATTTCAGATGCTCTGTTGTCCAAATTTTAAAGCATAAAAAAACGGATATTAGTTTAGTTATTTTTATTCAATTTGTGAACTAACTCACGTGATGCGTACGTGTGTAGCTTATCGTCAGATAACTCACTTTTGTTTGTCCGTCGGATCAAAATCAGACGGTTTTGATAAGTTGGGCGCGAAATTCATGTACCATTTTGCGTCAGTACGTACCAAAAGTGAATTTTAAGCATAAAACTTAAATTAGCAATGGGTTTATTCGCCAATTAAGCGAGAACGAAGAGGTATGTTAGTAATTTTGCAAATTAGTTTTCGGTTCCCATCATTTGTTTTGGTATAAAAGGCGCGAAGAACAAAAGGTGTGGAAAAATAATAATACGAGCTTCTCTACTGATTGGAAGTAAAGAAGAGGTGGGGGGTTAAATTTAAAAGAGTCGTAGAAGAATCCAGCAATAAAAACCCCGGCTCGCCTCTCTCTTCTCTCGTCTTCTCTTAGCTTTCGATCCATAGATTTCGTCGGAGCTGTGAAAAGTATGTGCTCGTTGTGATGAATTCGTCGGCGAAATGCTTGATTTGCTGCTAGAGTTTCAGAATCCCGGGCTTGTTCGGAGCGGTGGAGGAGATCTGGAGTACTTAGGGTTCAAGATGAAGCCCGTATGAGCTTGGAGCTTGAGCCTTCCTGGTCTGGGTCTTGCTGGAGCTAGCTCGTTAACAGAGCTTCAAGTGGAGATCTGGATCGTCTAGGGTTTTGGTTTCGAGGGTGTTTACTGTCGTTGAGCTGTTTTCAGTTGTGGAACCACTGGTTGGAGAGATCTGAAGAGGTTTCTTTGCCTGTTGGGGTTTCTATTGAAGTGCATGGGTGAAGTACGAGGCCAGTGATCATACGCTTTGCAAAAGGTTGAGATTGAAATTTGTCGAGCTCGGGAGGAGATATTTCCAGTTTTGGTTAGAGTTTTCTCTGCTTGCTCGACGTGCTGATTTGAGAAAGCTGGTTTGATCCCTGTGTTCGGCTAGCCGCTTGAGATTGGAGAAGCCGGGAGCTTTTGCGGGTTTTGAAGTGGAAAACCTGGTGTTTTATTGGTAGCAATTCAAAGACAAAGGCTAGATTTGCAAGGCGAACGTCTGAGGCTGGATGCAGTGTTTCTTGTCTGGAATTGGGCGAAAGTTTCGCTGTCCTCACTGGTGGTCTATACTTTATCATTAAGTGTCTGCTTGTCTGCTATATTTTGGTTTGATCGCCTGCATCTCATGTTTGAGTTGAAGAGTGAGAGCCACTAGTTAGAAGGAAATTTAGACTTTGATACTGCCTACTTTTTGAAGGTGCTATCAGCCGTAGATATGATGGTTTTCTTGCGAGGAGGAAAAAGAGACACCCTTTTGTTACGTGGAGAGCCTGGACATGTAGCGCTTTTCTAGTTTGTCAAGGAAGAGACAGAGCTTTCGTTTCTGGGTTTAGTTTTTTTTGCATTAGACCTTTTAAAAATTTGCACAGATGAGGTTGTCTTCGTCTGGTCTTCCCCAGCAGACACCGGAAGGTGAGATCCTTTAAGCATTTCTCTTGTTTGTAAGCTTTAATCTCTGCGTCAATTGTGTACTGGGTTATCAATTTATTCGCATTATTGTTCTTGCCCCTCTTTCTGCTTTCTAATTCGTTTGCACATAATATTTTTTGATATAAGAATCGTTTGTGATGAAACTAGGGACACTTGCCATGTCACCCGTCGTTTTCTATTCTTGGTTGATATAACTTTCAGTCTTTGCTTAATGTTGGTTGTTATCCTCTGGAGATGTTTTGTCCGGTACCTACTCAATGGTTCTCTCGATTTTTGGGATGGTCCTTTGGTTTTTGTTGTGCTAGTTACAAGCAATTTTAACCTTTTCACTGTAAATTGCCCTATCCTCAAAATTGGAAAATCAACGTTTTCAAGCTTAGTCTCTTTGAGAACTTGTATTTGTGCATGGATCAAGGGAGTGAAGGTACTGGAAGGGGAATGAAGAATTTACCCTTCTGTATAAAGTTGCCACTCTTGTTTTCTACATGGCAAGGATTACCAAAGTTTGTTTCTAACGTTTTGGAACAACTAAGCAAATTCATACAATTATATTCTAATTCCCCAGGGCATTAACTGTTCAACTGCTTACGATTGAATACCTGTGGAATGCTTGATTAGTTCGGAATCTAAGCAAACTAATTGACATAAATAAAATTATATCTGCAAATGTCTTGATAGCTCTTGTTGATACTTTTCCTTGGTTGATAGCAAAATGATAGATGCTCATTTTTCTCTGGTGTTATTTGATCTAAATTGCTATCTCTGTTCTAATATTTACAGGTGAACAAAGGTGCCTAAATTCAGAGCTGTGGCACGCATGTGCTGGGCCACTTGTATCATTACCTGCTGTAGGTAGTCGCGTGGTCTACTTCCCGCAGGGGCACAGTGAGCAGGTCAGTTTTAGTTGATGCGTGGAGTCGATTAGTAGATGAGGAACTGGGGTGCTCGATTTTGTACAATAGCCTTTATGGTTCAAGTCGGTGGTTAGGCACTTTTCTGGTTCTTTTTCTGTATTAACCTCATGCTGGGTCTTCTGGATTCACTTTTAGTCTGCGTCAAGTATACACTCCAAAAATATGGACATTAATAAATCCATTGGCATCTTCCCAACTTTATTTGAATATATTTTAGGAAGATCTGTACTTTAATAATATATTTCTTTGACCTTGTTAGGACCAGGCTCCTGTGCTTCTTGTTGATCTTCAAAATAAAATAATAATCTGTATCTAACAAACTCGGAGTTCTAGTCTTCTTAATGGTTAGGCATTTGATCTAGTTGTCTGTTTTTATGTTGTTATTGGGTTTTAGGTACTCTCCATTCAAACAAGTGCCCTTTTTATAGTCTTTGAACCCTTGTTTTAGAATTTTCTACTTTGATTTCTAGTGCTTCGATGACTTACTTAATGTCCATTGAGCATCCAGGTAGCTGCATCAACAAACAAGGAAATTGATGCTCAAATTCCGAATTATCCAAGCTTACCGCCTCAATTGATCTGCCAGCTTCACAATGTGACCATGCATGTAAGGTTTACTCATTTGATCTTGAAAGTTAGTGAGCTTTTATGCTTATTTTGCCACTGCGTGACGCCTGCCATCTTTGATAAATCAGGCAGATGTAGAGACAGATGAAGTTTATGCTCAAATGACATTGCAACCATTGAGCTCGGTAATTGAGAGCTTCTGTAACATTATGATTTCTGCTTACTTGACTTTTGGCTCACTCTTTTTTCTCTCCATGATATCCTCAGCAAGAACAAAAGGATCCCTACCTCCCTGCGGAATTGGGCACCCCAAGCAGACAGCCTACCAATTATTTTTGCAAGACGCTAACAGCAAGCGACACCAGTACACATGGCGGGTTCTCTGTCCCTCGACGGGCTGCGGAAAAAGTTTTTCCTCCTTTGGTGGGTTTGTCAGATCGATCTCCATTTTCACCATTGCCCATAGGTTATTGAAAACCACCTATACTTATCGTACTAAAGTGCTTCTCCTGTGTTGCCTTCGTAGGATTTTTCACAGCAGCCTCCTGCTCAAGAGCTAATTGCAAGGGATCTCCATGACAATGAGTGGAAGTTTCGTCACATATTTCGAGGTGATTTTTGTGAGCCTAACTATCTTTTGTTTAATTCAATTTGTTGGCATCAACTATCTTCCACCAGCATATGGATTGTGCATGACATACAAGCGCAAATGGAAGCGTCTAGGCGTCATTAACCTCAGTTTAGATTGTGTAACATTTTGTCTGAACTTCAATGTTTGCTTATGAACGGCACATGGAGTAGCACTCGGCTATAGACAAGCTTAAGCAAATTGTATGAGGTCATGCTCAGCCATAATAAAGAAATGGAGTCATAGCAGGATTGTGAATCAAATTTAGTGGAATAAAACAGACATGCATCTACATGGTGTTATGTCTTTATTCCATCTAAATCGTATTTCATGCCCTGTATGAGCAAAACCATCTAGTTTATAGCTAACAGTTATTGGGAATGGGCGATTTATAAGTTGCCGCTTCTTGACCACAAGCATGAACCAAGTCTGATTAGTTTACACGCATTATGAAGTTAATGTTGGAGAATTTAGGGACAAGGTGTTGGATATTTATGATGGTAGATGATTCTTTGCATCTGCATCAGAGGACACCTTTAGCAAGGACAACAATTTAATTCTTAATGTAAGGGATGTGCAAAAAAACATGGGCATAAGTCATTAACGTGCATCTAAGCAAACCCTCTTGTGACAATTGTCTAAGTTAACATCAATCACCAAACAGGTCTGAGGAAGTATTTCCTGGATATAGCTCCATTCTTCCTAACATTAGTGTACAAAGTGTCTTGTGAACGCTGTTGTGCTCTTTGTTTCTTTTAATTCTGATATTGGGCTTGATATATGACCGAACATGGTATCTTGTCTAGTCCATGCCACTTTACATAATCCATTGACAGCTGCATCATTCAACCATGAGTATGAATTAGCTTTAAATTTCAGCTCCCAAAGTTGAATATAAGTTGATAAAGGTCATTTGATTATCTACTTTAGTTGTTTCTCATGCTTGAAATTGAAGTAGGATCTTCATGGTGACAATTTTTGCTGATAAAACTGGCAATGACTACTTTGCGTAGGTGTAGTTCCTTTGTGATTCACAAGTTATAGAGTCATAGCTGTTAGCTTGTTGGTAGAAATTACATCGTTCTTTAATTTAGGCAGCTCTTGAGTTATGTTGGCCTTAATGTTCTATGATTTGGAATATTTAGTGTGCTCTCTAGTGGTTAAGTAATTTGCTTCTGTTGCAGGTCAGCCTAAGAGGCACCTCCTCACAACAGGATGGAGTGTATTTGTAAGTGCAAAAAGACTTGTTGCTGGGGATTCAGTCCTTTTCATCTGGTTTGTTCATTGCAATGTCCATTATTTTGCATTTTTTGGGTGACATTTAAGAGTTGTTATTTAGAGAACACTGAATCTTGAATTTTTGTGTGAACCAGGAATGAAAACAATCAGTTGCTTCTGGGTATTCGACGTGCTAATCGGCCACAAACGGTTATGCCTTCATCGGTACTGTCTAGTGATAGCATGCACATAGGGTTGCTTGCTGCGGCAGCTCATGCTGCTGCTACGAACAGCCGGTTCACCATATTTTACAATCCAAGGTACATGTGGTTCATTATCTTCCATGAATCTTTTAACTTCTGCTTACTTTCTGGACTCACACTATATACTCTCAGGGCAAGTCCTTCTGAATTTGTTATACCTCTAGCCAAGTACGCAAAAGCTGTATATCATACCCGTGTTTCTGTTGGAATGCGGTTTCGTATGCTGTTTGAGACTGAAGAGTCAAGTGTTCGGCGGTAAGTCCACCCTCATTCTTTCATCTTGATACTTTTGCTTGTGAAGGAGTTAAAACATCCTCATTGAGCACTGGCATAGTGTCATTTTCAAAGCATTATACAATTCTTACCCTTATCTTGAATGGGTTGGGTTTTGCTTGATATGATTTTCGTTCACAGCATCACACATGACATGACTTTTATATTTTCAGTTACATGGGCACAATTACAGGTATAAGTGATCTAGATGCTGTTCGTTGGCCAAACTCACACTGGCGTTCAGTAAAGGTACTTCTACTGGAAAAGCACTTGCTTCCACTTTCATATCTTAAGTCTTCTCACTTAAATCTGATGCCTGTTATTTCTTCTTTAGCAATGTATTCATGCTGCATACTACACTTAGAAGCTACATATGCATGCCATTATTTTGTTTTCTCTAATGCAGGTTGGTTGGGATGAGTCAACTGCTGGAGAGAGGCAGCCAAGGGTATCTCTATGGGAGATCGAACCTCTGACAACCTTCCCTATGTATCCATCCCCTTTTCCCCTTAGACTCAAGCGTCCGTGGCCGTCTGGGTTGCCTTCTCTGCATGGTATGCCTAGTAGTTGTCTTTTGTCTTTCATTGAACTTTATCCACCCCCCCCCCCCCCCGCGCCAACACCACCACCACATACTCTAAATTTGTTTGTCCTATTCTTTTCTTTATACAGGTGGTAGGGACGAGGATATGGGATTGAATCCACTTCTGTGGCTCCGAGATGGGGGTGAACGAGCAGTTCAGTCATTGAATTTCCAGGGAATTGGAGTTAATCCTTGGATGCAGCCAAGGCTTGATGCTTCTGTTCTTGGTGTGCATCCTGATATGTACCAAGCAATGGCTGCGGCTGCACTCCAGGAAATGAGGACTGTTGATGCTTCAAAACAGTCAGGTTCAGCAGTTCTGCAATTCCAGCAGCCTCAGAACATAAGTAGCAGATCTCCATCGTTATTATCTGGTCAGATGCTGCAGCAGATGCAATGCCAATCTCAGCAGAGCCTACTCCAGGCCATTCATGAGAACCAGGGTCAGAATCAGCCCCAGTCTCAGTATCCTCAGCAACAATTGCAGCAATGTCATTCATATGCTGATCAGCAGCAGCAGCAGCAGCTGTTGGCACCGCCACCTCAACGTCAGCTGCAGCCATCACCACCTCAGCCGCAACATCAATGTCAACAAATACAGCAACAGCAACATCAACAGATACAGCAACAGCAAAATCAGCAACAAATGCAGTCGCAGCATTTGTCTGATCATCAACAGATTCCAAGTATAATGTCAGCCTTGTCTCAGCTTACATCTGCACCTCAAGCGCAATCTCCAACCTCCTTGCAAACGATATCTTCATTTTGCCAGCAACAAAACTTTTCAGATACCAATGGGAATCCTGTGTCAACTTCCAGTGTCTCCCCTCTGCATAGTATCTTGCATTCTTTTTCGCCTGATGAAACATCAAACCTTCTTCATGTTTCAAGAACCAATGCAATGATAGCTTCTGGTGCCTGGCCATCTAAAAGGATTGCAGTTGAATCGAATCTTCCTTCTATGGCTCAATGTGTCTTGCCACAAGTTGGACACTTGGGTTCTCAGCCCAATATTTCTCAACAATCTGTGACGTTCCCTCCATTTCCTGCAAGAGATTGCACTCTAGACCCAGAAGTTAACACAGATCCACAGAGCCATCTCCTTTTTGGTGTCAACATAGAGTCATCACCGCTGTTAGTTCAGAATGGCATGACAAATCACTTAAGGACTGTCGTTAGTGAAGCTGATTCAACAACCTTGCCATATGCAACCGCAAATTTTTTAAGCACTACAAGATCTGATTTCCCTTTCAATCAACCACTGACAAGTTCTGGTTGCTTAGAGGAATCAGGACTCTTGCAGTCCCCTGAGAATGTGGGCCAAGCAAAGTCGCAGAATAAAACCTTTGTTAAGGTATAACATTCAATTTTTCATTTCCTTAGCCTGCATACTTTTTACATCTCTGACATTGAAATTTTAAATTTCTGTCCTATGTTACTTTCCAAGTAAATCCTAAGCACAACAATAGCTTTTATGCATAGAAGCAAGTGCTCAAACAAACATGTGCATGCTTAGTTTCCAGAAGGAAGAATCCTTGCTCACAGATCCAGTAGATGATATGGTGCAATTTTTGGAACTTGATCCTTGATCACGTAGCATATTTTCTTAATCAATTTCCAGACATGTGTACCACGAGAATGGACAAAGAAGCTGCCTGTGGCGCCATTACTGATCCAATCATTTGTTGGGTGTGGAGATCCATGTAGATTACTGATCCACTTCACTGACTATGACAGGTCTGTAAATCAGGGTGCTTTGGGAGGTTCTTGGACATTACCAAATTCAACAGCTACCCCGAGTTACACAGTGAGCTCGGTCGTTTGTTTGGCCTTGAAGGCCAGTTGGAGGACCCTTTGAGATCAGGCTGGCAGCTTGTATTCGTCGACCGAGAGAATGATGTTCTTCTCGTAGGCGATGATCCTTGGCAGTAAGTTTTTGCGCACTTCTTTCTCTCCCTCTTTTAAACGAGACTTCTACTTTTACCTTTATCCACTGTTTACTGTCTTCAATCCAATTGGAGATGCATTATATGGCCCATTGAAGCAAATTTTATCTATAATGTCAACTACCTTCCACTTGGGGTGTCACTGAATGAGAAACATTACTGTCTTTAAAAAACACAAACTCATCAGTTCTAGATGCTTAACTCTTTAATCCCTATGCAGGAGACATCCTTCCTTAATGCTGATTGTTTCCTCATATTTAAGTAACTTCTAGTGCATGTTTGATGTGATATTGTCATTCCCTCCAGTGCAAATCCTTATACCAACTGTTGGACCTCCCATGCATGTCTGTGGCATTATGGCGCAAATACCGCCATAATTTTTATAATCTCGACTTACTGTGGCACCATGAGTCTGCCGCATTTCTTTTCTGCTGCCTAGGACTTTTCGGATTGCTTCTTTCGTATAGACTAGGTGTATTTTAGAGTTCGAGGATATTTGGTTCCAACCATTGTGTGGAACTTATGGCTCATAACTAAGGGAGAGAAGATATCTACCCAGTAAGTGGCTGAGGGGATAAAGGGAATATCTGTAGAGTTCTGGGAATTTGTATTATTAAATTTCATCATCGAGACAGATAAATATGTATAGATAGGATCTCTGACTTGAATTCTAAATGTTAGTTCTTAAAGCAGTATTCCAGTTCCATCACAAAATAATATACAAATGTATCCAAAGGAGAACCTTTTCCATTCAGATTTGCGCTCATTCACGGAACTTAATATATTTTTCCGTCTTCTTTGGCAGCGTAATATATATTGTTGTTTTATTGTTACCCAAAGTATCTTTAAGTTCCTGAGTCGCGATTATTACTTGATCTAGCTAAAGCACCAATTTAACATTAATTGGTGTCATTGCTTAGCAAGTGCAGGAATATGTAAGTTATGGATTTCATTCACCCTGACTTTTAGAAATTGTCTTGATGTGTCAGATTGTCCTTCCTGGCGATTTGTCCTTTTTTTTTCTGTTGTTCGCAACTAATGGATAGGATGTTCACACTTCTGAATTTCTTGAATTTGTACTGAATGCAGGGAATTTGTAAATAACGTGTGGTGCATAAAGATACTTTCACCCCAGGAGGTGCAGCAAATGGTCAAGCAAGGTGTTGATCTTGTAAATCCAGGCCCAACGAAGAGGCTCTCCAGCAGTAGCTGTGTGACCCGGCAGGACTCCAGAAATCTAAGCAATGGGATCACATCTGTGGGATCTGTGGGATCTTTGGAATTCTGAACAAATGCGAAATGTCGCAAGAGATCCTCCAATAACCTCCCTGTGAGTCCAACATGACCCCCCCTCTCTGTATTTTGTCTACGCTCCTTTCCAGGCTGGAACAAGTGTAATTCAGGTTAAACTATGTACCTGTAGTAGCTGTGTTATATAATATCTGAACACAATCTTCTTATACATATCTGAAGGCTTATATTTTCTGAATCTAGACTATTGTAGTGTTTCTATCTCTATGCTCTCGTTCATTTCACCGTCATTTTCCTGATTGTGTTCCTACCCACCTTCCTAGATCTAGATGCACTTGATTGAGATTTGAGAGTGCCCAGCATGTGGACTCCAATAAATCCTGCCCTTTCTTTTTTGTCGACTGTCGCATCTAGGTGGCATCTTCTGCTCATTGTTGATTCTTGGTGATGCTTTAGTCGCTCTCATATCTTTGTTGGGCCCCGGCGGCTTCTTATCAGGTCTCTTTCATGTCTTTCTTTTTTGCTTTGCCCCTTCCAGTAGCAGCCGTAGTTCATAAATTCGGTCCATCTTCCATGAATGTTATCCACTCAACGGGGCTATAGTTATTGTCTCTTTTGACAGCAATGCTCTCTATTGTTGATGTCTTCCTGGAATTACGTATGTGTCTGTCAGAGTTGGTGAGATCTCCGTGGCTTTGTGGTGGTGATGTTTGATATATGGCTGTAAGCTTCAGCGGAATCTAAATCTAAAATGGAGATATGATTGGACTGCTGTGAATGTCAATTGAGTTGAGCCTCCTGTTTTGATCATCTGGGGAACTTGTCTTCTAGGATTATTTGTTTCTTCGTACCTGCACAATTGCAGGCCCTGAAATAATGGATCTCAACCTTTTGATGAAGATCCGTCAGTCGTGATCAATTCTCTCTCTCATAATTGCAGATAGCACTGTTGTGGAGGTAAAGGGGTTCTTTTTGCATATATATAACCCTAAAACAATTCTCTATTGCATATGCTATATATCGGTAGTCAAGGATCGATTCTTTTATCTATCTTATCGGTAGCTAAGTATCGATTCTTTCATCTATCCTATCGGTTGCTCGATAGGATAGATGAAGATATCGGTACTTGGCTACTAATTGAATGTATCGGTATCCTATTACCGATTCTTTCATCTATCATCTATCCTATCAGTAGCCCACTACTGATGGAATAGATGAAAGAAGGTACTTTGACTACCGATCGTGGCATGTGTCGCATGTGCACAAATCAGTGTTCACTGCATAATTATTCTCAAAAAATATATAATTACATATATACCCTCTAAAAGTTCAATTTTTGCATGTATATCATTAACCACTATGACTTGAGTGTAATGAGTTTGGAATGACCTAAATATCTATATGGTTTTGTAAGGGTAAATATGCACGATGATTATTTTACCTACATGAAGGAAAACTCGAAATTTTTTAAAGGAAAGGAATGTAGAATTAAAACTAGAATAATCATATATGCAACTTGATAAGAATGTCATTTACTTTATCAGTATTTTGGCGCCACCCATTCCATCATGTCGGCGGCTCCACTTTGGGATCCTTGTGGTGAACGTTGCATAAAAGAGAAATGAGAAACGCAAAAAGAGAAAACTGAATCTATTGGTGAAAAGTAGGCATTCGGAGCATGACGTCTCAGTGGAGATTCGTCATATGAATTTATTGGTGGAGCCTTGCAAATATGCTGAAGGCATCAAGTGGACTCGATGGCGGTGGCGACCTCTATGTCTTAGAATTGGGCTGCGGCCATGCCGATGGATCCCATGGTGTGAGCGATCTCAGCGATGACACGAACGGGGACATCGGGCTTCGGAAGGAGGGAGGGAGGTGTGTGGGAGAGGATATGGTTGGAGGGATTGCTGCGGCGCAAGGAGGCGGCGTTGAAGCAAGGTATATCGTCGTCGACGAGAGAGCTGGCGTGGACCATCTCGAGGGCGTTGGCAGTGGGGGTGGGAGGCGCCGTCGCCGAGGAGCTTGTAGGTGGCGACACAAATGATGGGTGAGGCGAGCTTCCTCGCCAAGGACGGAGTAGCACAAGGGGAAAGGAGACGGAGGGGAGGGGGAGAGGATGGGGAGAGAATCTCGGGAGGGGAGGGGATGAGTTAGAGTTCGAGTTGGGGTTAGGGTTTGGGTCGTAGGGGGGGGCAAAAAGGTCACCAGAAGGGCAAAAAAGTTATTGAAAATGCATAATTAATCATAACTAACGTAAAATGGTGTTTAGACCTTAAATCTAATGATGGTGATGTACCGGTCAATAAGTTTCACACATGGTGTAGATACCAATTAAATAAAAAAAAACTCTGTTTTTTTATATTCTGTTCATATAGCCTACTACAATATGGAATACAAACATGAGAACTAAATTCAATATAAATTTAAATTTAAATGATAAAATTGTACGTAAACACAGTAAAAACAGTACAATTAGAGATAATAACTCAATAGGTGTTTTATGTTTAGTACAAATGCTGTTGGATAAGTATTATAATATGCGATTGGCTTATATATGTGACAACAATTAATTGAAGTATCTCGTAACTTGAGTTTCCTTGGGTAAAAGTAATAGTGGTTTATAAGGATAAGTGTTGAGATTATAATCTATTATATAAGATCATGTGCATCTTAGGGTTGACGATGCCCGATCTAAGTTATGTTATGATATATCAGACGATCGAGATGAAGTCACGTGGAAAGGAGTAGTGGGGGTGATGATTACCGGGTGGTTAGGAGAGGGAGAGAGAGAGGAGTAGAGTGGGTCGGTGGTTACTCATTTCAGGTGGCACGGGAGCCACTTAATATATACATAATATATACATATATAAATGGGATAGGTTGGGCGGGCGGGTTTATATAAACCCGTCCCCGCCCCATATCTCTGACAGGTTTTCCCTATTTAATTTTAGCTGACCCATCAACCCGGTAATCACCCAATTTATCTGCATCGGACGGGTCGAGTCGAATGGGTTGTCCCATTAGGGTTTTAGGATTTTTTCGACTTATGGGTCATGCCCCATGGGTGCCCCCCATGCACCGGTTACCAGGCCTTACGTTCTAGGCCTAGTCTTTTGGTGGATCCCGCCTAGTGGTCCTTGTGTGCTAGGTCTACAATAAACACCCCCATATGACCTGCCTTACCAGTTACCAGGCCTTATGTTCTAGGCCTAGTCACCCCATACCGCTGTGGATTCGAGGGGCAACCGATGCACCCCGCATCGGATGCTCAACCGATGCACACACGAATCAGGATCCCCCCTCCCTACGCCCCCCAAGTCTTCCTCCACCTACACCCCAAGTCTTCCTCCACCTACACCTCCCTCTCCGGTCACCTCTCCCTCACCGTCCTCTCCACCCCATCCAACCTCCCCCTCCTCCAACCATTCCTCATCTCCACCCACCCCGCCCACCCTCTGCTCCCTCGCCTCCCTGACCCCGCAAGCCTAGCAATGCCTCCAAGCTTCCTAAATGACCGGCGATGGGAGAGAGTTAGAGGGAGGGAGGGAGGGAGGGAGAGAGAGAGAGAGATGAGGGAGGACTTCCCAAGCTCCGTGACGGCCCGTCACGCCCTCGAGCTCACCGCCTCGGCCTCCCTCTGCGACCCCAAGACCACCCCGCAAGCCCAGCACCGCCTCCTCCCAAGCTTCCTCCCTCATGCCATCTCAACCCCGCCGTCATCTCCTATCTCGCCGACCAACCACCTCCGCCTATCCAAGCTCCTCACCGGTTTCCGACCACGCCCTCCCTTCCTCTCCGACTCACCACTCCGCCCTCGACGCCGGCCTACGTCACGACCACCGACCGCCCACGCCCTTCCCTACTACCAGACGATGTCCACGATGTCCGAGGATCGTTTTCCTGATGTTGTTGACCCTGCTCCGCTGACCCAAGTCACCGATCATCTTCCTCAAACAACTTTGCGTGGCCCCCTTCCAGATCCGCTGCCCTGTCATCGAAGAGCCTCATCAGGCCCTAGGGATTGAATCCTAAGGTCCTCCCGAAGCTTCCTCTAGTTCCTTATACCTGGTACTACAGGAACATTGGAGTTTGTTCTTGAAGTCCTTAATGGACTCAGAATTCGAGAGCCTTGCAAGGGACGTTTGGTCCCTAGGTTCTTGGGAATTGGATAAAAAAAAAAACAAAACAATACGGAGTCTAGCAAATTGCGAAGAACACTTATGAGGTATCTATTACTTTTCGATATACAAGTGCACACCAGAGAATTTCAGGAAAGGAGGTAATTGAGATCTTACATTGTTCCTTTATCGAACTCTAGTGTGAGTGCATGGATTCAATCAGGTAGTGTTTAAGCTTTAAAGAAACCAAGTACAGCAACGAAGAGGTGAGGAAGGAAGTCGGCCAGTTTTCCGGATCTGCTCTACTTGCTGAGCTGTCCGGGTGGCCTCCGTGTTCCTCCTGGATTCGATAGCAGCAAGTTTCTCTTCTACTCGCCGCCTTGTCGATGCTAATCTTTCCACCATCTTCTCTTGTGCACAGGCTTTCAGCTCTTCGACTTGAGCCTGGAGGTTGATATGAGGAAGTTGTAGGAAAATCAGTAGTATTTTAACATCAAGAAAGAAATAGTTTTAGGTCTTATAGCCAGGTACCATTGTTAGTTCTGCAGGTGCCTTTTGGTTATATCGGTGTTCATCTCACTTAGTCGAAAGCAATTGAGCAATTGCAAATGAATCAAACACACATTTAAATTTTGAAACGAGCATCGAGGCAAGGACATTACCTCAACTTTCCTCATCCCATCTTCAAATTTTGCTTTCTGGCGAGCCTCCCATGCTTGGATCTTCACCTCTTCGCGTCTAAATCTGAAACACGCGACTTGTGAAGATTACTCACAAGTTCTATCAATAAAGGCATATCAATATTAAGCATTCGATAGAATGCAACTGTTTAACTGTGAAGTCTAGTTGCATTCCAGCTACATATCGTGTCATACAACAATTTTTTACCCTTAGGAAGATCATAAGCATTACAAATACAGGGCTATTGAGCTTTTTGTAAAGGAAGCGTCTCATAGGGAAAAAAAGAAGAAGAAGCAAGCTCAGTCATGAAAGACCCTGCATGGATGTTCCACAGATCTTACACTAACTTAAGTAGAGAGCCTCTACAGGGCTACCTTTGATGAGAAGATCAATCCGAAGTTTTAAAACTTTCACAGAATGCATGAGTTCCTCCGCATTTTGGATACATAGAGCACCCTTATAAGCCTGAGATGATACAATACAGGGTACTATGAACAAATTTACTGCTAGTCTTCTCAGCCATAGATCCTACTCAAAATCGAAGCCAATGCGATACCAGCACCTCTAGCTACTAAACATAGATGTCAAATTCTTCCTTTCAGAAATTTCCAGGGAGGGGATAATTTTAGGCAATTGTTCAATGATTAACCCACCTCAAGAAAAAAAATGTACCAAACAAAGATATGCCACCCATATTATAAACTGGAGCTTCTACAAATGTGCAAAATCTTTAGGATCTCAGCAAATCATCTTTTAAAAAAGGTATCCTGTTTGACTTGGGATTCATGGATCGACTATAACAATGGCAAAGAAATGAAGCCCCTATGAGACACCCTCTAAAGCAATATTTCTTGCCTTTGAACAGCAAAAAGGTGGTCTCTTCAGAGACTAATAGAAGAAGCAATGATGATCGTTATGTAGGATGTTCACTACCTAGCTTTTACTGTGGACTAACTTGAAAGGATTCTGAACATATGATATGCCGAATAACTAGTGCAAATATTAATAGTAATCACCTGGCCATATGTTTTGACTTCTCAGCTTCCTCCCACGCTGCAGCACGAATCCCATAGCTTTTCTTGAATTGATTTCCATTACACGTCTTCACAGTTGGTGAGAAATGTTCCGGTGTATATTTATTGGCCCAGGAAGCGATGTTCATCTTTCCGAGTTTTATCCCAAGTGCAGCTATTTCTCTTCTTGCTTTCATCTGCAATTCATTCTGAGAGAGTTCTGTTTCACTAACTTTCTGCTGGCAATCCGATTCATCATCTGTAGCAACAACATCAACAGGAGATGGTGTCGGAGCACCTCTTTTAGGAGTTGAGGGAATTGATGAAACAGGGCTCCGAATAGGAGTTGTGGCGCCAATAGGAGTTCCAGTCCTTGATGGATCCTGGCTTGGAACGGGTGTCATTTCGGTTCCAACGTCTCTCATTGATACTGATTGTACAGCAGGAGTAGCTGCATCATATAGGAACTCATAAATCTATATTACATCCATACAAAACTGAAACATACCAATCAAATGTGCTAAAGAAACATGGCGTGCAAAATAAGTAATGTCTTTGATTGTCTTCGCCAAAACTACTAGCAAACACATTATCAAACAAATCCTGAAATGCTATAATGACTATTTTGATCATCATTAAAAGCAGAATATTTTTAGAACCTCACAGTTTCCTTCTTGTGATTAAGAAACTTCACAATAGTACAAATTTGGGTTTTACTAAACTATAACAGATCTCATCAATTGACATAAGCTTTGTAGTCAAATACGAATTTTGACAGCGAAAAATAAGAACAAGGAGTACCTGTTGCTTCACAGTTAGGTTTTGATGGTGGGAGTAATCCTTTGTGATTTCTGTCGACACTGAGCCTAGGTGTACTCCCAATATCATCAGCAAATGGAGATAAGCAAGCACTTGTTGCATTTGCTATACCGAAATTGGATTTTGAGTAGTGGGGAACAAAAGAAAACTTTTCAACTGCAGTTTGTGAGAAATAATTCACAACCCCACTTCTCTTAGCATCTGCTGTCTGTGCAATCAAATGCTTTTGCTCTGAAACCATGTGCTCTGGAACAACCCGCACGGAGTTCGAATTAACCAGACGACTCCCCTGATTCTGTGCAATGTTCTTCTTCAAGGCACTCGGATGCATTTGCCGATTCATTATCCATTTCTCCGCATCATTCCACTTGGAGGGCACATGCCTTGAGAAGGGTCCAACTGCTGGACTTTGTACCGTCCTCTCTCCTCGATGAAACTCAAAACTAGAAGTGCTGGCATTGTCACGACCGCTATCATAACCATTCCCATCTTCATCTGGACATCTCACATTGCTCGAATTATAGTGCATATGAACCTCAGAACTGTCGTTAGGAATGCTCAGACTTCTGACAAGGGTCCTACTGTTCGAATCAACAGCAGCTTCCAAACTAGTAATTGTACTGATCCCTGAACCTTTCGAGTCTTCTGAACTTGCTATAAGCAAGCAACACACCATGACAATATCAAGAATCATATAAGATGAAGAAATATCACATAAGCACTAGTGCATAGTATACTGGCATCAGATTTTCAAACATCATAGAAATAATGAAGTGAAAAAAGGAGCATCACCTACCTTCCTCTGGATGGTCACTGCCCAATAAGCCATTCTTTGCAGTCTTCAACTCCTCAAGCTTAGACGGGGATGCTCGCGATGAGTTGCTCCCACTCTCCTTCTTTTTGGCCTTGTGAGCTCCTAGCAGCTTCATCCTGAGCTTAGCGGGGGAAATGACTCCCATCTGCACTCACAAGACACAACAAAGAACCAACCAAAACCCAAAAAACAATCAGATTATTCAGTACCTAAACTACAAATCGATGCAACAAAAATGGCTCAAATGTACCATATATACTAAACTAATAGAACCCACACCAGAAGGTTGGGTCAGGGAACACTAGAGACTAATGCAATCGCCATAGCAATCCAAAACAAAAGAACACAACACATAAAAATGGTCCCATTTATAGTAATCAGTAAGTGCGACCAACATGATAAAAATCAAAGGGTAACTATGATCAACAAACGAATTAAAAATGAGAGATGAAGAACTCGTACATGAACTTTGTGAATCCTCTCATAATCCATCTATAGATGATGATATATAGAGAGAGAGAGAGAGAGAGAGAGATGAAGAACTCCGATTGAGTCTCCTCGTTTTGGGGGGGGAGAGAGATGAAGTCGCCTGAGACCCCCCCGTGCCTTGGACTGGAGCAATCGCCAGTCGGCGATTTATTTATTTATTTAAATCCTCACGCTAGTTTAATTACCTCGTCGGTGAGGTTACCCGTTGCTGTTGAGGGATTGCACGCCGTGCGGACCACCGCACCAAAAAGTTCTATGCGGCACTTAGCAACAACAGCTGCCGGGTATATTATCTATCTATCTAGGCTATTCGTGTGGTTTCATGAATTATCATTCTAATACCATTATCTTTTAAAATCACATAAAATTACCTTATAGTTTTAAAACATGATAATTTAATCCGAGCCGTCAAACGACGTTAGGCTGAGTCACGATAAACCGGTTATTGTATTTATTTTGACTGGTTTTAGTAGACGTGGGAAGATATATATATATATATATATATATATATATATATATGGGAGGGGGAGAGAGAGCACCCGCCGGGGAGCCATTCTTCTCAGGTCCGGCACTGTCGCCAGAGGCGAGCCCCGGTGGAGGGGGACCTCATCATTCGGATTGATGTCGACCTCCGACAGCTCGGCCTCATCCACCGACGCCAGCTCGGAGAAATGCAGGCACCCGTCGGGCATGACTCGGGGACCCCGCGCTGGACACGACGGCTTGCTTGTGGACCTCGACGACGGTGTAGAAGGGGTTGGTGGTGGTGGAGACAACGCCGAGGTAGGACGTGCTGAGGAAGGCGAAGATGAACTCGGTGGAGTTGGGTAGGAGGAGTATGATGGCGTGTCCCTTCTGGACGCCGATCCGAGCAGAGCCCGGCGGTGATTGGAGCTCGACCTCCGCGTAGATGTGGATGGAACTCGACCTTTGGGGTCCTTCTTCTCGAGCTTCTCATGGGCAAGTCCCCCACCCAGGCAGCAGTCGCTTCCTTGTTGGGCGGGGAGGACGCGATGAACCTGCCATGATGGGTGCAGTCCGTGGTGCGGGAGGAGTGGGCGACGGAGGTGTTCGACGCGGAGCTTCTAAGGCATCCCGATGGTGTCGAGGAGGAGATGGTCGGGATGCTCTAGGTCGCCATGGCCTGCGTAGGCCCTGCGCAAGACGCTAGGCTGGACACCGCTCGGGTTGTCAGAATGATGGAGGAGCTCGCCGGGCAAGGAGATTTGGAGGGTCTTCCCTCGCCGTCCAATGAACCCGACGAGGAAGCCGGCGACAAGGGGCGGTGTCCGGCCTCGCATCCGACGGGTACTCTCTCTCTCCCTCGCGTATCTCTCTCTCTCTCTCTCTCTCTCTCTCTCTTTCTTCCCACGTCAGCAAAACCAATCAAAATTGATGAAACCATTTAAAATTGAGCACAATGACCGGTTTGCCGTGATCCAGCCTAACGACGTTTGACCACATGGACTAAATTGCCAGGTTTTGAAACTATATGGTAGTTTTATATGATTTTGGAAGATGATGGTATTAGAATGCTAATCCCTGAAACTACAGGGTATCAAAGTGTAATTGAGCCATCTATTTATTTTACCAAAGTACGGTTTTATGACGTGGTATCTTAGTCATATATTTCTGGTGCAGACGTGACGAAGGGGGAAGAGAGATAGAAAAAAAATGGATTGTTATCGGGTGGTTAGGAAAGAGTGGGGAGTAGTAGGGGTAATGATTACCCATGTCAGGTGACACGTGGACCCAACTAGTCTATCTTATAAAATAAGATTTTATAATGTGACATTTAAGTCATATGCCGCGTCATAATAAAGGATAGTGGCTCAATAGAGAGAGAAGGGATAGTGGGGTGGGTAATTATCCATGTCAGGTGGTATGGGGCCCACATAGTATATATATATACTAATTTGATAAGATCAGGTTTTATGAATCCTAATATGACTCATGTATTGTCTTACACGTGGCAGCTGAGTGAGTGGGCTACTGACACTCAAGTGTATATATAATATAATATATATATTATTAGTCTTTACACCAAATCCAGTAAACTTATTCACTGGTACACCACCCTAAGATGTTTTAATGGATTTACACCATTTTAAGGCAGTTATGGGAAGTTAGGTATTTTGCATGACATTTTTACCCCTACTTCATATATATTAAATATTTGATGCATTATATATAGCTGTATTTAATTTATGGCAGTTATGAGTTGTTTTATTTCCATTTTTGGTGTAATCCATGCAAATCAGTTTTGATTTGATGACAAATCGGTTTCGATTGGTTTTAATTTGATGACATCATGATTCCACCCCCTCCTTCCCTCCATCCTCCCATAACTGACATCGGTTTTGATGACATCATGATTATTCCATTTATTTTCATAATTATATTAATGAAAAAAGAGAAAATAAATACTACAAAGATGAGATAAGAGAATACTAAAATACATTCATGTATAATCTGCAAAGATTCTTTTTTACATGATGAATGGTATTCTCTTTTTACAAAGAGAATACTGATAGGTATTCTCTTTTTATAAAGAGAATACTGGTAATATTCTCTTTTTACAAAGAGAATACTGGTAATATTCTCTTTTTACAAAGAGAATACTACCGGTATTCTCTTTTACAAAGAGAATACTACCGGTATTCTCTTTTTACAAAGAGAATACTACCGGTATTCTCTTTTTACAAAGAGAAAGAGAATACCTATCAGTATTCTCTTTCTCAAAAGAGAATACTGATAGTTATTACAAAGATCTCGCCGGATCTGTGGCGGCGATGCCG
>OY986973.1:8760966-8867821 GCA_963920575.1 Narthecium ossifragum
ACGCCGGATCTGGTCGAAGGCGGCCGGATCCGAGGCGGGGATGCCGGTAGGGGTGCGGGGGACGCCGGATCTGGTCGAAGGCGGCCGGATCCGAGGCGGGGGGACACCGGATCGGGGGTTGTGGCGGCCGGATCGAGGCGTGGCGGCCTGAAGGGGGTGTGGGACGCCGGATCAAGGACTGGGGACGGCGGATCGGAGTCGGGGCGGCCGGATACGGGCCGGGGGGCGCCGGATCCGCTGGGGGTGGGCTGGGGAGCTCGCCGGCCGGGGGGGGGGTTGGGGGGGGGGGGATTTTTAGGGATTATTAGGAGGGCGGGGGATTATAGGGGGGGGGGGAATTATTAGGGGGAGGGGGGTATAAGAGTATTTTAATACATAATATAGTGTTTAGGAAGTAAAACTAATGATGTAGGTTTTATTAGCAGGATAAGTCCATATTATGGTGCTCCCAACAAAAACCCCTATAATATAATATACTACTTACCTTTAATAGAACAGTAAATTTGTGATGATCTCGAGATCAGAGAACGGGAGATCTTGGCCCTCCCTGAGGAATTCTTTAGCTAACGTGGGGACAACCCCATAATTGTGAGGAAAATAGGGAAAAGTGGTGGAATTAAGTAAGTAATTCCTCGGCGATGTTTTACCGATTAGTTTATGGGGAGTGGCGCCTTTCAAATTTATTCCTGAAGCGGGTCAAACGTAGTTCCCGAGACCGTATCTAAACACGCCTATAAACAACTCCAAGCGTGTCAGACGCCAGAGTTCCCCACCTCCACTCCACTCCACTATAGAGGGCCCGTGCACCCCTAAAACCCTAAACCCTAACCCTAGGTCTGGTGAAAGATTTCTAAAACCCTAACCCATGAAACGAGGACATCTTATTCATCATGTATGTGCCTCGAAACAAGCACTAGGATGGTGATTTTAATGCCATAATGGCCACTGAGTGAGCCCTATTCGAGGGGCTAACCATGCCAACCTCCTGCCTTTTACGGTAATGATCCACTACGTGCGATGCCCAAAAAGACTGACGCTCTTGGCAAGGACTGCTCTACGCGAGGGGGCTATAAATTATAAGGGTCTTTTTTTTTTAACGCATTGTCACCTATATTTTAATAATATGGTATAAAACCATTTTTTTTACCTCTTTTATCATTGTAAAAAATTATTTGTCATTAATTTTTATCAACAAATGTTACATTTTACCTCCCAATCATAGCTAATTTAACCTTACTTAACATATAAAGGACAAACACGCTAATCATTCCGGTGACAATATTACATGGAGGGGAGATATCATCAAATAACTTACAAAACAGACGAAAGTTGATGACAAGTTATCTCAGGAAGTTTTTTTGAAGGAAGGTTGTTTTCTGTAATAAACAATAATGGATATAGTTTCATACAATCTTATTAAAATATAGGTGATAATATACAAAAAAAAAAAAAACTCCTATTTTTTCCATAATGTGAAATTGACTTCGAGTCTTTTATGTTCTCATTAGGAGATCCATCAGGAGATGAGTACTGGTTTCTTGGCACTATTTTGAATGAGAAGGTTGTCTCCTTGTTGGCAAATTCAAAATTGAAGGTTGACTAAAATGAGGGGCTGAGAGGGGACACTCGATGCTTCTTCGCCTTTTCATGTTGTTCTCATTCTTGTGTGTTTTTGAGACCTTTGAGGCATTGATTGGTGGGGTGGTTGCATGCTTTGTTTTTTTTGTTCTTCAGATCTCATATTGATGGGAATATATAGTCAATGTGAAAAGTGTGGCCAGTCGTCTTCTCTCCAATGCTGGTTTGAACCGTGAACGAGATAAGAGGTCCACATAGGAACATCATGTGTAATACCTGTCGTGTGTTAGGTGTCATTTGAATAGATTCAAACACAAAGGAGGCGTTCCATACCGAAGATCTACCGCTAGTTGACAAGTGTATTGTCTGCACTACTAATATCTGAGTCACTCGCCGATTTGACGCGTGGGATCCGTGGTACCCGCCAGGGTATCCCTAGGAGCGGACACATGAAAATGGCCATTTTTTTTGAATCCATTGTTTATCCACGCGTTATCCAAACACGTGAATAAGGCTTACAATGGATCCGCCCATCATCCGGATTCGTGGAATCGGTGCTTATCCAAACACGCTCTGAATGGATCATCCTGTGTTGTTATTGGGCTACACCACACCTATTTCTACATTGTTGGGTCTGCCTCACACCCACTCACTTCTATTAGGTGACGTTTGATTATGAGATATGTTATTTCGGATTTAAAGATTTCTAGAATTAATATGTTAAAATCAGTAGTGTGATAAAGTTATAAGGAGCTTATTCTAGTTTTTCTGTTTGACTGCAATTTCAAAATTAGTTGCACTAAATCCCACAATTAAACATGCCTTGAGGTTTGTATGATTTGCATCAAGTACGGGCCTGTTTGGCTCGGATCCTGGAATCTGCGGATACTGCGGTATCCGCGGACGTCGCGTCCGTCGAAACGGAATCGGCGAGCCAAACGGGTCCTACATGAATCACGCTTCATGCATCACATCCCTTGAATAGCTCAAGTGGTTCGTAATCAGTAGTGGTTCAATCCCTAAGCTCCTAAATTTGTTGAAAATATATGACATTTGCCTATAAGTTAGAATAAACAGTTTAAATAATCAAAACAATAATAACACGCACACGCAAGCCTTCACATAGGTGCCACGCCACAAACAAGGTATATGCTGGCTTAAAGCCTTCACATTTGCATTTTGTCTGAGATGCATGTATATAAATCTTCTCAACCAGTGAAGAGCCATCTTTTGGTTTTCGAAAATAGAAGGCCGCATTTGGTTCATAGTGAGGAATGAAATGTGATTAGAAATGAAATAGATCGAAAAATGAAATAATGATGATTGTGTTTGGTTGAACAAGAAATAAGAATGGGATTGATGATTTCATATGTTTGATATGTACTAATGAACATGGAAATGAACCGGAATAATGTGTAGATGACCATACTACATTTGACATATATAACACTTAATATATGCATATATATATATATCATCCTTATATATAAGCATGGTTATAAGTTAATCTTTTGTTGTCCTACTGGCATCCTATGTGACAGGGTTTATCCTATGTGGCTGCTGATGTGGAGAGGGTAATAGTGGGGGAGGGGGTAGTTAGTGGGGAATTATGAGGGAGGTGAGGGGAGATGGTGGTTACCCTGCCATGTGGCAGGGGATAGGACTAGTATCTATATAAAATATAATAGTTTATCTGAATTTCATTTCTGCATTTAGGTTTATATTTATATATATAATATGTACATATAAAATATATTGATCTGAGTGTAATCCAATGTTGGCAATTTAATTCATCCAAGGATGAATGTGATTTAATTCAACGATTAAAATTGACTTAGTAGGGGTAATTATGTTATTAGACATCCCATTCATCATTCTCATTTAGGTCTGAATGGAATGGGTCAATACAAGGGGTGAAAGGAATGAATCATTTCTCCTCGAGGATGAATTGAGACATTCCATAAAACTTTGTTTACTGATGGAAACATCATTTTTTTTCCCCAAGAACTCAATTGCATAGCATCAAAATCGGGAAGAGGGAAGAGATAGAGAAACGAGCAAAAGTTTTCGTCGTCCGACGAGAAGACTAGTCACAAATCACAATTGGATACACCAAAAACCATTGCTCATACAAGCAGGTGAAGGTCTTTCAGTTTTCAAAGCAAATATTACATAATAATTTAAGGCGATCAAAATTGCTTTCAAAACACCCACATTAGGCACAATGGGGCTTAAAATACAGTTTAAGCACAACCAAAACAAAAATAAACCAAAAATTTGATTTGCTAATCGCAAAGATGATTACAAGTTTATTCCTCATCAGAATAACTGAATTTGATCGAATGGGACTGAAGATCGATCTGTCCCCCTCTATAACTTCCACGCTTCTTCTTGGTCTTTTCGTGTCTGAAGTCCCTGTTAAAAGGAAAAAAATTTCATATAGAAACAAATATGGTATCAGATTATTAGGAAACAGTTTACGAAGTAGCTCATAAGCATATCTTACAGGTTACCACTGCTACTAAAACTTAGAACCTATAGCAGTTATCAGTAAATTATAACGAGCATATCTGCTTAGCCGAAGACTGAAGTTCTAGTGGATTTCACCTCAGGTCGAAGGATTAAGTGCTTTATGCTTCTCCTACGTATTTATTAATCTTAACAACAACATGGAGGAGGTAGAACTCTCATTGCAGATCACAGTACGAAGTCGTACATGCTTAGCCATGATTGACGTTCCAGTGCATTTTAACATCAGACAGAAGAATTAAGTGCTTTACGCTCCTTGTATGAATAGCAATGACAACATCAATTTCTTGTGAGCTTCTATCCATAAATGAAGCAATTTAATATAAGGTCCTCAAGCACTAAAGCTTCATTTCAAATTCCTAACTGGCAATATACAAGCCAAAAAAAAACCAAAAAACAAAAGAAAACCTCTCGATTCAATTAGCAAAATGAAGAGCATGTAAGCAATTGAATGCTTTGCAACATATTGAAGTGTTTTCTACACAATCTAGGTATACCTTCCTTTAACTTGCCCAAGAACATCTTGTGCCTTGGCACCGTACCCACTATCAGCTCCATCCTAAAATAGCAACCAAAAGATCAAAAACATAGCTTTTGCAGATACATATATGGACAGCAAAATCAGTCAGGAAGAAGGAATACCTTAGCCCAATAAGAGTTATCTTGGAGTCTCTCATCAGCATACTTAATTGTATCAATCTTCACCCTTTGAAATGCATTAAACTTTTTCGACTGTCACAAAATAGCATGAACACAGACCAACTATGTTAGGTGCTCAACTTTAGTCAGCACATTCTGGTGTCTAGATAGACAATTTCAAATCTAAGAATAAGTTCTCATTTGGCAAACATCGCAAGCCAAAGTCGGACCCAAGCTCCTTGGAGCAGAAACTTAATCACTGATAAGATGTTCCAGAATCAACGCAAATTTCAAATGATTATTCAAATATTCAAGATAACAGTTTTCTAGTGCAAAATCCAGGACCTTTTATGTCCGAGCTAGCTTTCCCTGGTTAATACTTAGCGGTGACAATCACTTCAATTACATGATTATAATTTACTGTTACTCCGGAATCAATTCAGAATCATTTTCTGTTCTTACTGCTTATACTTCTTCAAACTCACATACAACAATACTAGCCTGCCCAGTTAAAGGATGCTTTCCAATTAATTGAGGCTTCCAGTTCGCCCTTTCTGCAAACTACATGGTCCCAGATCTTCCTTCATTGAGATCATGGAACATGAGCTATTCCCCATTACGGTGATCCACCTTGTTCTCTAGTCTATGTTTGCAGTCTAATTGATGCTGTGATCACGATTGTTGACTGAATGCCAGTGTATGCGTTACGCTCCTAAGGTGATCTCTTTATAGTTCAACCAGCAAATTAACAAAGGAAAAAGATGGTATGGTGTCTTTAAGAAACAAATTGGAGTCATTGCAGTTGTCTATAAAGTGTCCTACAAAAAATCCTTCATGGACCTCGATGTTTTAATTTTACCACGAGTGTATAGTCTTCAAGGTAGATACCTGATTTTTCAGGGTTAAGAAACAGCTTGCATGTCGAGTATAGTAATTGTCTTCATTGTCGGTAATGAATAATATCAAAAGTAATGAGCCTTTTATAGTGATCTTGCTGTAAACGTTGAACTTTCTCATGAAGACATGACAAGCCGACAATATTTCATTTCAAGGGAAGGAGCCACTATAGATTACATCCAAGAGTCACAGAGGATAATCTAATTTACACCTAGTAGCCTGGCCTTGATTTGCTCCTAAGATTTCCATATTATAAAAGATATAATACTTAAGGAATTTGAGTGTCTGCGAAGACTAGAATCGAATTTTTGTGCTCTACCTGGATGCATAGAGAGAAACATCTAGACCATAAAAGTTATAAAGTTAAAACACATTGGGAAGAGCACCTACATCTAAATATGATAACATAGACCTCGTCTCTACAAAAATCATCTGCTGTTAATCCATGCAAGAAGGTAACTACTAATGCTTCATGCATTGCATGTATATGCAAAGCACTACCCAATACCTTGGAACTTGTCAGTTGTCACAACCAGCTCTGGCCTATCTTACCCAAGAAAAAATAACAAGTAGCTAATACATATTTGATATTTCTAAGCATAACCAACACAATATATGATCATTCATATGCTATAATCCAATAATTCCATTACTTGTATTAAAGTCGACAATAGAAGAACATAGACATTACAAAATGAAATCGCCATACTCGGGTTAAAAGACATAAATACCTCAGCTGACTGCCTTTCCTTATTTATTGCTTTTGATGAATCAGTATGCTCTTTAAAATTCTTATCAAGGTTCCCATTTGCCAGTTGAGTTCCTACTTCCTTCAGAGAATCACCAGCACAAGAATTTTCTTTATGTCCAACCAAAACATCAGATGGCTCTGAGGAAGTTGCCGTTGGGAACTTGTTGGTATTCTCCTTGTCATTCTCTGTTTTTCTCTTTTTACCAAAAACATGAAATCCATTGTCTGGAGAAGAGATTTCAGCCTTTTCAACCATCCCTGCTTCCTTGTTATCTAAGAAACCTGGTAATTTGACTTCTGTTGACCCACTGGTAGCCATTGTATTGTCAACTTGTGATCCACTTCCTTCAGAGGACAACCTTTTCCTCTTCTTGGAAACTTTCATGCTTTTGTCGTGCATTTTCTCAGATGCTGTAACATTTTCCTTTGCAGAACCAGATTTTTCCGCATCTTCTTCAACTTCATGATCCAAGTCAGGTGAAGTTTGAAGGTTTGATTTCTCTCTCTTTTTCTTCTTTTCTTTGATTTCAGAAGTTTTGATCTCCAGCTTTGTCTCAGCAAGAGGAAGAGCACACGCCTTTGTCTTCTTTTTATTTTGCTCTTCACATTTTTCGTTTACCTCAGAAACATTAGGGTTGCTGGCTTCAATATTCTCCTCGATAGTATCGGAGACAACCTTGTGCTTCCTCTTTTTCTTATCTTTAGTCGATACATTGCACACCGGCAACTTACTTTCATGATTGCCATTGTCAGT
Source organism: Narthecium ossifragum (assembly GCA_963920575.1). Lineage (NCBI taxonomy): Eukaryota > Viridiplantae > Streptophyta > Magnoliopsida > Dioscoreales > Nartheciaceae > Narthecium > Narthecium ossifragum. The sequence continues at coordinate 8,768,115 of OY986973.1, forward strand.
TTTCTCAGTAATAGCTTCCAACTGAGCTTTCTCAGCATCTTCTCCAAGCGGATCAGAAGTTGACTTCTTTTTTCTCTTCTTTTCTTTGGTTTCAACATGTGAATTCTCCGGGTTAGTACTGAGATTGGAGCTGTTAGCATCAATTTTCATGTTCTTGTTATCTATTTGCTCACCTAACTCTTTCACCCCTATGAAACCTTTGTCTATGGAAACTTCAGCATTCTCAGCAGGCCGATCCTCTGGAGCAGATCTCTTTGTTTTCTTCACTTTAGATTTTACTGCATCTGTCACCATCTTGTTTCGAATGTCTACATGCGCATCACAATTATTCAGCACCAACTCCCCAGCTTCCTTTAAATCATCACATTCACTTTTTTTCTTCTTTTTCTTAAGGATGTTTTGAGAAGCATTAGAGATGTTCTCTTCATTCCTTACACAAATGCTGTTCTTGGTCAAATCTGCAAGTTCAGTACAAGTTGTTTAGTGCAGAGCAGTCGTCTTCTAGCACCAGAAGCAAGAAAACAAGAGAAAGAGAGCATATTGAATGCTCAAGATGTACTCTCCATCAAAAGTCTTATTTTACATGACTTAAACTAAAGGGAATAGAGTCTAAAGTTGCAGGGATGTATGGCAACAAACCTGAATGGCTGAACTGGAATTACTCTTAAACAAATCATCAGGACATACCTTCACTTTTCTGCCAACTGATTCTGGAATCAGCATGGTCATTGCTGCATAAAAGTTTTCAAGGAAAGGCATTAGTAAAGAATAGTTAAATCTGATTTTAAATTAAAAAGAAAACAATTCAAACAACAACCGAATACTATCAGAATAATCAAATGCTACTTACATTGTAGCCATGAAAGTAGCATGATAATATAACAGGAAATGACAGGCTATGATGGGTATATTAAAGGCATTTCTACTCTATGCTCTGGCTCCCCATTTGCCTCCCATTCCAATATAAGCAAGGTATATCCTAAATGTTAATTGCTTCCTTTTTTTGTATCTCGTTCCAACTCGAGGTTTCATTCCCACTCCATACTTCTAAGGATGGTTTGTGAGTTCCTCCTAACCAAGCAGTACTAGTAATTTTTCTGATGATCACTATTACCATCTTTAATGGTGAGTCATCGTAATGTTTCATGGCATCCTAATGTTTCCACTAAAAGGTTTTAGTGGAAGCTGTTGCTCAAATGTAGATAGCGGCAAAAGATATTACAATCACAATTTACCCTAAACGAGACTCTAACATTCAAGAGACAAAAGGAGCAATGAGAGACATCAGATTCGGAACTGCATTTTACATCACTCCAATAAAGAAAACTTCAAACAGGAACTTATACGTATCTTTTTCACTACAATGATATTTTCATGCAAAGAGATGAGCTAAAAGGCTTCCATTATACCTCGATACAAGAAAAGCATGAAACACATCCTCCAAAACATTAGGCAAAGGCCCCTTCCAATCACCAATCTGCAACAAAAGAAAGAAGCATTGGTTCTCTTACAAAAGGAATGGACCTCTAGAAACAGTTATTAAGCAGTGCAGCCCAGGCTTTCGACCAGTATAAAGATATCGAAATTTTCACAACAAAAGAAGATACCATCATAGCAAGCTAATACCACAAAAAGACCCAATTTTTAAGTCCTTACTAATGTCCATCTATGGTTTCCTAATGTGCACTGATCCCTAACCTCTCTTGAAGCTCAATAACTTATCAAGACAAGAAATATTTTCTAATCAAAAGATTGTGACAAAGATATCATATATGAAAACAGAGATCCATGAATACAATAGCTGCAAGCAGGAAATAACCTCGATTTGGGCTTCGGACCGGAGTGCGGCAACAGTTCTGGCGAATCCATTGGCCTCGAGATAAGCAGCGATAGATCTCAAGAGAAACGCCCTCGAATCCACCTGCGATGAACTCGCCCCCTCGTATCGATCCAACGTTAGGGTTTCGGACAATTCCTTCTTCTTACCAGACTTCTTCTTCTTCTTGTCAGTCTTATCCGCCATCAGCTTCCCCTCCATCGGCTCCCTCTCGTCCAAATTAGCAGCTCGAGGAGTGCGGGAATCGAGAAGAACTTGGCGGGGAACGAAGCGGATTGCGGCGGCGACGTTGAGCCCCTTGGGCGTCTTCAGCATGAGCCGTTGCGAAGAGGTAGTGGGCGGAGAGAGAGAAGGGTTTATGATGGTGAGAGAGGACGGGAGGGGTTCTCTGTGGTGTGCTTCTTGTATAGATAGGTTTGAAGCGGTTTGGGTAGAGTGTCCAACCGGCCGGCCCGGCCAGTCGGGCTGGGTTGGAGGCAATACCAGTCCGACCCTTGTAAGCATCCGGACCGGGTCGGACCCAAAAGGTCTTCCACCCAGTCCGGCCCAGGTATGATCCTGCCCAGTTTGGAGACCAAGCTGGATCAGACCGGGCGATCGTTCTTTTTTATTATTATAAAAAAACATGGCTGGTCCAGGGTGCCGCACCGGACGACCACCACCACGCGCACTCCGACAGGGGGCCAACCCCATCTCTCGCCGGATCCGAGCCCCTCTTCGCCTCAGTGACTATCCGCCGACCCCGTCCAAGCAGAATCCACTGTAGAGTCGGCCCGTCCCTCGCTCATGGTCGTCTTCCAAGGGGATCGGGTGGATCGGGGCAACCGGCGATGAGGTGGCTGGATTGAGGCGACCGTAACGAGGTGTGAGGACCCGTTCCTCTTACCTGGCTCGACCGTCTACGTCAAGGGTCGTTTCACACCCGCATTGTGCACACATGACCTTGGAATGATGTCCTTGTTTGGTTATAACCCTTTGACATGACTAGGATCGAAAGATCTGGGTTTGGGCATAAGTGTTTGCCCGTTTGCCACTTTTCAGTATGAGAAGATCGATCTTTTAGGGATAGAAGATCGATCTCCTTGTGCCTGAAAAGTCTTCGTCAGGTCACGGGAAAGATCGATCTTCATGGGGAGTGAAGATCGATCTCTCTGGCCGTGACTGGTTCTATAAGTAGGACCTGTCTCTTTCATTTGGATTTTCTTTTGGAAATCCTTGGAGGAGCTCAAATCCGCCAACTTGGGAGGATCATTTGGACGATCCAAAACTTGTTGAGCTGGATTTGGAGGCATCAACCCGTTCTAGGTAGGGATCTCTATCCAAATCTCAAGGTTTGACAGTTTAGGGTTTGATTTGCTCTCTTTAGCTTAGATCTTTGTGTTTAGCCGTTGGTTTTCCGGTTTTTCGGTATTTTTGGTATTTTCGGACTCCCCTAGCTTAGCTCTACTAGATCCCTAAGTTTTGTGAAGTTTGGTTTTGTATTTTGTACGTTTTCCGGCGTTTTCTCCGGTGGGTTTCCAGTGGTGCACAAGAAGGATCAATCTTCTTCCCTTGTGACCTCACGCCCAGCCCGAAAAGGACCGAGGCCATGAAGATCGATCTCTTCTTGAGTAAGGCGGTGCTGCGCTGTTGTCGCGCCCCGACCCGCAGAGCGCACCCGGGCCGGGACCGCGAGGGGAAAAGCCTACGACTACAGCCTCAACTGGCGAAAACAGTTGAGACTACGGCCAGCTGGCGGAAACAGCTGCCAACAGGCACAAGCGGAAGCAAGCTACTACAACATCTATTAACAACTATTACAAAACAGTAATAGTAGCGTTAAACAGAGTTTAGTACAACAAGCTACAAGGGATCAACAGTCCCCAAAAAGAAACTACAACACCCACCGGGGTCTCCGCGAAGGCGCAAACAAAACCATCCTGACCCTCAGACATGGTCAGGTGCCGGCGCGCTACCACGGGACGGGCGACGGGGAAGCACCGGAGGAGAACGAGGACCCGCACCTGCAAACACCACAGTCCAGGTAGGAATGAGCAACAGCTCAGCAGGGTCCTACTCTACCACTCTCGCTAAGAAGGTAAACCCAACGAACCAACTCTGAGGCCAAGTACCGAGGCTTGCCAAGGATCCCATAAATCCCGTCACTAACCCGAAGGATTCCTGTCCCAAGTACGCCCCTCCGACGACCACTGCTCAGGGGTGGGCAACTCCGACAATCCCTGACCCAGGGTGGACATGACGCTACTGGTAGGACACCCTTCCCCAAGCGGGATCTCCACACTTGGCGGAACGACCGAGGTTAAGACTACCACCTCTCAGTACTCCAAGCCACAGGGCCAACAGGACCCCTAACTCTTGACCCAAGACTAAGCCTAGCCAGGGAGTCCATCGATCCCATCGATGTCTTTCCCCCCCCCAGGGTTCCTGTCCAACCTACGTCCCTCCGATAGCCACTGCTCAAGGACTGGGCTACCTCCGACGGTCCTTGACATAGGGTGGGCCGGACGATACTTGTAGGACACCCTTACCGGGGTAACGGCGTCGACCACTTAGTCATTGATCACCGGAGTCCACGGATCAACCCCACCCAGTCTAACCTAGCATGTCTAATGCTCAGGAAGCAAGGCAGGATAAGAATAAGTAAAGCAATAACAAACAGCATACCAAGGGCACACCTTCGGCCCATTTATACTAACCACTCCCGAGGATCATGACTTCCTTCGGTTCACCATAAAGCGGTAAAAGGGCATAACCCATGGCCCATTATTCTAAGCATTCCCGAGGGTTCATTACTCCCTCGGTTACCCATAAAGCAGTAAATATAAGCAATAATGTAAAACAATAGAAGCCCCAAGGGCAAAACCGTCAAAACTGCTTACATGCGAAGCCCCGCGGGCAAAACCCAAGAAAACCCTCGCTGCGACTAAAGGATCGATCCTCACCAAGGGAAGGATCGATCACTTAAGTAACAGTGAGCCTCCCTCACTGTCGAGACAAAAAGGATCGATCCTTCCTCCCAGGAAGATCGATCTTTCTCGAGACAGAGGGCGCCCTTCAAGTCGCACCAAGGAAGATCGATCTTTCCTCCCAGGAGGATCGATCTTTCTCGGGACGAAGGGTATCCCTGCTAACCCAGGCCCCATGATCGATCTCCTCCCATAAGAAGATCGATCATATGCTGGGCGCAGCAAGCCAACACCAGAAGACCGATCCTTCCTCCCAGAAGGATCGATCACCCAAAGATGGGTTCCGGCGTGCTTCCGGCCGGAGAACCGCCGGAAACGCAACCAAGCCTCACCAAACTTGGTGGGCTGGTAGATCTGAGTACCACGAGGCTACTCAAGGCCTCAAAACCGGGGAAGAACAACTCCTCAAGGAGATTAAAGCAAAACCAAACCCGGATTCAAAACCCTCAAACAACCGGAGTTTTAGAAGAAGAACCCTACCTCCTCAGAGCAGCTTCGATCCACGAAGCCTAGCCAGGGATCTTCCTCGCCTCGCCACGAACCCAACGAGCCTTCAAGCTACGGGAGAGGTGGCCGGAGGAGGAAGAACAGGGAAGAGAAAGGGGCGGTCGGAACAGGGGAAGAAGAAGAGCATTCGCGGGAAAGAAGAAGAAGAGGGGAAGAAAGGAGGGGGAGGGGAAGGGGGTAAGGCCGGGGAAAGCCGGAGAAACCGCGGGAAAGGCAAAGGAGGGGAGCAAAAGTCTCCCCTCCCCTGACAGGGGAAGCGACGGCCACCGCGGTGGCCGTCCTTCGAAAGCCACCGACAAAGACTTCCAGGCACAGGCAGGATCGATCATCCTTGCATGCGGGATCGATCTTGCTAGCCACAGGATTGATCTCCACCCCTAGGTGATCGATCTTCTGAGCCCTGAAAGACAAACTTGGGCTGGGATACAAGCCCAAGTCCAGAACCCCCAACCTCGGGTCCACCTAACCTTTCTAACAACCACAAGCACCAAACAAGGTCTGCGTGTTCACACCCCGTGTGAAACGACCGCCAAGGCGCAATTTCCCAAATTGCCCTTGGGTCAAAAACAAGCCAAAGGAAAAAGAGGGGCAGGTCCTCACAGTTGTGGCTCGAGGAAGATCGATGTTCATGGGGTGTGAAGATCGATCTCTTCCTTGGCAGTCGACCTGTGCAAGGAAGATCGATCTTCACTGGGTGGGAAGATCGATCTTCACTGGGTGGGAAGATCGATCTTCACTGGGTGTGAAGATCGATCTCCTTTGTCCAGTGGGTTATTATTGTTTTCCGTTTTCTGATTTTGGTTTGTTTTCCACCCGGTTTTCTCGCACGTTCTTCCTATCGGATATCATGATGTTTTAATCATGATTTTACGATTTGCCTTCGAGTTTTACGATGATTTGTATTTAGGATCGTTTTACCGTCTTTTATGGATTTTAGTCGGTTTTTCATTAAGCATGTGGAAGTTTTAGTTGCGTTTATTTATTACGCTTTATTTAGTTGTAACTTGTGGTAGGTAGATTGTGAGGACATGTCCCTCTACTCTTGGGTTGACCGCCCGGGTCGGGCCCGTGGCTCGTTAGCTTGTTTTACGTCGAGCGCGCGATCCGGTGGATCGTATTGTTTCTTGGACCGCAAGGGCAATTTGGTAAATTGCGCATTGTCGGTTTGTTTCACACCCGCATGGTGCACATACAACCCCTATGTTTGATTTATGTGTTTGCTAGAACCCTAGGCGGGCTTGGCATCGAAAGATCTAAGCTCGGGCTCGCAGAAGCCTGTTTTTAGGCAGTTGGCTGTGTGCGATCGATCGCTCATGGGAGAGACCGATCGGACTTGTGTCGGTGGTCGGCGTAGCTGACGTGTCTGGATATGGACGCAAACCGACTTAGCCTGGCCCTGTCCGATCGATCGGTGCCTGGACCGATCGATCGGACTCAAGCCTATAAATAGCCCGCGACTTCCCCTGTTTTTCCGGTTTGCTTCCAGTCTCCTTCTTCCCCGCCGTTCTCCCTCTTCTGGCCATCTTTTTGAGTGCTTGAAGGCTCGTTGGATTCGTGGCAGCGAGAGGAAGATCCTTGGCTTGATTTGAATCCAGTTTGGTGGTCGTACCGTGGGGAATCGGTCGAGGATTGCGTTTCCGGTAGGTTTCTACCTACTTGAGGTTGTTTAGGGGTTTTCTCTTAATCTAGCCAGTAGATCTAGGTGTTCTTGGTGTTGTTGGATGCCTCTTGCTTAGCTTAGTTTCTGTTGTAAGTTTCATAAGATTTTATTGAGTTTTTAGTAGGATTTTAACATGTTTAAACTCGGATTTTCCGGTTTCTCTGTTCTTGAAGAACAACTGGTTTACGGTATGGTTTCCAGTGTGTACGTGCATTATTTGAACTTATGATGAACATGAGAGTTGTGAATTTTTGAATATACTCTCGGACCCAACTAGTTTCATAATTTTATGATTTTCGTATGATTTGTTATGATTTTCCTACGGATGGGCTGCGTTGCACCAATTAAAGGTAATTAGTGAGATTAGTGATTTTCATCAGTGTTTTTCGGGTAATCTAGTCGTAAGATGTTTCCCGGTATTAGATATGTTGATCCCAGCATGTTTATCTATGGGTGTCTAAGTTGGATCTCGAATCCGACATCGTTTGGACGTCGGATCGACTAGGTCACTTAGCCCATAATTAGAGGATCTTGGTGTTTTAAATAATATTATATGTGCTGAACATATGATATTATATTATATGTTCATCTGAGTTTTCGGGGTTGCTTCCCGTTGCAGGAGTCCATGGTTGACGGTCGTGATACCGTCGTAATGCCGGGGCCCGCTGCGGATTGGCTGACAGCGGTTGGTAGTACCGCTACAGCGATCCAGTTAGACTTGTGTGTTGCTTTTATCATATTATTGCATGCCTACCTCTTACATGTTTATAATCATAGCATGCATTCTGTTGTGCATTAGATGCATAAGGATAGGGCGTGGGCGATGGGTCGATCGCCGATCCGAGGCTTTTGGGTAGCTCGGATTTAGCTCTAGGACCGTGGCATGTAGTAAGGTCCAAGTTGGATTGTTGTATTCAGTCGACATCGATGATAGGCTTAGATGACTTGAATACATGTTGATCGATGATTTAGAGGTCATGTCGGCCTCGAGTCGGGTTCTGAGGTGTAGCCGATGTCCAGTTATAACGACTCGAGTCGGGTTCTGAGGTATAGCCGATGATTTAGAGGACCGTGGAAGGTAGTAAGGTCCAAGTTGGAAACTTGCATTATTCACATTCGATACAGCGCGACAGATACACAAAGCGGAATAAATTTGAACTTAAAGACTTCCAAGGACATAAATGTAGAACTAAAGATTACATTGCGGAATAAAACTCAATCAAAGGAGGGAACATGATTTCATATATTAAATATTAAATACAACTTCCTCAAAAGGTAACCTTAAACATAAACTGCCAAATATATACATCTGTCCCTCTGAAACCTAAAACGCCTCCGGAAGTCGACGCGCCGCCAAGACCTGATCCAACTGGAACCACCGAGGAAGAGCCGACGCCTACACCTGTAAACGCAGCCCGGGTAGGAGTGAGCAATAAGCTCAGTAGGGTTCTTCTCTATGGCACACTGAAGGGAGGAAAACAACAACTGTGATGTCTCTCCGCCTAAGCCTAAGGAATGCCACGGGGTCCCACAACCCCTATCGACTCCCTAAGGGATCCCACTCTTCTCAACCGACCACGCTGGGAACATCAACCAACACGCTGAGAGGAACAAGAACCAGAACTAGTATGATCACCCTTACCCAGCAAGAAACCACTGCATGGGGACTATGTCAGGAACATCGACAACCATCCTTAGCACTTGGCCTTGGAGAAACAACACGACCTCTAAACCTCAAACAATAGATGATAGCAGCTTATCTGTATTTGAGAGGTAGCATGGACCGCCAAATAAATGATAGCGACAGCTGTGGCAGCAGCAGCGTCGTGCCAGTCCTTTGAGAGGTAGCATGGACCGCCAGACTGAGAGGAAATCCACAGGGTGCTTGAGTGCTAGCTGCCGGGAGCCTTTCCGCCGACGGTGCTGGTTGTGAGGGGCGCGAGACGCTTACCGCAGAGCAGTCGGGTGTGACGCACGGAGTGGAGCAGAGCAGTGGGTTGATACCTCAGTTGGGACATGTACCTGGGATAGATGCGGAGGAATTTAGATTCCATATAGAGTCATGTTGGAGACAAAGTGGCGACTGTTCTAGCCAGCAGTTCGTGTACTCCAGAGGAGAGAGCAGCTTCAGCAGCAGCCCGTTTCAGAGCCGCCTTCTTTCAGCTTCAGCCTTCAGCTTTCGGAGCTTTTCGCAGCTTGCGATTTCTTTGTGGCTCTAGGTTTTCCCCTTGTGACTCGTTCCCGTGCGGCCGTGTTAGCTGGGGACTGGAGTCGGGCGTGGCTTTGTGAGTAGCCACTGATTTGGGACAAGAGCATGGGTTGGTTGCTCTTGTTGGGGCGTTTCCTAGAGGTTGGGGACCTCTAGGTGTCCGTCGCCCACGTGTGGTACACGTTGGGGTTCGACGGCTTCCTCGGTTGCGTCGGTTGGCCACACACCGGATTGTGCTTCTTTGGCTGTGGGAATGTAACGCCTCGGCCCTCCACTGGGCCCCGGCCCGCGGGCTCCCGATCCGATCAGGATCTACCCGAGGGCCCCACCCGACACAATATTATCCGCTTTTGGCTCACCGCAGAAAATCTGGGAAAACTTCCTAGTAGGTCACCCATCCCGGGACCGCTCCAAGGCAAGCACGCTTAACCTTGAGTTTTATGACGGATCACTGCCAGCACTGCTTTAAAACGCGTTGTGTCTATTAAGGGTTTACTATATACTTATATCGAACTCCGGACCATACCCAGGCGCGGGCCTCACAATCCACCCCCCTAGAGGGCCCAGCGTCCTCGCTGGCACAATTTCCGGCTGGGAACCGGCTCTGATACCATACTGTAACACCCCGTCCCTCCACTGAGCCCCAACCCTTGGGCTCCCGGTCCGACCAGGATCCACCCGAGGGCCCCACCCGCCATAATATTGTCCGCTTTTGGCTCACCGCAGAAAATCTGGGAAAACTTCTCAGTAGGTCACCCATCCCGGGACCGCTCCAAGGCAAGCACGCTTAACCTTGAGTTTTCTGGCGGATCACTGCCAGCACGGCTTTAAAACGCGTTGTGTCTATTAAGGGTTTACTATATACTTATATCGAACCCTGGACCATACCCAGGCGTTGTGAGATTGCTTACCCGGCTACCCGACTCAGCCCTGCCCTTCAGGCACAGGCATGTTGTCGCCCCGGTAGAAGTCGCGGGCCTCACAGGGAAGGTGTCGTGGGTATACTTGACGGCGTTGTTTCGCTCTCATTGAAGATCGCGGTTCGAGGATCCTTCTGCTTGTCGAGAGCTGGGGTTTGTTCATCGGCTCGTGGTGAACTCCTTTCCCGTTGTTTCGAGGGTGCTTTGGAGAGCAGCTTTCCCTCGTGTTATTGTTGTTGTTTGTGCAGCTGTCCTTTCTGAGGAGCTTTCTGGTTGTCGCCTTCACGGGCCACCGAGTTCGAGATCGAGGTTCCTTTGGGCGGTTTTGAGCGTTGCGAGTTTGCATGTGGATGCCAGCATCATATGAAGAGTCGAGGACTCAGTCGGTTTAGTTAGTAGCTCGGGACTTCGTTCGCCCAGGAAGCTGGACAGTGTTGCAGCAGAGAGTATGTGCCTGCTATAGTGCGTCGATGATGTGTTAGCAGTTGAGAGACTCGTCGACCCCTTCAGAGTTTGGCGGTTGCATCGCAGCTGCCGAGGGTGTATCGGCGTTATTTGGCTCCCAGTGTGTGGTTTTGGTGTTCAGAGGCAGGATTCGGGGGATGGATCGTATCAGTGGTAGGCAGATCGATTGATTCAGCTGAGCTTGGGTCAGATATGTGATGCCAGAGGTCGAGGACGGTATTCAAGATTCAGCAGAGACATCTCCAAGACCGCGGGACCGTTGACCAGAGTGACCAGGAGACCGGAGCTCTTGCCTTAAAGTCACTACGTCAGTGCCTTTAAGGGTGATAGCCATCAGCAATTGTTAAAAAGGCTAGAGCAGATTTGGTGGATTTGTCAGCTCATTGGAGGTAGACAATCAGTTGGATCGGGTTTCGAGGATCAGATTCCAGATGACTTCCCCTTCGGTGTTTGCAGCATCCCAGCTCTCCCGCCTAGAGTGATAGAGACACAGGGTAGATATCCGGAGCTCGTGGAGATTCGTGCTACGGTTGGTACCGAGCATGTGACTGAGGGCTGGATAGCATCAGCAGACCGCATGTTGTGCTTCGTTAGTAGTGTTGCAGATCCGACAGATCCATTGCAGCTCCTTCCAGTGTCAGAGTGGGATTGGAAGCATACCATGGCTGACATCATCACCAGATTGTAGGAGGCAGCAGGGAGGAGTACGTCCCTTTTCTGGAGTTCGCCCGCTTCAGCGATCATCAGTCCAGACCGATGCAGTGCCATTCGAGATGTAGTACGATAGTTCATGTCGTTCTTCCGATTGCTCGATCGAGGTTGTTGAGGCGTCATCCACCATCCCAGACGTCATCAGACGGTCCTCAAAGAGATTAGCACATATCATACAGAGACTCCTGACGGCGTCGAGCAGGCGAGAGATCTATGCAGGTCAGAGGAGATGATCATCAGAGTTTTTCAGTCGGTGGCAGGGTGTTCCTGAAGGTTCCTCCGTGTAGAGGATAAGTCAGAGTTGGCAGAGACTAGATCCATGGTGACGTGCTTAGAGCACGTATTGTTGATGCAGACATTAGACGACGAGAGCACATCCTCATAGCGGAGTTTGCCTACATCCACAGTGGATAGTTCAGCACCGACATTGCACCTTTTAAGGTAGAGAGATCAGCGCAGCTCAGATCAGAGGTGACAGCCGTTAGAGTTTGTAGTTGGCGACAGAGGGTTTGCTTACAGATCGGCTCTTTTTACGCACTTGTCAGTTGCGTGCCCTATCGCCACATGTTCGATGTTGAGGAAGTACATTCCATATCCGTCCCACATGATCAGACACGCCGACATCGCGGTTGAGGAGGATGCCACCTATATAGAGCAGCCAGTGCAGATTCTGGACAGATAGGTTCAGGTGTGAGAGGCAGATCGATGCCTTTGGTGATGATCAGATAGAGGCATTTTAGTTCAGAGAGCTTGACGTGGGAGCGAGAGGATTGCATGCGCCAGGAGTTCCCCAACTATTCGACCCAGCAGGTAGTTTCCTTTGTTGTGGGCGTTCGTGCCACTAGGACTAGTTGGTCCTTCTTTTCCGGCCCTACTCTTGAATTTCGGGACGAAATTTCTTTAAGGGTGATAGGTTGTGAGGACCTGTACCTCCAACCGGGTCCGACCGTGTTAGGTCGAGGGTCTGGTTTTTGTGGTTTGGCTCGGTTGGCCTTGGGATGCGATCGGTTGATCACATCGCTGTTTTTGACCCCAGGGGCATTTTGGTAAATATGCTCCCTGGTGGTCAGTTTCACACTCGCGTTGCACACACTGCCTTTGATTGATGTATGTGATTGATTAGAACCTTAAGGGCGCTTCCGATCGAAAGATCGGAGCTCGATCGGGAGAGATCGAATCGGACGGCTGCGATCGATTCCAGCTTTCTATTTAAGCCCTTTCTTTTCTCTCACTTTTCTTTTCTCTTCTCTTCTCTCCTTCCTCTCTCCTTCGTTGGCTGCCAGCTGATCCTTGGAGCTTGGGTTTGCGGTTTTTCGGCGTGGATCCGCGGCGATCGGAGTTTAGGATTTTGTAGATCGCCTGCACATCTATACATGTAGGTGTTTCTACCCATTTCTGGTGAAGTGGTAACCATAGGATTGCTTTTTCGTGATTTGTGGCTGGTGGTTGTATTGGAATGCTTTGAATTTCTGTATTCTTGTTCCTTAGCATGCTTAGAAGCTAACTATGGTTTCAGTTCCGTATTCTTTCGGACGAATTCCGTATTTTTGTCGGTTTTTCGACGGGATTGGACTCAGATCTGATATTTCACGATCTGAGTTTGGTTTTTATTGCATGAATGAACTCCCCACCATCAAATAGACCTCCCTGCAAAGTTTGAATGGATTCCATCGCCGTTTGATAGATCAAATCCAACAAATTCAATTTTTCGTCGGTTTCATCGGCTTTCGGGCAATTTGATTTAATTCGGAGGATTTGATCATCCAAAGTTAGATTTCTTAGTGTCATTAGATTCCCCACATCCAGATGCGCACCTCAGCCAAATTTGGTTTGATTTCGATACGTTTTGATAGATCGAATCCAAGGAATTGGATCTCAGATACTATTCAACACTATTCACTCTTCTATGCGAGTATGAAGGATCGATCATTTGGATGAAATGATCGATCTCTTCCTTTGAAGTGCTTTTCCCCGTCTCAAGAAGATCGATCTTCTTGGGACAAGAAGATTGATCCCCTTCTTGACAGAGGGTATGTTTGAGGATGATCGATCCTCTTGTGCTAGAGGATCGATCCTCCTTCCCCAGACAGAGGACCACTTTGAGGATGATCGATCTTCTTGAATGAGAAGATCGATCCTCCTTCCCCAGACAGAAGACCCCTTTGAGGATGATCGATCTTCATGGGCATGAAGATCGATCATTTGTTTGTTGAGGATTGGCTATGATGGGAAGATCGATCTTCATCGAGGGTGAAGATCGATCTCTTGTTTGCTGCCAACACATTTTGATCCGAATTCAATGTTTTCAATTTCTCTTCGACCTGATTTTCCCGTGGGGTTTTCCCGATGATAAGTAGTGGTTATTATAATATTTTAATCGGGATTTTTGGCGGGTTTATCCTTGGGTTACGTCATGAATTGGATTCCGAATCGGTTATCGATTTCTACCGATTTTCAAGCAGTTTCTCGATAAGCATGCTATACATATATGTATATGTATATATATGTAGCTTGTGATTGCCGTATCGCTTTATGGGTAACCGGGGGAGTGACTACCCCCGGGAATGTTTAGTATAAATGGACCAAGATTGTGTCCTGCATGCTTAGTATAGATCTACTGCTTTGATTAATAGCCCTACTGATTGCCGGCGTGCGCCGGGGGCATAACCCGTTGTATTGGTAGAATACATATCTTGTATTGTGTGCCTTGTTGGCTTGGCCGGGGTTGTATCCCCCTTGTAGCAATTTCGGTTGACGGCTGCGGACGCCGTTGTAATGCCGAAATTGGCTCGATTGCTACTATCGCTTGATTGTTGACTAGTTACCTGCGGGTAACTGTGGAATCTTAGTCTGTCAGGTGCAAGAGAGCACTGAAGACTATTGTATATATGTGTTTATCGCTTTGCTCTAATCGTCGTATTGTTAGCATAGCTTATCTGTATTTGAGACCCTTGCTATGCTCACCCCTTTGGCTAGCTAGAGGCTATGCCTAGCCCTGTATAATTGATGTCATCCTGTTGCATGCTTATATCTCTTTATATGTGTCTGAGCATTGCATCCATCTTATTTGCATTAGAGCATAAGGCTAGGGTGCGGGTGAATAGGGTCTTACTTAAAGTGTGGGTGCGCTTTACTTCAATGTTATTGAGTTAGGGATGCACTCGAGGTGCTCTGAAATCCATGGTTACCTTGTTTACGTTTGGGGAGCGCTTATGTGAGGGATTGTCCCTCTACTCTTGGGTCGATCGGCTGGGTTAGGCCGATCTAGTGGATCGCATTGTTTACGTTTGCTTGTTTCGCGTCGAGCGCGCGATCTAGTGGATCACATTGTTTCTTAAGCTGCAAGGGTAATTTGGTAAATTGTGCTTTGCCGGTTTGTTTCGCACCCACATGTGTACACACTAGCCGTGTTTGTGATAGTGTTTGTTTAGAATGGTTAGGTGGACCCGGGATCGAAAGATCCGGGCTTGGGCTTGTGTTTTAGCCCAAGTCTAGCTTTGTCCACAAAATGATCGATCAATTCATAAGTCGGTTCGTTCGTCGATAAAACAGACGCGCCCTTCTTCTTTAGCTCAGATCCGCCGTTCCTGAGCTCAAATCTGGCTGGATTTGGAAGAGGTTGAGGGCGATCTTTGGCTTGGCAGCTGAGATTGAAGTTGCTTTTGTCTAGGTAGGGATCTTACCTACTTGTTTTCCGGTTTTTGTGAGTTTTAGCTTGTTTGTACTTGATTTGAGTAGAACTCTTTACATGCTCGTTGGTTTTTAGTATAAGTACCGGTTTTGGATTTGTGATCCTTCATATTACCAGACCCCAAGGTTTTATGGGATTTGATAGAGTTTTTCGACGGTATTTCTCGCCGTCGGTTGCCGGAGAACGCAACAAGATCGATCCTTTCTGAGGATCGTGTGCTCAACGCGAAACAAGCAAACGAGCCACGGGCCCGACCCAACCGGTCGACCCAGGAGTAGAGGGATAGGTCCTCACATCCTGTTTGACGAGGATGACCCTCTTGAGGTCAAACTCGCGGCATTCCAGCTCGAGGGGGACGCTTTGGACTGGTGGCGCACCGCTCAGGCCACCAGGGCAAGAGAGGAGAAGTTGTCATGGTCGGAGTTCCGTGTCATTTTCCTCGACGTGTACTTTCCTTATAGTACGCGATTGGCGTTGACCGATGAGTACCTCCACCTTGCCCAGGGTGCTCTTTCGGTGCAGCAGTACGCCACTAGATTCACCCACATAGCACGCTACGCTGGACCAGCGGCAGTCGACCCTATCGCAAGAGCTCAGCAGTTTGAGAGGGGGCTCCGAGCAGAGATCCGGAGGCTGATCGCCGTGCAGAGGGCGACCACGTACTCGGCGGTGTTGGGTGCTGCACTGGCAGTGGAGGTTCATTGCCAGGAAAGGTCGAGAGCAGTCTGGTCGGCACCTTCTACAAGTGCCGGCGAGCGATAGAGAGCAAGAGCTGGAAGAGGTCGCAGCAGAGGCAGAGGTAGAGTATACTATGGAAGTTAGGTGTGCGCGCTACCCGACCGAGAGTATCCAGATGAGGTGCATCCATCTTACCAGTCCTACCTGTCCCATCGGTTACTTCAGCAGGCTCCAACAGATAGTGTCACACCCCGACCCAGAAAACCCATTCAGGACGGGGCGTGAGGGTTCCTATTACTATTCATCTTCAATCGGCGCGATACAAAGCGAAAAAGACGGATAATTTAAACAATTGTATTCCAGAGGTGAACATATATTCAATTTATATAATATCAGTTGTACTATTCAAGATTTGATACAAAAGTCTTCCAAGGATAGATATCATACAAAATCCCAAAAGTCATCGAAATGTTTACAACATATACAATTATTCAAAAGTACAACAGATAATCCTCCAGCAGAACCTCAAGCGCCTCTGGATGTACTCGCGCCGCTAAAGGCCGATCCTGTCGGCTCCATTGAAGAAGAACTGCCGCCTGCACCTGCAAACGCAGCCCGGGTAGGAGTGAGCGATAAGCTCAGTAGGGTTCTACTCTACGGCACATTGAAAGGAGGAAAACAACAACAGTGTTGTCTCCCAGCCTAAGTCTAATGGATGCCACGGGTCCCATAACCCATCGATGTCCCAAGGGCTCCTGTCATGAACCTCTCTTTTGGACACGTTACCAAGATCACCCTAAGCACTGACAGGGGAACAGTACCATGCAGGATCACCCTTACCCAGCAGGGATACCACTGCCTGGGGACCACGTCGGGAACACATCGATTGCATCCTTAGCACTTGGCCTTGGAAGACAACACGACCTCTAAACCTCAAATACTGATCAGAGTCAACTATCGCAATTCCTCAATACATGAGATTCGATTATACAATCACACCCTACTCCTGACTACCCATCCACGGTCCTACGGCTAGATCCGAGCTACCCGAGAGCCTCGGATCGGCGACCCAAACCATCGCCCGCCTATCCTCGAATGCCTCTAATGCACACAATGCATGAGCTTAGGCAAACATCTACCCTAGATGTCTCTACATGCCACATCATCAGATATAAGTTCCACAGATATACAACAACCCTCGGCACTCACCGGCAAGAGGCTAAGGTTCCACAATTCCTCATTAGCTAGCACTCATAGCTAGTTAATGGTTAGGCAAACAACAAAGCATTTGACTACAATCAAACATGTATTAAATGCAAGCGAAACCATAGATTTGCCCAAAAAGGGAAATTACTCGAATCGATCCTCAAACCCGATGGAAATCCTTTGAAAACCTCATAAAATCCACATACATACTTTCCCACATGTTTAGATGTTAATCACAAATCGAATCCAACCAAGAAAAGCCAGAAAACCAAGTTCAAGGGCCCGCGGACGATGTCACGGTCGATCCGGCGATCGACCGTGAGACCAAGGCGAAGAAGACCAAGGGCGACGGTCGATCCACTCATCGACCCTGAGAAACCCAAAACCAAACAGCGCCTGACGGTCGATCCGACGGTCGACCGTCAGGTAAATGGCGAAAAGGAGAAGATCCTGCGGTCAATCCATGCATCGACCCTGGGAGTCTAAAATCCCGACAGAGTCCGACGGTCGATGCGACGATCGATCCGACGGTCGACCGTCAGGCCCAGAAAACGCAAATCAATACTTGACGGTCGATGCACCGATCGACCGTCGAGCCTTAGGCGCACAGTTCATTAGAACAGTGCCGAAAATCCATTTTCTTGGATTTCAAGGATCAAATCAAGTTGAAAAACAATGAGATTTTACAAGCAAGTGTATTTTTCGATGGGGAATCCAATGGTATAAGGAAATCACACTTTTGACGGTTAAATCTCCTATCTAAGTCCAAATGGACGAAAACCGACAAAACGGCGATAATACGGAAACCAACCGTTAAAATACCGAATTCACGACGTAGGAATACAGGAATGGAACTACACCACATGTGCAAAGAGCTACAAAGCATTCTAACATGTATTCCTATAGTGAAAGTACATAAAAACTATCCTAGGAGAACCCGATCCAAAGATCGAGGTAGAAACACCTACTTGAGCAAGTAGGGTAGCTCCTCCACGCGTCTAACCAGTCGAGCCACCAAGATCCACAATCCGAAAGCCGCGTCTTTGAGCCCTAGCTTAGCTGAAGGAGAGAGAGAGGAGAGAAAATGACAGGAGAAGAGAAGGAAAGAGAAGAAAGGGACATGGCTTATATAGAAACTCTGGATCTATCTCAGCCGTCCGATTCGATCTTTCCCGATCGAGCTCCGATCTTCCGATCGGACGCACCCTAGAGATTCTAATCAAACACACACATCAATCCAAGGCCGTGGGTGCAACGCGGGTGTGAAACCGACCACTAGAGGGCATATTTATCAAAATGCCCCGGGGTCCAAACCGACACACGATCGCCCGATCGTGCCCGATGCGGAACCAAACCAACAGGAAATCGGCTCTCGACCACGTGGTCGACCCAGGTCTGAGGGATGGGCCCTCACAACCTAACAACCTTAAAAAGAATTTCATCCCGAAATTCAAGGTTGAAGCAGGGGGAAAAAGAAACAACTAGGCCTACCTGCACAAACAAGACTACAACTAGGAGCACCAACGCCCACAACAAGGAACTACATGAAGAGGTGAATAGTCGGGGAAACTCCCGACGCATGCGATCCTCTCGCTCCCAAGTTAGACTCTCTGCACTGCCGTGTCTCCACCTAACCATGACCAACGGTAACGATCTGCCTCTCAGTACATGATCCCGTCTGTCCATGATCTGCACTGGCTGCTCTATGTAGGTGGCGTCCTCCTCCATCTCAATGTCGTCGTGTCTGATCACGTGAGAAGGATCTGGAATGTACTTCCTCGGCATAGACACGTGGAAGGTGGGGTGAACTGCTGACATGTGCGGAGGTAGAGCCAACTGGTAGGCGACTGCTCCAACGCGCCTGACGATCTCAAATGGGCCAGTGAACCTTGGCGCTAGCTTACCCCTGCTACCAAACCTGATCGACCCTCTGCGCGGGGACACCTTCAGTAGCACTCTGTCGCCAACTACGAACTCCAGGGGCAGTCGCCTACGATCTGCGTAGCTCTTCTGCCTGCTCTGTGCTGTCAGAAGCCTCTGCCTGATCTGAGCCAAACTCTCTGACGAATGTCTGATGATGTCCGGACCGGTAAGGGACGCCTCCCCAACCTCTGTCCAACACACCGGTGAGCGACACGGTCTGCCGTACAACGCCTCAAAGGGTGCAAAACCCAAACTGGCCTGAAAACTGTTGTTGTAGGCAAACTCCACCAAGGTCACGTGTTGCTCCCAAGTACCTCCAGCGTCTAGCACACATGCTCTGAGCATGTCCTCTAAGATCTGGATAGTCCGCTCTGACTGCCCGTCTGTCTGAGGGTGGAAAGTTGTGCTGAACGTCAGTGCTGTCCCCAAGGAGTCCTGGAAGCTGCTCCAGAACCTGCCGGTGAATCTGGGATCTCTGTCTGACACTATCGACACTGGGATGCCGTGCAGTCGTACTACCTCGTCAATGTACCTCTGGCTCAGTCTGGCAACTGAATCTGTCGTCCTCATGGGGAGGAAATGAGCCGATTTGGTCAGTCGATCGATGATGACCCAAATCGCATCATTCCCCCTCGGTGACCTGGGTAGCCCGGTGACGAAGTCCATAGCTATATGTTCCCACTTCCACTCTGGCACTGGAAGTGGCTGCAACAAACCTGGGGTCCGCCTGTGCTCTGCCTTCACCTTCTAACAGGTGAGACATCTAGAAACGAACTCAGCTACTGACCTCTTCATCCCGCACCACCAGAACTGTCGGCGAAGGTCGTGGTACATCTTGGTGCTCCCGGGGTGAACGGTGAAGCAGGAGTGGTGGAACTCGTGAAGGATCTCCTCTCGCAACGCCGGGTCAGTTGGAACTGCAACTCTGCCTCTGAAGAGTAGACCACTGTATGCTGACACTGTTCAGCCCTCAACTGCGTGCTCGGTGCCGACCGCAGCACGGGTCTCCACGAGCTCTGGGTCTCCAGCCTGTGCCTCGATCACTCTGGCCAAAAGAACTGGAATGCTGCAAACAACATATAGGAAACCACCTGTCGCCCGGTCCTCAAAGTCAAGCCCAAACTGACTGACTGCCTCCAGCATCTGCCACTGCTGAGCTGACACTGCTGCCAAGGTCACCCGACTGTCTCTGGTCTGCCTGCTGAGAGCGTCTGCTACGACATTTGCCTTACCAGGGTGGTAATGCAACTCGAAGTCGTAGTCCTCTAGAAGCTCCATCCACCGCCGCTGCCTGAGGTTGAGGTCACGCTGGGTAAACACGTGCCTCAAACTCTTATGATCAGAGTATACCGAGAACCGCTCACCGTAGAGGTAGTGCCGCCACGTCTTCAGAGCGAAGACAACCGCTGCGAGCTCGAGATCGTGGACTGGATAGTTCCTCTCATGGGTCTTCAGCTGCCTGGAACCGTAGGCCACCACATGGCCCTCCTGCATAAGCACACAGCCTAGACCCTCCCCACTGGCGTCGCAAAATACACTGTAGCCGACTCCTTGCTCTGGAACTATAAGGATCGGTGCACTCGTCAGTCTGGTCCTCAACTGGATGAACGCTTGCTCACAAGCCTCGTCCCAATAAAATGGGACCGCCTTCTGTGTCAACCTGGTCAGCGGCCCTGCAACCCTGGAGAAGTCCCGCACGAACCTCATGTAGTAACCCGCCAAGAAGAGGAAGCTGCGGACCTCGAACACTGTCGCCGGTCTCTGCCACTGTAGCACTGCCTCGATCTTGGTCGGATCAACTGAAATACCTGCCGGTGACACCATGTGCCCTAGAAACTGCACCTCAGGAAGCCAGAACTCACATTTGGAGGCTTTGGCATATAGCCTATGCCCCCTCAACAACTGCAACACTGTCCTCAGATGCTGCTCGTGCTCCTCCGCGGTACGTGAGTAGACTAGGATGTCGTCGACGAAAACCACCACGAACTGATCTAAGTACGGTCGGAAGACCCTCTGCATCAGATCCATGAACGCCGCCGGTGCGTTCGTCAAACCAAACGGCATCACCGTGAACTTGTACAACCCATACCTCGTACGGAAAGCCGTCTTCGGGATGTCACAATCCCGAATCCTCAACTGGTGATAGCCGGTACTGAGATCGATCTTCGAAAAGACCGAAGAGCCTCGGAGCTGGTCGAACAAGTCATCGATCCTCGGCATCGGATACTTGTTCTTCACCATCACCATGTTTAGCTTCTTGTAATCAATGCAAAGACGAAGCGTACCGTCCTTCTTCTTTGCGAACAACACAGGAGCTGCCCAAGGCGACGTGCTGGAACGGATGAAACCTCTGCCGATCAACCCATCCAGCTGGACCCTCAGCTCCCTCTGCTCTGCTGGTGCCATCCTGAAAGTTGGCAGAGAGATCGGCCCGGTACCCGGTACAAGATCTATCTGGAAGTCTACTGCTCTGGAAGGAGGAAGGCCCGGTAGCTCATCTGGGAAAACGTCAGCAAACTCACAAACCAATGCAGGCAAACTGCTCTCTCGACTGCCCTCTGCAGCGAACAAGGAAAGGCGCGCCAGTAAAGCTGACAACTGGCCCTCGCGCCTGGGAAGACAAGCACACATGAGGGAATCGGCCGACTGGCGATCCCCCAACAGAACGAAACGAGCGCCGTCAGGTGTCCAAGCAGTCACCCTACGACGGCCACAGTTGATGACGGCTCGGTATGAAGTCAGCCAATCCATACCGAGAATCACGTCGAACCCGACCATGTCTAGCACCCGAAGGTCTAGAAAGACACGTAGGCCCTCAACCTCCAACTCGCAAGAACGGCAGATCAGCTCAACACGAGCTCCTCCGCCGACGGGTGTGTCTAAGTGTAGTGTGACTCAAGTGGCTCAGTCTCTAGCCCTAGCGATGCCACACAGTCGCTAGCTACAAAGGAATGAGACGCTCCAGAATCTATCAGAACATCTACAAATGAACTGAAAAGCTGAAAGGTACCTCTGAGGACAGGAGGGTCAACTGGGGCTGGTGGAAGAGCTAGAGCCTGCTGGGGTGGCGGGTACTGGTAGGGATGAAAAGGTGGCTGAACAAAGTCTGGGTACTCGCGGTCTGGAAGTGCGTACACTCCCCCTCTGGGTTCGCCTCGACCTCCGCCGCGACCTCTGCCTCTCCCGGCTCCTGGTGTCCGCCAACCTCCACCTGCTCCGCCACGAGCGAACTGTGCCCTCAACGTCGGACAGTCTCGGCGAAAGTGCCCGGTCTGCCGGCACTCAAAGCACACAGGAGGTCCAAGCCCTAGCTGCTGGCTCTGGCCTCCTCCGGACGTCTGCACCTGAGGCACAGCCGGAAGAAGTGGCTGGCCTCCCTGCCTGGGCTGATGCTGGTACTGGGGTGGGTAACGCTGGTATGGCTGCTGGTGTCATGAGCCCCTCGGCTTCCTCCACGAACCTCTCCTGCCCTGAGCTGCCCTCTGTGGCTGTCCTCCGCCACTGGTGCTCGCATACGACGCAGGATGGACTGCCCTGGGCCCCGGCTCCTGCAACTGAGCCTCAACTGCCAAGGCACAGTCCAGCACCTCTGCGTACGTGCTAGCGCGCTGAGCCGCGATCAGCCGCCTGAGCTCGGGCATAAGCCCCCACTGGAACTGCTCAGCTCTGGCAAGAGAGTCCGCCGGCACCGCCCCAGCAAATCTGGCAAGTCTGGTGAACCTAGCTGCGTACTGCACTACCGATTGAGTACCCTGAGAAAGGGTCTGGTACTCATGGACAAGGGTCGAGGGCGCACTGTGGGGAAAGTACGCGCCAAGAAACGAAGAACGAAACACGGCCCACGATGGGTCACTGTCGTCCCTGGCGGCTTGGAAAGAGCACCACCAGTCCAAAGCGTCCCTGTCGAGCTGGAACGTGGCAAGTCTGACCCGAACTCGGTCATCCTGGACGAACAGAGTGTCAAGGACACGACTGACTCCCTTCAGCCAGTCGTCCGCCACCGTTGGGTCGCCTCCAACACCGCTGAACCTAGGAGGGTTCAACCTCTGGAAGTCGACCACCGCTGTCGCAACAGCACGCTGGTCGAGTGGAGGAGAGACCTCCTCGGCGATGAACGAAGCATCCTCCTCCATCACGACCTCAATCCTCGGCTCTGGCTCTCGTGCAGGTACACGGGGCACGGCTGCGTTGGCCCCTAAGGCCCTTTGGGCAGCGCGCTGGTCGCGCGCGGTACCCTGACCCAACACTAGACAGCTAGCCCGGCTCCATGGCATCTGCACGTTTATCAGAGACGACAAGTGTCCACCCGTAAAAAAACAAAACACAGCAGCAATCAATAAAATAAAAGTATAACACACATGAGCACGATCAAGCACACAGGGATGCTCTACTCCTAGAACTATTCCAATTCGCGCTCAAAACCTTAACCGCAAGCCTAATCCTATCCCTGGGACCTACAGCCTGCTTTGATACCAAGTTGTCACACCCCGACCCATAAAACCCATCCAGGACGGGGCGTGAGGGTTCCTATCACTATTCATCTTCAATCGGCGCGATACAAAGCGAAAAAGACGGATAATTTAAACAATTCTATTCCAGAGGTGAACATATATTCAATTTATATAACATCAGTTGTACTATTCAAGATTTGATACAAAAGTCTTCCAAGGATAGATATAATACAAAATCCCAAAAGTCCTCGAAATGTTTACAACATATACAATTATCCAAAAGTACAACAGATAATCCTCCAGCAAAACCTCAAGCGCCTCTGGATGTACTCGCGCCGCCAAAGGCCGATCCTGCCGGCTCCACTGAAGAAGAACTGTCACCTGCACCTGCAAACGCAACCCAGGTAGGAGTGAGCGATAAGCTCAGTAGGGTTCTACTCTACGGCACACTGAAAGGAGGAAAACAACAACAGTGTTGTCTCCCAGCCTAAGCTAACGGATGCCACGGGTCCCATAACCCATCGATGTCCCAAGGGCTCCTGTCATGAACCTCTCTCTTGGACACATTACCAAGATCACCCTAAGCACTGACAGGGGAACAGTACCATGCAGGATCACCCTTACTCAGCTAGGATACCACTACTTGGGGACCACGTCGGGAACACATCGATTGCATCCTTAGCACTTGGCCTTGGAAAACAACACGATCTCTAAACCTTAAATACTGATCAGAGTCAACTATCGCAATTCCTCAATACATGAGATTCGATTATACAATCACACCCTACTCCTGACTACCCATCCACGGTCCTACGGCTAGATCCGAGCTACCCGAGAGCCTCGGATCAGCGACCCAAACCATCGCCCGCCTATCCTCGAATGCCTCTAATGCACACAATGCATGAGCTTAGGCAAACATCTACCCTAGATGTCTCTACATGCCACATCATCAGTTATAAGTTCCACAGATATACAATAGCCCTCGGCACTCACCGGCAAGAGGCTAAGGTTCCACAATTCCTCATTAGCTAGCACTCATAGCTAGTTAATGGTTAGGCAAACAACAAAGCATTTGACTACATTCAAACATGTATTAAATGCAAGCGAAACCATAGATTTGTCCAAAAGGGGAAATTACTCGAATCGATCCTCAAACCCGATGGAAATCCTTGGAAAACCCCATAAAATCCACATACATACTTCCCAACATGTTTAGATGTTAATCACAAATCGAATCCATCCAAGAAAAGCCAGAAAACCAAGTTCAAGGCCCTGCGGACGATGTCACGGTCGATCCGGCGATCGACCGTGAGGCCGCGGACGATGTCACTGTGAGGACCTATCCCTCTACCCCTGTGGCTCGCTGTAGACCGCAAGGGCAATTTGGTAAATTGCGCATTGTTGGTTTGTTTCACACCCGCGTGTGTACACACCGGCCTTGTTTGTGTTAATGCTTGTTTAGACTGGCTAGGTGGACCCGGGATCGGAAGATCCCAGCTCGGGCGCGCGGAAGCTTGCCTTTGGGCAGCTGACGACCCTCGAGCGACCGATCGCTCCTTGGAGCGATCGGTCGGACTCGTGAGCGAGTCGGTGGTGGGATCGAGCCAGGGCACGAGCGATCGATCGCTCCTTGGAGCGACCGATCGGACTCGCGTCGGTGGCTTTTCTGCTTCGCGAGGACGACCACCGCTGGCCGTCACTCTCCCCTGTCAGAGGGGGGGAGGACTTTCCCTCCCCTCCCCTCACTTTTTCCCCTTCCCCCGGCTTTCCCCTCCCCCTTTTCCCTCCTTTTCTTCCCCTCCTCTTCCTCCTTCTCCTCCTTTCTTCTTCCTCTTTCTTTCTTCTCCCGAAACCTCTGCTTCTTCCCCTGTTTCTGGCAGCCCACTTCCTCACCTCCGTTCTCCCTCCTCCGACCATCTTTTTCGGCGTTCTAAGGCTCGTTGGATTCGTGGCAACGAGAGAAAGATCCCTGAAGTGGTTTGGAAGCTTGTTGGTGATCAATTCGCGGGGAATCAGCCGAGGAAAGCGCAGTTAGGTAGGGTTATACCTACTGTGTTTATTTCGGGTTTTCTCTAGATCTAGCTGTTGGATCTTGTTGATCCTTGATTTGTTGGATTCCTTATACCTGTTAGAATTACTGATATGAGTTTCATATTATTTGGTTGAGATTTGAGTAGGTTTATTGCATGATTAAGCTCGGATTTCTGGTTTTCTGCTGTTCTTGAAGAACAGTCGGCTTGCGGCGAGTTTTCCAGCCGGCGTGTACATGATCTTGGCTTTTGATAAACATAAGAGTTGTAGATCTCTTCGTTAGCTTTCCATTTCATCTTGTTTCATAATTTTTGGATTTTTCTACGATTGCTTATGAATTGTTTACTGGAGGGCTGCGTTGCAGAAATTAATTGTTAAGTTAGTTGAGTAGCGATTTTTTATTAGCGTTTTCCCGTTAATCTAACCGTTGGATGATTATAAATTTTGGATATGTTGATCTTGGTATATACACCTACTGGGGGCTAAGTTGGATCTTGAATCCGACGTCGTTTAGATGTCGGATCGACAAGATCAAATAGCCCCTAAGTAGAGGTTTTGGGTGTTTGAATATAATATTATATTTCGGAATATAATATTATATTATTTACTGTTCATCAGCGGTTTTCGGGGTTGCTTCCCGTTGCAGGAGTTCACGGTTGACGGTCGTGGTACCGTCGTAATGCCGGGACCCACTGCGGATCGGCTGGCAGCGGTTGGTAGTACCGCTGCAGCGATCCAGTAGACTTATATGCTGCTTGACATACTGTTGCATGCTTTGCTTCTTATCTGTGTATGTCATAGCATGCATTGTTGTTGTGCGCATTAGTTGCATTGGTTAGGGCGTGGGTGATCTTTGGGTCGCCGTCCCGAGGCTGGAAGCTCGGACTTAGCCCTAGGACCGGGGTTGGGTAGTTTGGACCCGGTTCGAATTGTGGTGTCCAGTCGATTCGATGATAGGCTTAGATGACTGGTACACTTGTTGCTTGATGATTGTAGAGGTCGTGTCGGCCTTGAGTCGGATGCTGAGGTGTAGCCGGTGTCCCACTGTGCGGACCCTGGGGTAGAGGAGTTGCCTACCCAGCGGTGCCTTTTTCCGCATGCAGTGCCGTTACCTGCAGTTGTGTGTCGCCAGTGTTGTTCCTGCTACTGAGTGCTGCTCCTGGGCCTCAGGGACACGCGGTGGGGTTATGGGACCCATGTATACACCCAGATCCTACTTGAGGGCGACACTGTTGCGTTTCCCTCTTCCTTCTGTGTGTCGTAGTGTAGATCTCTACTGAGCTTAGTGCTCACTCCTACCCGGGCTGCGTTTTGCAGGTGCAGGCGTCAGTTCTTCTTCCGTGGCCACTACCGGGCAGTTGGTTGGCGGTGCGGCGGCGCCAGGTGGAGTCTGAGAGGTGGTGATCCTTACAGCTTTTATGCATTATGTTAGATAGTCTCCTACGGGAGCAATGTTGTATTTGAACTCCCCCCCTCTCTGAGGATATGTATATTAAACCTTTTTGAGTTTTAAATCTGTGGTTCGAGGTTTTGTTAATTATTGTCTTTTAATTGGGGGGGTGCTTTTGGTGAATTGCTAGGGAGACCAATAGGTTAGAGGGAACCCTCGCCGTTCTTTTCCGCGTTTTGTAGGTTCCGGTTCGCGTCGCCCGGCCCGGTTGGGCTTTCGCGGGTCGGGGCGCGACAGCTTGGTATCAGAGCATAGGTTGTAGATCCCAGGGATTAGGATCAGGATTCGGTTGAGACTGAGCGTGGAATGGGTTAGTTCTATGTCTAGAACATCCGTGCATGCTCCTTTTGATGTGTTATGCTTTTCCGCTTATGTTGTGCTGTTTTGTCTTGAGTTCTGACGAGTGAACGCTCATTGTCGTTGGTGATTGTGTAGATGGCGGGAGCTCGAGACCGACCTACAGTTGTTGGTCGAGGTGGGGCACGACCTGGTCGGCCCGCTCGACCAGACAGGGCAGCACCTGTCAGGGCGGTCAGAGCTCGACGGACTGGACCATTACCAGCGACGGTTGCGGTCGCACGGGAGTAGGCTCCTCTCGCCGAGGAGGGGGTCCTTGCTCCGGTCGACGGGCGGGCCGCGGCAGCGGTCATGATGGACTTCCAGCGGCTGAACCCGCCTAGGTTCAGTGGTGAGACTGGAGATCCGACCACGGCAAACGGCTGGCTCCGAGGAGTCACGCGCGTTCTCGACGCTCTCTTCGTCGTGGATGACCGGATCCGGGTCACCCTCGCGGCGTTCCAGCTCGATGGTGACGCCCTTGACTGGTGGTGCACCGCCCAGCACACCAGTGATGGAGAGGAGTCGACGTGGGAGGAGTTCAGGGCGTTGTTCTTGGACGCGTACTTCCCGGAGAGTACGCGTGACGCCTTGTCTCGCGAGTACCAGTCCCTCTTGCAGGGTACTCGCACCGTGTAGCAGTATGCCACCTGGTTCTCGCACTTGGTCCGTTTCGCAGGGGCAGTGGCAGCAGATCCAGTGGCCAGGGCACGGCAGTTTGAGTGGGGTCTTCGTCCAGAGATCAGGCGCCAGACGTGTTCCCACCGCTTCCAGACGCACTCAGCAGTTCTGAACTGCACCTTGGTTGTGGAGGCGCAGTCGCAGGACGAGAGACGCCGGGCAGTTCCACCGGCAGTCTCTACCAGCTCGCAGTAGCAGAGGCCCCAGTTCAGAGGGGGATTCGGCAGAGGCCAGCAGCGGCGTCAGCGACACTTCCAGCAGCGGTCGCAGCACCCGCAGCAGTTCCAGGCACAGTTGCCGAGTCCGCCAGGCCAGTTTCTCCTGACGGCCGGGCCGTCTGGGCAGGCTCCGTCAGGGGGAGGCCAGGGTCAGCCGCCTGGTGGGGTGCCAGCCACTTGTTTCCAGTGCGGGCAGCCGGGACACTTTCGCCAGGACTGTCCCATGCGAGGGGCGCGGAGCGCTGTGCCGCAGGGCAGTAGAGGCGGGGGGTACGGTGCTTGGCAGGGGAGCGGTGGTGGTCGCGGGTCAGGGGCTAGACCGGGCCGCTCCAGGGGTGGAGGCGGCCAGCGGGGGCGTGTGTTTGCTCTTCCGGTGCGTGAGCAGCCGGACACTGTTCAGCTTTACCAGCCGTACCAGCAGCTGCAGCAGTACCAGCAGGCAACGGCAGAGCCATCCGTCCTCAGAGGTACCTTTTAGCTTTCTAGTTCCTTAGTAGATGTGCTGATAGACTCTGGGGCGTGTCATTCCTATATTGCTAGCTTGTGTGTGGCATCGCTAGGATTAGAGACGAGTTGACTAGAGGTGGCACAGTCTGTAGATTCACCGATCAGCGGCACAGTTAGGGTAGACCGGGTTTGCCGATCTTGTTCCTTGGAGGTTGGAGGCCTCCGTGTCTGTCTAGACCTGCGGCTGCTAGACATGACAGGCTTCGATGTGATACTCGGTATGGACTGGTTAGCAGCATACCGAGCTATCATCGACTGTGGTCGCCGGAGGGTGGTCGCTTGGACACCCGATGGGACACAGTTTGTGTTGTTGGGGGATCGGTTCTCAGCCGATTCCTTTGCTTGTGGTGTGGGGAGACGTGGCAGCGAGCTCTCAGCCTTGTTGGCCAGTCTGTCCCTGTTCGGTTCTGAGGGAGTGCAGCAGAGTAGTTTTCCCAGGATCGTGTGCGACTACACCGACGTGTTTCCCGAGGTGTTACCAGGGCTTCCACCGCCCAGAGAGGTCGATTTTGAGATCGACCTTGTACCAGGTACCACACCGATCTCTCTCCTAGCTTTCAGGATGGCACCAGCAGAGCAGAGTGAGTTGAGGACTCAGCTAGACGAGCTTACCAGCAGAGGCTTCATCTGTCCCAGCATATCTCCCTGGGGGGCCCCAGTGTTGTTCGCAAAGAAGAAGGATGGTACCCTTCGACTTTGCATAGACTACAGGCGGCTCAACAGGGTGACGGTGAAGAACAGGTATCCGATGCCGCAGATCGACGACCTGTTTGACCAGCTTCGAGGATCTTCAGTGTTCTCGAAGATCGACCTCCGCACCGGCTACCACCAGTTGAGGGTTCGGGATTGCGACATCCCGAAGACGGCTTTTCGGACTCGGTACGGTCTGTACGAGTTCGTGGTGATGCCGTTTGGGCTGACGAACGCACCAGCAGTGTTCATGGATCTCATGCAGAGGATCTTCTGGCCCTTCCTAGACGAGTTCGTGGTGGTGTTCGTCGACTACATTCTCATCTACTCCCGGTCAGAGGCGGATCACGAGCGGCACTTGGCGACAGTGTTGCAGCTACTTCGGGAGCATCGGCTTTATGCCAAGGCTTCCAAGTGCGAGTTCTGGCTTGCACAGGTAGGGGTGAGCATTCGGTTCTTCGGTTCGGTTCTCGGTCCAGAACCGAAGAACCGAATTTTTTTCGGTCCAGATTTTAGAGAACCGAACCGAACCGAATTACCATTGGAACCGAACCGAACCGAACCGAATTTTTCGGTTCCAAAATAATTGGAACCGAACCGAACCGAAAATTTCGGTTCCGAACCGAACCGAAATTTCGGTTAGTGGGTAGTTTGGGTTAGTGGGTAGTCTAGGTTAACGGGTTAATGGGTAGTCGGGTTATTCGGTTCTGACCCGAACCGAACCGAATTTTTTTTTCAAGAACCGAACCGAACCGAGAACCGAAGTTTTTTTTCAAGAACCGAACCGAACCGAATGGACCGAAGAACTGAACCGAATGGACCGAACTAATTCGGTTCGGTTCGGTTTTTCGGGTTCGGTTCGGTTCTGCTCACCCCTATGCACAGGTGGGATTCCTTGGACACTTGGTGTCGGCAGCAGGGATCTCAGTTGACCCGGCCAAGGTCGAGGCAGTGGGACAGTGGCAGAGACCGAGGACAGTGTTCGAGGTCCGTAGCTTCTTGGGCCTGGCGGGTTACTACAGGCGGTTCGTGCGGGACTTCTCCAGAGTTGCCGGACCGTTGACCAGACTGACACAGAAGGCCGTCCCGTTCGTGTGGGATGATGCTTGTGAGCGAGCCTTCGTGGAGTTGAGGACCAGGTTGACCAGTGCACCGGTGCTGATCGTCCCCGAGCGAGGCGTTGGTTACAGTGTCTACTGCGACGCCAGTGGAGAGGGTTTGGGGTGTGTCCTCATGCAGAAGGGCCACTTAGTTTCCTATGGTTCTCGCCAGCTGAAGAACCATGAGAGGAACTACCCGACCCATGACTTGGAGCTTGCAGCGGTGGTCTTCGCCCTGAAGACCTGGCGGTATTATCTCTATGGCGAGAAGTTCTCAGTCTTCTCGGACCATAAGAGTTTGAGGCACGTTTTCACCCAACGTGACCTCAACCTGAGGCAGCGACGCTGGATGGAGCTACTGGAGGACTACGACTTCGAGTTGCATTACCACCCTGGTAAGGCAAACATCGTAGCAGATGCGCTGAGCAGGCAGGTGAGAGACACCAGAGTAGCAGTTGCAGGGTTGTCAGCGCGGCAGTGGCAGGCTCTAGAGACGGTGGGCCAGTTGGTGCTCGAGTTTGAAGATCGGGGATCCAGCAGCTTCCTCTACGCAGTGCAGAGTATGCCAGCAGTTCTAGCCAGAGTGTTGGAGGCACAGCACAGTCACCCAGAGCTCGAGGAGTTACGCACAGCAGCGGGCACAGAGGGCGCAGACGGAGACTGGACAGTATCGCCAGACGGAGGGCTACGATTCCGAGGCAGAGTAGCGGTTCCTGCAGATCCAGTTCTTCGAGACGACGTCCTACGAGAGTTCCACCACTCTCGCTTTACAGTTCATCCCGGCGGCACCAAGATGTACCAGGATCTTCGGCGACAGTTCTGGTGGCGTGGGATGAAGAGAGCAGTGACGGAGTTCGTATCGCGCTGCCTTACCTGTCAGAAGGTCAAGGCAGAGCACCAGCGGACTCCGGGGTTACTTCAGCCGGTTCCACTAGCTGAGTGGAAGTGGGAGCACATCACGATGGACTTCGTGACCGGGCTACCGAGATCTCCTAGGGGGAATGACGCGATTTGTGTCATCGTTGATCGATTGATCAAATCGGCGCACTTCCTGCCTATGCGGATTACAGACTCGACGGACAGGTTGGGTAGCTTGTACGTCAGAGAGGTGGTCAGACTACACGGGGTTCCAGTGTCTATCGTGTCAGACCGTGACCCCAGGTTCACCAGCAGGTTCTGGCGTGACTTTCAGGAGGCAGTTGGCACACTCCTGACTTTCAGTACGGCTTTCCATCTGCAGACAGACTGGCAGTCAGAGCGGACGATCCAGATCTTGGAGGACATGCTGAGAGCATGTGTCCTCGACGCAGGAGGCAGTTGGGAGGAGCACGTTCTCTTGGTAGAGTTCGCCTACAACAACAGCTACCAGTCCAGTTTTGGAGTAGCACCTTTCGAGGCGTTGTACGGTAGGCCGTGCCGTTCCCCAGTGTGCTGGACAGAGGTTGGAGAGGCTTCACTCACCGGTCCAGACATCGTCAGGTGGTCGTTAGAGAGGTTAGTGCAGATCAGGCAGAGGCTTCTGACGGCTCAGAGCCGGCAGAAGAGTTATGTATATCAGAGGCGACGACCGTTGGAGTTTGCAGTCGGCGATTGAGTGTTCTTGCGGGCATCGCCGTACAGAGGTTCTGTCAGGTTTGGCAGATGTGATATGTTGGTGCCGAGGTTTGTCGGGCCGTTCGAGATCCTAGAGAGGGTCGGCGAGGTAGCTTACCGCCTGGATCTTGCTCAGCACATGTCTGCTGTGCACCCAACTTTCCATGTGTCGATGCTGAGGAAGTATCACCCAGACCCGTCTCATGTCATGAGGGTGGATGACATTGAGCTTGAGGCAGACGCGAGCTTTGTTGAGCAGCCGGTTCGGGGACTTGACCAAAGGGATCAGGTCTTGCGGGGCAAGACGATTCCCTTGGTCAAGGTACTGTGGAGGCACAGAGGTACCGAGGAGATCACTTGGGAGCGCGAGGCGCGCATGCGGCAGGAGTTTTCGCAGCTGTTTTCTTCTCCAGGTACTTCTTGTCATGTCTTCTAGTGTAGCTGCTTTGTTGTTCCGAGCCCTACCCTTATCGAATCTCGGGACGAGATTTCCTTTAAGGGTATTAGGATGTGAGGACCTGCCCCTCTACCTCTGTGGCTCGCTGTAGACCGCAAGGGGAATTTGGTAAATTACGCCTTGTTGGTTTGTTTCACACCCGCGTGTGCACACACTGGCCTTGTTTGTGTTAATGCTTGTTTAGACTGGCTAGGTGAACCCGGGATCGGAAGATCCCAGCTCGGGCGCGCGGAAGCTTGCCTTTGGGCAGCTGACGACCCTCGAGTGATCGATCGCTCCTTGGAGCGATCGGTCAGACTCGTGAGCGAGTCGGTGGTGGGATCGAGCCAGGGCGCGAGCGATCGATCGCTCCTTGGAGCGACCGATCGGACTCGTGTCGGTGGCTTTTCTGCTTCGCGAGGACGGCCACCGCTGGCCATCGCTCTCCCCTGTCAGAGGGGGGGAGGACCTTCCCTCCCCTCCCCTCACTTTTTCCCCTTCCCCCGGCTTTCCCCTCCCCCTTTTCCCTCCTTTTCTTCCCCTCCTCTTCCTCCTTCTCCTCCTTTCTTCTTCCTCTTTCTTTCTTCGCCCGAAACCTCTGCTTCTTCCCCTGTTTCCGGCAGCCCACTTCCTCACCTCCGTTCTCCCTCCTCCGACCATCTTTTTCGGCGTTCTAAGGCTCGTTGGATTCGTGGCAACGAGAGGAAGATCCCTGAAGTGGTTTGGAAGCTTGTTAGGGTTATACCTACTGTGTTTATTTCGGGTTTTCTCTAGATCTAGCCGTTGGATCTTGTTGATCCTTGATTTGTTGTATTTCTTATACCTGTTAGAATTACTGATATGAGTTTCATATTATTTCGTTGAGATTTGAGTAGGTTTATTGCATGATTAAGCTCGGATTTCTGGTTTTCCGGCTTGCGGTGAGTTTTTCGGGCGGCGTGTACATGATCTTGGCTTTTGATAAACGTAAGAGTTGTAGATCTCTTCGTTAGCTTTCCATTCCATCTTGTTTTGTAATTTTTGGATTTTGGTACGATTTCTTATGAATTGTTTACTGGAGGGCTGCGTTGCAGAAATTAATTGTTAAGTTAGTTGATTAGCGATTTTTGATTAGCGTTTTCCCGTTAATCCAACCGTTGGATGATTACGAATTTTGGTTATGTTGATCTTGGTATATACACCTACTGGTGGCTAAGTTGGATCTTGAATCCGACGTCGTTTGGATGTCGGATCGACAAGATCAAATAGCCCCTAAGTAGAGGTTTTGGGTGTTTGAATATAATATTATATTTTGGAATATAATATTATATTGTTTACTGTTCATCAGCGGTTTTCGGGGTTGCTTCCCGTTGTAGGAGTTCGCGGTTGACGGTCGTGGTACCGTCGTAATGCCGAGACCCATTGCGGATCAGCTGGCAGCGGTTGGTAGTACCGCTGCAGCGATCCAGTAGACTTATATGCTGCTTGACATACTGTTGCATGCTTTGCTTCTTATCTGTGTATGTCATAGCATGCATTGTTGTTGTGCGCATTAGTTGCATTGGTTAGGGCGTGGGTGATCTTTGGGTCGCCGTCCCGAGGCTGGAAGCTCGGACTTAGCCCTAGGACCGGGGTTGGGTAGTTTGGACCCGGTTCGAATTGTGGTGTCCAGTCGATTCGATGATAGGCTTAGATGACTGGTACACTTGTTGCTTGATGATTGTAGAGGTCGTGTCGGCCTTGAGTCGGATGCTGAGGTGTAGCCGGTGTCCCACTGTGCGGACCCTGGGGTAGAGGAGTTGCCTACCCAGCGGTGCCTTTTTCCGCCTGGAGTGCCGTTCCCTGCAGTTGTGTGTCGCCAGTGTTGTTCCTGCTACTGAGTGCTGCTTCTGGGCCTCAGGGACACGCGGTGGGGTTATGGGACCCATGTATACACCCAGATCCTACTTGAGGGCGACACTGTTGCGTTTCCCTCTTCCTTCTGTGTGTCGTAGTGTAGATCTCTACTGAGCTTAGTGCTCACTCCTACCCGGGCTGCGTCTTGCATGTGCAGGCGTCAGTTCTTCTTCCGTGGCCCCTACCGGGCAGTTGGTTGGCGGTGCGGCGGCGCCAGGTGGAGTCTGAGAGGTGGTGATCCTTTACAGCTTTTATACCTTATGTTAGATAGTCTCCTACGGGAGCAATGTTGTATTTGAACTCCCCCCCTCTCCGAGGATATGTATATTAAACATTTTTGAGTTTTGAATCTGTGGTTCGAGATTTTGTTAATTATTGTCTTTTAATTGGGGGGGTGCTTTTGGTGAATTGCTAGGGAGACCAATAGGTTAGAGGGAACCCTCGCCATTCTTTTCCGCGTTTTGTAGGTTCCGGTTCGCGTCGCCCGGCCCGGTTGGGCTTTCGCGGGTCGGGGCGCGATAGTCACGGTCGATCCGGCGATCGATCTTGAGACCAAGGCGAAGAAGACCAAGGGCGACGGTCGATCCACTCATCGACCCTGAGAAGCCCAAAACCAAACAGCGCATGACGGTCGACCGTCAGGTAAATGGCGAAAAGGAGAAGATCCCGTGGTCGATCCATGCATCGACCCTGGGAGGCTAAAATCCCGACAGAGCCTGACGGTCGATCCGACGGTCGACCGTCAGGCCCAGAAAAAGCAAATCAATACTTGACGGTCGATGCACCGATCGACCGTCGAGCCTTAGGCACAGTTCATCAGAACAGTGTCGAAAATCCATTTTCTTGGATTTCAAGGATCAAATCAAGTTGGAAAACAATGAGATTTTGCAAGCAAGTGTATTTTTCGATGGGGATTCCAATGGTATATGGAAATCACACTTTTGACGATTAAATCTCCTATCTGAGTCCAAATGGACGAAAACCGATAAAACGGCGATAATACGGAAAGCAACAGTTAAAATACCGAATTCGCGACGTAGAAATATAGGAATGGAACTACACCACATGTGCAAAGAGCTACAAAGCATTCTAACATATATTCCTACAGTGAAAGTACATAAAAACTATCCTAGGAGAATCCGATTCAAAGATCGAGGTAGAAACACCTACTTGAGCAAGTAGGGTAGCTCCTCCACGCGTCCAACCAGTCGAGCCGCCAAGATCCACGCTCCGAAAGCCGCGTCTCCGAGCCCTAGCTTAGCCGAAGGAGAGAGTGAGAAGGAGAGAAAACGATAGGAGAAGAGAAGGAAAGAGAAGAAAAGGACAGGGCTTATATAGAAACTCTGGATCTATTTCAGCCGTCCGATTCGATCTTTCCCGATCGAGCTCCGATCTTCCGATCGGACACACCATAGAGATTCTAATCAAACACACACATCAATCCAAGGCCGTGAGTGCAACGCGGGTGTGAAACCGACCACCAGAGGGCATATTTACCAAAATGCCCCCGGGGTCCAAACCGCCACACGATTGCCCGATCGTGCCCGACGCGGAACCAAACCAACAGGAAATCGGTTCTCGACCCACGTGGTCGAGCCAGGTCTGAGGGACGGGCCCTCACAGATAGTCTTCCTTGTTGTGGGCATTGGTGCCCCTAGGAGTAGCTTGTTTTCTTTCTGGCTTTATCCTTATTGAATTTCGGAACAAAATTCTTTTTAAGG
Source organism: Narthecium ossifragum (assembly GCA_963920575.1). Taxonomy (NCBI): domain Eukaryota; kingdom Viridiplantae; phylum Streptophyta; class Magnoliopsida; order Dioscoreales; family Nartheciaceae; genus Narthecium; species Narthecium ossifragum. Next base: position 8,803,977 of record OY986973.1, read on the forward strand.
ATGTTAGGTTGTGAGGACCCGTTTCTTTAACCTGGCTCGATCGTGTGCATTGAGGGTCGTTTCATACCTGCGTTGTGCACACATGACCTTGGAATGATGTCCTAGTTTGGTTACAACCCTTTGGCGTGACAAGGATCGAAAGATCTGGGTTTGGGCATAAGTGTTTGCCCGTTTGCCATTTTTTAGTATGAGAAGGTCGATCTTTTAGAGATAGAAGATCGATCTCCTTGTGCCTGGAAAGTCTTCGCCTGGTCACGGGAAAGATCGATCTTCATGGGGAGTGAAGATCGATCTCTCTGGTCGTGACTGGTTCTATAAGTAGGACCTATCTCTTTCCTTTGGATTTTCTTTTGGAAATCCTTGGAGGAGCTCAAATCCGCCGACTTGGAAGGATCATTTGGACAATCCAAAGCTTGTCGAGCTAGATTTGGAGGCATCAACTCGTTCTAGGTCGGGATCTCTACCCAAATCTCAAGATTTGACTGTTTAGGGTTTAATTTGCTCTCTTTAGCTTAGATCTTTGTGTTTAGCCGTTGGTTTTCCGATTTTTTGGTATTTTCGGACTCCCCTCGCTTAGCTCTACTAGATCCCTGAGTTTTTGTGAAGTTTGGTTTTGGATTTTGTACGTTTTCCGACGTTTTCTTCGGTAGGTTTTCGGTGGTGCACAAGAAGGATCGATATTCTTGCGAAGAAGATCTATCTCCCTTGTGACCTCACGCCTAGCCGGAGAAGGATCGATCGCCCCGGCCCGGAAGACCCACCCGGACCAGGACACGAGGGGGGGGGGGTTCCTACATCTACTATCAACAACTGGCGAAAACAGTTACAACAAGTAGCAAGAGGACAGAAGTAAATCTAACAACTTCTATTATTACAAAACTGTACATAAGACAGGGTTACATCAAGATTTACATATATCAGTCCTCATGTACAAAAGATGTAACAAAACTCAAAAAGGGTTACATCGTCAGCAGAATCCCGAAAAGCACATCAGAAGCCATCATGGCCCTCAAACATGCTCTGACGTCGACGCTCCACCGCAGGACGAGCAACTGGGGCCCACCGCAAGAGAGTTGGTACCTGCACCTGCAAACGCCGCCCCGGGTAGTAGTGAGCACTAAGCTCAGTAAGGTTCTACTCTACGACACACACAAGGAAGGGAAAACTACAACTGAACTAGCTCTGTGCCAAGTACTGAGGCCTGCCAAGGACCCCATAAATCCCGTCAATAACTCGAAGGGTACCTGTCCAAAGTACGTCTCCGACACTTCTTGTCCTGTCTTCTAGTGTAGCTGCTTTGTTGTTCCGAGCCCTACCCTTATCGAATCTCGGGACGAGATTTCCTTTAAGGGTATTAGGATGTGAGGACATGTCTCTCTACCCCTGTGGCTCGTTGTAGACTGCAAGGGCAATTTGGTAAATTACGCCTTGTTGGTTTGTTTCACACCCGCGTGTGCACACACTGGCCTTGTTTGTGTTAGTGCTTGTTTAGAATGGCTAGGTGGACCCGGGATCGGAAGATCCCAGCTCGGGCGCGCGGAAGCTTGCCTTTGGGCAGCTGACGACCCTTGAACAATCGATCGCTCCTTGGAACGATCGATCGGACTCGTGAGCGAGTCAGTGGGTTTTGACCCGCTCGGATCGATCCGACTTGGTGTTGGGATCGATCCGGGGCGCGAGCGACCGATCGCTCCTTGGAGCGATCGATCGGAATCGCGTCGGTGGCTTTTCTGCTTCGCGAGGATGGCCGCCGCTGGCCGTCGCTCTCTCTTGTCAGAAGGGGGAGGACTTTCCCTCCCCTCCTTCGCCTTTTCCCCCTCTTTCCCGGCTGTCCCCTCCCCCTTTCCTCCTTTTCTCCTTCCCCTCCTTTCTTCTTGTTCTTCTTCTCTTTTCTCCTCTCCCGAAGCTCTATTTTCTCTCCTCTTACTGCCGGCGAGCTTTTTCTCCTCCGTTTTCCCTCCTCCGACCATCAAATTGGGTGTTCTAAGGCTCGTTGGATCCGTGACAACGAGAGGAAGGCTCCTGGTGTGGTTTGGAGGCTTGTTGGTGATTGGTTGCGAGGGATCAGCCGGGATTAGCGTTCTTCAGTAGGTTCTTCTACCTACTGTGTTTTTCTTTGGGTTTCTTTAGATCTAGCCGTTGGATCTTGTTGATCTTTGTCTTGTTGGATTCCTCATGCCTAGTAGAATTTTTTATATGAGTTTTATGATCTTTAGATTAGATCTTAGTAGGTTTTATGCATGATTAAGTTCGGATTCTCTGTTTTCTGCTGTTCTTGAAGAACAGCCGCTTGCGGCGTGTTTTCCGGCCGGTACGTACTTGATCTTGGGTTGTGATGAGCATAAGAGTTGTAGATCTTTGAATCTACTCTCTAACCCAGCTCATTTCATATTTTTCCGATTTTCCTATGATTTGTTATGAATTGTTTGCTGGAGGGCTGCTTTGCAGCAATTAACTGGTAAGCTGGTATGAAGCTTTCGGATCGATCCAAATTATTCGGATCGATCCCAAAGCTAGCTGATGGTGTTTTAATGGTCTATTTTTAGTGGTTTTGATTAATGTTTTCCCATTAATCCAACCGTTGGATGATTTTGGATTTTGGATATGTTGATCTTGGTATGTAGACCTACTGATGGTTAAGTTGGATCTTGAATCCAACGTCTTTTGGACGTCGGATCGAAGGGATCAATTAGCCTCTAGTAGAGAACTTTTGGGTGTTTGAATATAATATTATATTTCGAAATATAATATTATATTGTTTTCCGTTCATCATCGTTTTCGGGGTTGCTTCCCGTTGCAGGAGTCCGCGGTCGACGGTCGCGGTACCGTCGTAATGCCGGGACCCGCTGCGGATCGACTGGCAGCCGTTGGTAGTACCGCTGCAGCGATCCGGTTGACTTGTATGCTACCCTTGACATACTGTTGCATGCCTATCTCCTGATTGTGTATGTCATAGCATGCATTATTGTTTTGTGCATTAGTTGCATTGGTTAGGGCGTGGGTGATCTTTGGGTCGCCGTCCCGAGGCTGGAAGCTCGGACTTAGCCCTAGGACCGGGGTTGGGTGGTTTGGACCCGGTTTGAATTGTAGTGCCCAGTCAAACTTGATGATAGGCCTAGATGACTGGTGCACTTATTGCTTGATGATTGTAGAGGTCGTGTCGGCCTCGAGTCGGATCTGAGGTGTAGCCGGTGTCCGGTGTTGCTAAAACTCTTGAGTAAAGGAGTTGCCTACTCAGTGGTGTCTCTCCCCACCAAACAGTGTTCAGTGTCCTGTTGAGAGTCAGCAGTGTCGTTTCCTGCTACTGAGTGTGACCTGACATGTGACCAGCCCGGCTGGAAGACCATGATCGTGGGCCTCAGGGACACGCGGTGGGGTTATGGGACCCATGTATACACGCAGGTTCTACTTGAGGGCGGCACTGTTGCGTTTCCCTCTTCCTTTTGTGTGTCGTAGTGTAGATCCCTACTGAGCTTAGTGCTCACACCTACCCGGGCTGCGTTTTACAGGTGCAGGCGTCAGTTCTTCCTCTGTGGCCCCTACCGGGCAGTTGGTCGGCGGTGCGACGACGCCTGGTGGATTTTGAGAAGTGGCGATATTTACTGCTTTTACCTTATGTTAGTTAGTCTCCTATGGGAATAATGTTGTATTCGAATCTTCCCCTCTCCGAGGATATGTATATTAAACACTTTGAGTTTTAAATCTGTGGTTCAAGGTTTTGCTAATTAATGTTGTTTTAATTGGGGGTGCTTTTGATGAATTGCTAGGGAGACCAATAGGTTAGAGGGAACCCTCGTCGTTCTTTTTCCGCGTTTTGTAGGTTCCGGTTCGCGTCGCCCGGCCCGGTTGGGCTTTCGCGGGTCGGGGCGCGACACGCCGCCCCGGGTAGGAGTGAGCACTAAGCTCAGTAGGGTTCTACTTTACGACACACACAAGGAAGGGGAAACTGCAACTGAACTAGCTCTGTGCCAAGTACTGAGGCCTGCCAAGGACCCCATAAATCCCGTCAATAACTCGAAGGGTACTTGTCCAAAGTACGTCTCCGACAGCCACTGCCTAGGGTGGACCTTTTCCGACATTCCTGACACAGGGTGGACATGACGATACCAGTAGGACAACCTTCTCCAAGCGGGACCTCCACACTTGGCGGAACAACCGTGGTTATGACATGTGAGGACCCGTTCCTCCGACCCTGTCCGACCGCGTTAGGTCGAGGGTCTGGCTTGGTTGGGTTGGCTCGGTTAGCCTTTCCCTTGCGATCGATTGATCGCATCGCTGTTTTTGGACCCCAATGGCAAGTTGGTAAATTACCCTTAGTGGAGTTGCATTCACACACGCGTATCGCACACACTGCCTTGTAATGATGTATGTGCTTGACTAGACTATTAGGAGTACCCCAGATTGGAGGATTTGAGTTAGATCGTAAGGATCGAGATTTGAGCGTTTGTGATTAAAGTTGGCTGATGAAGTGATCATGACTTAACCACCGCTCGATTAAGCCTAGATCACTTTATAAACCGTTCTCTCGTTAGGGCTGAGATCTGATGAATAAATTTTATATCTCGCAAGTATACGAATCGGTGCAATCAGTATAGTAGCAAGACGAGTATCGTACCCACAGAGATTTGTAGAGATTATTAGAGTAAAACGCTAAAGAACAGAAAAGAAAGAAAATATGGAAGGGAAAATAAGAAATATGAAGTATCGTAAATAGATGACCAAATAACGAAATAAGAAAACGTTGGAAATATGATGGATGAATACTAAGGTTCCGATTTCACCATAACATCCTCATTCTATGCATTGAATCAATAAAGATTTCAGTTTAATTCCAAGGGCTCGTTCTTCCGGTATGATGATCCGTTCGACCGCGGTCTTCACCATGTACCCTCAATTAACCCTAACTAATGAACCCATAACTAAGTGTTAACCAAGAATCCATTAAGCTCTGAAGAACAATTATGAACCAAGAATACTCTTAGCTTGAACCCGGCCTCGACATAAACTCATTCATTCATAGATCCTGCAAGATTAGGGAATGAACCCTTACCCAATCTCACATACAACAATCTATAATACTTCTATTGGCCAGATAAAGGTATTTAAGATCTCAGTTATAATAATGAATGAAACAAGGAAAATAAACTGATTAAATAATCATGATCCAATAACATAGAATGATTCAGTTAGGGCTACATCGGTACCTTAGAGAAGAAACTAGCCACTCATGTTCACCATGAGGGCAACAAAACTAATGAAGAAATAAAGAAGAAATAAGAAAAGAAAACCAAGCCTGGAACCCTTCTCCTCGCCTCCAAACGCTGCCAAAAAGTCCCCCTCAAACCCTAAAAAGAGTCATATTTATAGGCCCAAGTGTCTCCATCCACGGATTAGATCTAAACCGTTGATTTTCTTCACTGGGAAAGTCGGATCGATCGGACTTTAGGTGTTGGATCGATCCGTTGCGTCGAAATCCGCTGTTTTTGGCTATTCCCGAGTCCGATCGATCGGACTATGGGTGTCGGATCGATCGGACCCCGTAGGAGGGATGGAGGGATCGATCGGACCCCTTATGGCTAAAAAATATATGTTCTGTCACGTTTCTGCGTAGTCCGATCGATCGGCGGATCTATCGGACTTCCAGCTTATTTTCTGTTCTGCCATTCAGACTGCGCCATCGGTACTAAAATTGCCGTAACTTCCTCTAGGAAACTCGGAATCACAAACCGTAAAATTCTCCAGAATCTAGACTTCACGAGCTTTCCAACCATATATGACACATCATCTGGTTCTTCATGAGCAGGTACAGATTAATTTTTGAAGTTGATCCATATACTCTTTTCAGCTTCTTTTAGCCCCAATTTCCTGCATTTTCCAAACAACCATGTGAAGCAACATATAGATGTAAAAATAATAATAAAGATGTTGATTAAGAATAATAATCTAGCAATTGAGATGGTTATAAGGCTGTTCAGAGTGCACTTTCATGCACTCATCAAGATCGCGAAAAGAGAACGAGAGAGAGACAGAGGAGAGGGACTCGCCGGCACCCCGATCGAGAGGAAGAGAGAGTCTGGCGGCCGGAGGAGGATCCCGTCTGGTGACGGCCACCGCGGCAAGGCGGATGACATCAACGGCAACGGTGCTTGACGGCTGAGGAGTGGAACCAGCGGAGGTGCTCAACCGCGACCGGAGGAGTCTGAGGCGTGCGCCGGCGGTGCTTGCGGCCGGAGAAGAAGAAGAAGAAGAGGGAGAAGCAACCTAGAGGTAGGGTTACTTCCCTAAACTTGGTTTAGGACTCTACTAGTTTAGGTATGGATAGATGCATGCTAGATTAGGACGCTGAGGCTTGGCTGTTGTTGCTATGTTGATGTTCTTTCTCTTCCATTGCATGCCGTTGCTTAGATCTTTGAGTTAATGGTGGATTTCGACGAGATTTGCTTCCCCTTTTCCAATTTGATGGATTTGATGTTAAGCTTGCGGTTTTACCGGATTCCTCTTTGGGTTTTCGAGGCTTTCCTCCTCTGTTCTCCTTCTTCCTTGTTGCTGAAATGGGTTGGACTTCCTTTGGGTTCCTTCCTACTCCTCTGGGGTGTTGGATTTCATTGCGGTGCCATGAATTCTGACGCTAGGAGAAGCTCTGTTCTCCTGTGTTCATCCTTCCCCCTGTATCCGTGTTCCCTGTATTCTTCCCCCTTGCTGCCATGGCGGAAGCTAGGTGTTGTGAGCATGTTTCCCCGTCTTCTTTCCTCTGTTTTTTCTTGCTGGCATGGATTGCTTGAGTTGCTTGGGATTTCCTCTATTTCTCCTTGCTGCCGTGGGATGCTTGAGGTGCTAGGATTCCGATTCCTTTGTGTTTTTCCCTGCTGCGGTTGATCTTGAGTATGTTGCTATTTTCATGCCTCTGAGGTGCTTAGTTTCCCCTGTTGTGATCCATTTTCATGCTTTACTATGCTATGGTATTCTCCTTTTCCCCGTGGTGCTATGCCCTGTTCTTCGGTGGTCTCCCTCGTCTCTCTAGACGATGCCAATGTTATGCCATGCCTTGCTGTGACATGCCGTGAGTCCCGATACCATGATATGCTCTTCTCTACCGGATTGCTGGATTTCCTCCTCCCCTGTGTCTTCCCATTTTAATTCCATGTTTCGTGGCCTCTGTTTCCGGAGGGTTGCTGGATTAGTGTCTGAGTTGTGGATTACCAGTTGGGTTCCTCTGTTTTGGATCTAGAGGAGTAGATTGGTATGGTCTCTGGTCAGTTGGTGCTTACCAGTTCTGTTTTCCTTTGAAACTAGTTAACCTCGGGTATGCAGACATAGTGTTTGTTGTCGTTTATTTGCTTTGTTCTTCATGCAATTGCACTGGATGAGGTTTATGGGACTGCTTAACAACTATTTAAAGTTGGTAATAACTGGATTTGATTTAACCTGGATTTGAGCATGTTTTCATGGGGGTTTTCTCGGATTTTACTGTTCTATTCAAAACAGTGGTGTTATAGCTTTGATATAGAGCCGTACGTGTATGATCGGAGTTTATGTTATACACAGAAGTTATATATGGATGAGTTAACTGCTGATTGCAAGTGGTTTCATGAATTTTGGAGCTCTGTGGAATTTCGGGTGAATTACTTGGGTTGGCTGTGCGGGAACAGGGCAGCCACCTAAATGAGTATTTAAGTGGGTTTTAATTGTTTAATTGAACGGATTTTTGGTAGGTTTGATCTCAGCGGTCTTTAGATGAGATCTGTAAAGTTTGGTTTTAATCCAACTTATTTTCAATAACATTTTGGAATGCTTGATTGAGATGACAATAATGGAGGTAACAGTAGTTCTCTTCTCTTTCTGCAATCATGGTATATGTATGCCAAGCATGTTAGTTGCATTTTATTATAGCGTGTTTCCCCCTCTGTTCGATTCCTATTAACTAATGTGAACTTCGCATTTTCCTACGCTCATCTTCAGCTATCCGATTGTGAGCTGTATATCATGCTCAAGCCTAGGGCCGGCGGTGTGCCCGTTTATATTTCTTTGTGGTAATATTTATATTTTTGCGGGCTAGTGGTGCCCTGTGAATTGGTTAGCTGGGGGTGTGCTCCATTGTACAATTTCGGGCTGACGGTGGTGCATGCCGTCATAATGCCGAATTTTGGATTGAAATATGTAGATTGCTTGTGGTGGTTATGCATTGACCCGTACTATGCGTATGGTTACGTAATTGTTATTTCCTTGTTGTACGTTAATAGCTTAGCTCCCTCTTTTATCATATTGTATACTATATTGGACATGCTTGGTGAGAGGTCATGTAGAGACATCTAGGCCTAGTTGCTTGTATAGGCTCATGCATGTTGTATGCATTAGAAGCATTAAGGTTAGGTGGTAGGCGATGGATTCGATCGCCGATCCGGGGTTCTCGGGTAGCCCGGATCTAGCCCTAGGACCGGGGTTTAGGTAGTCGAGGATTAGGACGTGATTGTCATCAACGATTATGCTTGATATCATTTGAGATTATTGTTATAGTCGACCATGTTTGATATTACTGTATTTGAGGTGTAGAGGTCGTGTCGGGTCTCCAAGGCCAAGCACTAAGGATGGTTGTCGATGTCCCTGACATGTGTGTCCCCGCGAGAGATGGTATGACTGGGCAGGGTGGTACCTGAATAGAAGCCCGCAGTCTTTGTTTCCTCTTGTTTGTTCTTGGGTGAGGGTGGAACCTGGACAGGAGCCCTCGGGAATCGACGGGGTTATGGAGCCCCTTGACATACCTTAGGCTTAGGCGGAGAACGACACAGTTGCAGTTTCCCTTCCATTCTGTGCGACGTAGAGTAGAACCCTATTGGGCATTGTTGCTCACCCTACCTGGGCTGCATCGGCGATGCAGGTCGATGCAATTCCTTTTTTTCATGTGTTCCTTTAGAAGATGGCTCGATATTTCGAGGTGATCGAGGACTTGGAGTTTCGAGGAGTTCTTCTACAGATAATTTACAGTTTTCATCATTGATGTATAATTTGATGTTTTCAAGAACAAAATTGTATGATTATTAATTCAATTGTATTTGAGAAAGGTTGTCATATTATTGGTATAGACATTTGAGAAATGTAATGATTAGTTATTTTCAATATTACCATTATACAAGTTGAAATTGTAAATTGTACAGGTTTCTTGTGTTATAATTATAAAGGGGATTCTGTCGAAAGTTTTATGAACTTGAGGATTAAATTGTTTAAATTCATAGCAGTTATACACTTGTGCGCTCATTGATGATGTAAACAGGTTTAGGTGGCTCACGTCTCGATCTGGATGGGTTTTCTGGGTCGGGGCGTGACACTAATAAAGGTAAATTAAGGGGTTAATTCGTGTACTTTTCACGTCTCATCAGTGTGCCCTTGTTTGTTGAATAATGTTATGCATGGTTGGACGTGTGAACAAATATTATATGTTGATGTGTTTTGGTAGTTGGTGTTTGTTTAATAACTCTTTTAGCTCGTTGTTATGCTATCTTAGCATGTTGGACTATTATTTGATGCTATAGCATGTAGGGACACCTAGGCTTAGTTGTTTGAATAGGCTTATGCATGATGCTCGCATTAGTGGCATTCAGGCTAGGTGGTAGACGATGGATTCGATCGCCGATCCGAGGATCTGGGGTTTTCAGGTAGCCCGGATCTAGCCCTAGGACCGGGGTTTGGGTAGTCGATGATTAAGACGTGATTTTCATCAATGCTTATATTTGATATCATTTGAGGTTATTGTTATAGTCGACTATATATATAGTATATCATTGTATTTGAGGTGTAGAGGTCGTGTCGGGTCTCCAAGGCTAAGTGCTAAGGATGGATGTCGATATCCCTGACTTGTGTGTCCCCGCGATAGATGGTACGACTGGGCAGGGTGGTACCTGGACATGAGCCCATAATCTTTGTTTCCTCTCGTTTGTTATTGGGTGAGGGTGGGACCTGGACATGAGCCCTTGGGAATCGACGGGGTTATGGGGCCCCTTGACATACCTTAGGCTTAGGCAGAGAACGACATAGTTACAGTTTCCCTTCTTTTCTGTGCGACGTAGAGTAGAACCCTACTGGGCTGCATTGGCGATGCAGGTCGATGCAGCTCCTTCTTTCATGTGTTCTTATAGAAAATGGTGCGGCATGTCGAGGTGATCGAGAATGTGGAGATTCAAGGAGTTTTACACATTTTTATTATAATTTTATATTATGATGTATAAATTGAGGTATAACATGATGCATTCGAGGATAGAATTGTATGATAATTAATTCAGTTGTATTTGAGAAATATTGTAATATTCTTTAATGTAGATGTTGAGAAATGTAATAATTAGTTATTTCTTATGGTGTCATTGTATAAATTGAAGTTGTAAAATCGTAAATTGTACAGGTTTTTTGTGTTATAATTATTAATTATTAAGGAGATTTTGCTGAATTTTTTTTATGAATTGGAGGACCAAATTGTTCTAATTCGTAACAGTTATATACTTGTGCGCCTATCGATGATGTAAATAGGTTTAGGTGGTTTATTCCCTGATTTGGATGAGTTTTCTGGGTCGGGGCGTGACAGATTTGGTCAGGGGAATATTTTTGTGTAGTTGTGGCCTCTCGTACTCCCTGAGACACCAACTCTCAAGCGTCCAAGCGGGTTGCTTGAGATTTGGTTGTCATGGTTACCGTGAGGGTGTCGACTACCTGTTTTAGTTGTTCTTTGATTATGTCTCCTATTCCATCTATGATTTTGTGTAACTTGGTGGCAGTTTCTCGATCGTGAGTTTGCCAGGAATCATCGCCGTGTTGGTCAGCTGTCAAGGGAGAACATCGTGGGTTTTGGTCATGTTGTTGATTGTTAGGATCATGTCGGTCATGGAGACCAACGATCATAGACTTAGATGTCATTTTTGGCCTCCCATTGTTGTCGCCAAAATGGGTTCCCTGAAAAAACAGAGAACTACAACATGATGCGCCCGGGATGGGTGTGTGGTCGCCAGGCACGTGAGATGTGCCAACCATAGCACAGGGATAAGATCAGAAGGATGATGGGTTTTGTCGTGTCTTAATTAAGAGGACTTTTGAAAGTTCTTAATCTAAGTCTATGTAATGGCTGCAACTACTCATATGGGAGGTTGAAGACTACTCCTACTCCTACTCCTAGGTAGATTAATGGCTACTCCTACTCCTATGTAGAGTAAGGCTATGCTACTCATAGGTAGAAAGAGTGCTGATTATGCTACTTTTACGTAGAAGAAGTAATGACTATACTACTCATTGGTAGAAGAAATAGTAGGAAATAAAGAGATATCATTGATAGGTTGTGTTCGTTTTACAATTCTCTTTTTTCATCAAATACTTATACAACCTCTCGAGCAAGTAACTTCTCATTATTCCATGATCTCTGACGGTTGCTCTCCACGTTGCCCCCATAATCTCCTATGATTTCTCCATACGTTCTGACGATTACACTCACTACAACATTTTGCGTATGCAGCAACGATAAAAAACCGTTGCTACAATAGATAAAACCGTTGCTACAATGCACGACAACGGTTATTTGAGTCGTTGCATTCTCCTTTGTTGCCTATTCAGATAGGCAACGAATTTTCATATATAATAGGCAACAACAAACTAAGCGTTGCAGGATATTCACAATATGCAACGGTTATTACCAATCCTAACATAACAGTTTGCATATGACTTTGGCAACGATTTATAACAATTTTACGCAACATTTTTCGATTTTTATACGCAACGGTTATTAGTTTTATAGGCAGCGGAGTTGCAATTTTATGTAACGGTTTATAGTTTTTATAGGCAACGTGTTCATAAGGTTTGCACAACGGTTTTTAATTTTAATAAGCAACAGGTTCCTATTTTTTATGCAACTGTTATAGTTTTTATAAACAACGGGTGTGCAGATTTTAGGCAACAGTTTCTAGTTTTTTTAAACAACGGGTTCCTAAGTTTGGACAACGTTTTTTAATTTTTTATATGCAACATATTTCTATTTTTTATGCAGCGGTTCCTAATTGTTCATATACAACGGGTTTCCAATGTTTATACAACGGGTTGTAATTCTTATAGGCAATGAATTTATAAGTTTTGTACAATGGTTTCTAATTATATAGGCAACGAGTTTATAAATTTTATATAACAAAATAGTTTTTTTTCATAGGCAGTAATTATGCTCTTATTACTTGTACTAAAGAAGTAAAAGAAACTCATGTGAAATAGTTTAAACAAATAAATCCATTAAACTGATGGTCAAGGTACAATATGGAAAATCTTAAAACATACCAAAATGTTTAGATAATAAACTGTGATAGAAAAAGACTAATATATCAATCACTCTCATGACCATTCTAGTTTAGGTCAAAAATAAGTATTTGACCACACGAATTAACACCAAAATTCTTCATCTTCTTTGACTGGCACTAAAACCACAAGGCACTAAACATCATCTCCAAGCACATCATCAAGATCTTCATCTCCCATATTACCAACATCAATATGTTCTTCATTAGTAGCTGATAAACTTTCTTCTCCTTGCTGAAGCTGATTCCTGGCAATCTGTGACAAGGAAAAGAAAATCAAGTGCACGCCACTTTAGCATGCAATTCTTACATAGAAAAATCATCAAAATAAAAAGCATATATATATATATATTAATACTTCTTCACCAGAACATGGTATCCATGGATCTAATTAAGACTATTGTTTTCAGTCCTCCTCTAAGGTCATGGAGCTATTTGCGGAATAGTATTCTTGAAAGCCCCACAAACATAGTTTGGAATACTAACAAGATGTCCCTCTAAGTAGCAGTAGCACACTAAGCTTAAGCACTTACTCATAAAGTGTATTACAAATACTAACAAGATGCTGCAATTGGAAGTTGGGAATATAGCTATATATCACTTATCAGTGTTAGTGCAAATACTAATACTCGTATTCATGGACCCAGCTAAATGGATCAAAGCAAACTTAAATTAGAGATAGAAACTTTAATTTAGCTCTAAAACGAATCTTTTTTTATCAGTTTCAGTTACTAGCAAAGCCAATGTTGGACAAAAGAGAGCTCATCATAGAAAACAATATAGCAGATTCAACGCAAGCAAAAGACAAAGTATTAGCTACATAACCATGTCATCGTTTTGTCTTTGAGAAGCAGCTATACAATTTCATTATGCAAAATGATAAACAACACTAATTTCCCAAATCCTGGAAAGATTTCAAATGAAATCTTAAACCATCTTCTAAGGGGCCTTGCATTTCATAGGCAAAAGTTATAAGCATAAAAAGCCCCACAAACATAGTTTGGTCTTAAAAACTCAAAACCAACAGATATAAAAGTAGTCTAAGATGCATGAAACAAGAGAATTATGAATGAAAGAGTACCTGTTGCAATGGTAGATTATGTGCTGATGCGGATGCCCCTACAAGTGTTTGTGGTGTTTCATCTCGTCCACAAGGTTCAGTACCATGATTTGAGCCCAATAATGGAGCAAAGAGATTGGTTGGAATGACTAAACTAGGATTGCTTTGTTGTAGAGCAAGGAGAACGACATGCATTCCATTCGATACATCCATCTTATAAGCATCCATCTTTTTTTGCACATCATTTTGCAGATTAGCTTTGAGAGAACTTATCTCTTCTTCATGTGCCTTCTTCATGGCCTCAAAATCCACTTTTCTTTTCAAAGATGTTGGCGTTACATTCCTCCCATAACAACGGACACGTCCAACCTTTTCTTTTCCAAAAAATTTGTTGAATACATCAATGCCACCATCTTCAGAATTATGAATTGACTCCTCTAGTTGAGACTAAGAAAAAAAGAGCAGAAACTATAATCACTCAACTAAAATTACCATAAAAACTTAAAACTTCTCTTTTTTTGAAAGTGGACTTGTCACATAATAGAACTTACAATTTTTCTACTTGTTTTTGAATCTAGCTGCTTTCCTTTTCTGCTCTTACGGGTTTCTATGAAGATTTCAGCTTGTGTTGGCTCAACACCATTTCTTTTTTTTGACCGCTATTGTTAAATACATCATATTTTAATAGCCAAAAGTCAGTAAAAGAATACTGAATAAAGCAAAAGAAAGGCAATGCAAAAGAAATCGCTTACTAGTCCTTCACGTATCCTTGCAAAGCTTCGGGGACCTGCTCGGTGCATGCACTCTGCCTTAGACCTATTTTTTATATTTTTTTCACTAATTTTCTGCGTTAATAGGTAGCAACCAAAGCTGACAGAATTAGTATAAGCTTACAACGATAAAGAAAACTGGAATAGTGCCTAAACATAAATGCAACACTTATTCCGTGGACAATCAAACCGATCTCTAGATCTTTTGCATTCAGCTATTTCAATGCAACATTCACTAATCTAGTTGATCTGATAAAGCAAGCTGAAAGCTTTAATAAGATTCTCATGCACCATTCTGCAATAAAGCAAGTTGAAAGCAATAAATCTGATAAAGCAACTTGAAGCTGGTCTCTGCCAATTCTCTCAAAGCCTATAGATGTACAATGATAGGATCTTATATGATTAATTGGGTCAGAAATCCAAATATATATTCTCTCCATGAAACACATTTTATGCAATAAGGTCCTGAATTAGACCATACTTTCTATAAAGTATCAACCATGCAAGTGACTCAACTTGGGCATGTAAATATCCTTAAACACATCACCATCACAAACCTATTAAATCTCAAGGACATATATACCTAAAACAAACAATTAAGATCAGAGAACTTAAAATTTGCTATAGATGAGATCTCAATGACATATATACCTAAAACAAACAATTAAGTCTGCAGGCTTCCATGAGTGGTGCACTAGCACTGATTGAAAGCAACAAACAACTACAGTAACAAGCTATGTGTTAAACATAGCTGAATAGTATTCTTCAATGGATAAAAATACTAAACAGTAAATTAACAAACAACTACTTATACTAACAACGCATTGAATTGGAAGACATAAATCATACATCCACATTTTTGTTATTCCAATACTTCAATAGTATTCTAAAATGCGCTTCTGGAATATATGTAGGCTTGTTTTCCCATCTTTCTACATTCGCGCTATATTTCTTGAAATGTTTTTTCTTTAGTCTACACTTATAGGTTCTCCAAGCTTCTTGGATTGTTCCTAGTACCCAGTCCATAGCGTTAGGTGGAAGGATGAACTTATCATGTACAAAGAGTTATGATCAATAATACCAAATAAAAGTAATACTACTAAAGAAAAATAGACAAGTTTGAATTTATACATTCACATAGTTCCACATATGAATCTTCTTGTCTCTTGGAACTGCTTTCTAGCTAGTGTAAACCAATGGGCATTTTTGTGAATTCCTTGCCAATGTACCCAAGAAGAAGCTAAAATTATTGAGTGTCTTATCATCCGGGCCCACTGGTTGGCCATTCTCATTAAATAGAACTATTTTTCGATCCTCTGAAGATTGCAAATGAATAGGTTTACACATTGTAGGTCCTCTAGATCTTCTAGGCTTCTTCAATACACCTTTTTTGAGAAGCAATTGATACAAAATAGTTAGACATGTACACTATTAGAATAGAAAAGCTAGAGATTTAATAAATAATGCAAGCATCAGGTACGAATAAGCTAGATCTGTACACTATTAGAACTTAAATAGCAAGCTAGACATAATGCTAAATCACAACATAACTATCATAAATCATATATCTAATTTATTAGATAATTATACCTTCTCTTTCAGTTACTTCCCTACTTGGATCATTTGCAGCTTCACGAGAGACAACCTGCTCCTCTTGCTCTTCTTGTGGATTTTCCATATAATTGCATTTTCTAGCCAATTGTGCTGAGCTTGAATGTCGATGTTGATGTGAACTAGAAGACCTCTGCTGACTTGTGTTTGGGAGGACAAGCTGATTCGAACTTCTCGTTAACATTGCTCCATCTGCCATATGTTCGTCGCCATCTTCATTGAGGAACTCCATCATTGACACTGGTGGGTACAATGGCTTGTGCTTTTTTCTTTTCTCAATGCTATTTTCTTTTTGCCTTCTTTGTTGTTCAGGTTGAGACATACTTCTTTGCGGCTGATTTGTGCTTGTATTTGGGCTTCTTTGCAAGGTGTCATGTATATTGTCGTCTTTTGACTTGTTTGGCTGACATCGTTGTTGCTTTGAGAAATCAAAGCAAGGTCTAATTTGTGATGAATGCTCTGCATTCCTTTTCCTACTTGGACTTTGCAGTTTCTTCAAGATTAGATTGGTTCTCTTCTTTCGAGGAGTTGATGCCTTCGGCATTTGTCTTCTTCCAAATAATTATTATCCTATAAGACATACAAAAAAAAGAGAAAAAAACATCAATAATCATTCATTGGAATCCATAAATAGAAAAGAAGAGGTAATCACTTCATTACAAGCCATAAATAGTAAAACATAAGCATCAGTAACCATGAGTGATCATTGCATTATAAACCTTCATCAATGTCATAATCTAAGTCTTCGTCATCTTCATAGGTATCATCATCTTCTTCATCTTCACCATCTTTATTTTTGTGGAGCTTGTAACATTTGAAAGGGAGTATCAATAACTGTTGCAGGTATATCTTCCCTAGACCAGTCAATCTGTTCATTTTCAATAGGTACACAAGCACCCAGAAAAGAATCACTTGGCTTGCTCAAAATTTCCTCTTCTTGAATATTTGGATAGTATTGCTCTTCCAAATCAAACAAATCTCTAGGGACTTTCTTCATAGCATAATACCAATCTAAGTGAATAGGATCTTGCACATAGAAACACTGATGTACTTGAGAAGCCAAGACTATAGGATCATCTAAAAAGCACAATTTCTTAAATTTACACGAGTCAGTCCATAATCATCTTTCTCAGTTTCAAACCAATCACATTTGAAAACTGTAGTCTTAAAATGCCCATAATAGTCTATTTCAATTATTTGTCATATAGATCTATAATATTGAACATCTCCAACTACTGGATTGTCATCTTTTGAGCTTGCATAACTAGAAGTCAGTGCTGCCAATGTCACTCCACTATTTTGTGTTTTATATCTTGCATCATGTTGTTTTGTATGAAATCTATAACTATTAATCACAAATACAGAATACTCCCTTGCTACAAAATTGGGACCAGCGGAGAGGTGCTTAATGTGATTGGAGACATCATCATTCTGCACACGTGTTTCAAACCATTGGATGAAAGTTTGACTATGATTTCTAGCTTTATCCCATTTTCTTTTTTTAGACTGACTGCTAATAAGATTCTCATGCTCACTGCATTAAAAAATGAAAGGCATTAGCATGAGCTCGATATGTTTAACAAGAGTGAAATGATCATAATTAGTCTATGAGCCGCATTACCTGATGTATTTAGAAACCTCATCACAATTGAAGAGTATATATCGATGTATTTGAGTCCACAACATGATATCCAGTGTAAAGGTCTTGGCTTTTTTCCTCTTCCCTTCTAGAGGATGACCTGTTACTGGAAAGAGGGAAGCTTGTCCTTCATATTCAACATCCTTCTCCCAATTTCTTACAGCTCTATTCAATCTTGTCTCAACATCATCATTCAAATATCTTGAACAAAATGTCAAACACTCTTTTGCCAAGTAGCCTTCAGCTATTGAGCCCTCTGGGCGACTCCTATTGCGAACAAAGGACTTTAATTTGCACAAGTACCTTTCAGTTGGATACATCCAACGAAATTGAACTGGTCCACCCAAGTTGACTTCATTTGCTAGATGGATCGGCAAATGTACCATTATATCAAAGAAACTTGGAGGAAAAATCATCTGAAGTTGACAAAGTGTCTCTGTAATTTCTGTTTGCAAATGATCAAGATCTTGTGGCTTGATCACTTTGCTACATAGTCCCCGAAAGAAGGCTCCTAACCGAATCAATGGAACTACCACATGGTTCGGTAATGTCTGCCTAACTGCAACCTGAAGTTGGTAGTGTAGCATAAAGTGAGCATCATGACTTTTATAACCTGAATTTTCTCTCTCTGCTAGTTGCACACATCGAGAGAGATTTGATGCACTACCATTTGGTAGTTTCGCTCTCTTGAATACATTGCAAAATATATCTTTCTCTTTGGAAGTCATTGAGAAACATGCTTTGGCATATGATATCTTTTTGCGATCATGAGACTCAATTGGATGAAGATTTTTTCTTATCCCCATATCTCTTAGGTCAAAACGAGCCTTTGGATGATCTTTTGTTTTTCCTGGAATATCTAACAGTGTCCCAATGACACTATCAAATATTTTTTTTTCTATATGCATCACATCAAGGTTATGGCGTGGTGTGTTGTCCTTCCAGTATAGTAACTCAAAAAATATAGACTTCTTCTTCCAAGGGCTGCTGTTGTTTGTCTTCTTTCGCTTCTTTCCGAACACATGATCAACCTCTTGCAATTGATCTAATACCCTAGCACCTGATAACAAATTAGGTGTTGTTCTAATTTCTACTTGGTCATTAAAGGACCTTTTATCTCGCCTCCATGGATGATTCATATCCAAAAACACACGGTGATCCCCGTAACATGTTTTTCAACTATGCTTTAGATATTTTGAACAAGTTCCAAAGTTGCAGGAAGGGCATGCTAGCCTTCCTTTAGTGCTCCATCCAGATAACATAGCATAAGCAGGGAAGTCATTGATGATAGTCCATAACAGCGCAACACGTATTTGGAATGTTTGGTTAGCCATCACATCATAAGTTTCAACCCCAACTTCCCACAACTCTTTCAACTCCTCAATTAGCGGTTGTAAGTATATATCGATATCATTTCCAGGAGAAGATGGCCCAGGAATGAGCAATGAAAGCATAGTATATTTTGGCTTCATACACATCCATAGTGGTAGATTATATGGAACTAAAATCACCGGCCATGTGCTATGAGTAATACTCATGGTCCTAAAAGGATTAAAACCATCACTGGCCAATCCAAGTCTCACATTTCGAGGATCGATAGCAAAATCAGAGTGCACAGAATCGAAGTTCCTCCAAGCTTGGCCATCAGCTGGATGCCTTAAATTTCCATCTCTTGTACGTTCTTTTGTATGCTACTGCATTGATCCAGCAGTTTTGGATGACATAAACATCATTCATAGCCTTGGTATTAAAGGAAAGTGCCTCAATACCTTAGCGGGAATTTTACAAGCGTTTCTATCACTGATATTGCCTTCCGCACCTTCATTCATTTTCCACCTTGAAACAACACATACGTGGCAGGTTGTTGCTGCATGATACTGCTTCCAATATAGCATGCAGTCGTTGGGACATGCATCAATTTTATTGTAATAAGAACCCAAATCCTTCACCATATTCTTTGCCTTGTTAAATGACTCTGGAATTGCTAATTCAGGCATTGCCTTCTTTAGCAATTGTACAAGAGCAGTAAATGATGCATTACTCCATCCATAAAGGCACTTCAAAAGATATAGGCGAACAGTGAAAGAAAGTCTTGAGAAGTTCTTGCAACCAGGATACAAATCATGTCCAGCCTCCTCTATTAGTTTGTATAACTTCTTAGCTTCTTCATTAGGCCCTTCAGTTGTATATCTAAATCTCTCATTCAACAACTCATTTATATTATCAGGTTGGTTCCCCTCATCTCCTCCAAATTGATCATCAAGGTTCATCCTCGAAGATGATGGTCCCTCTCCATGGAAAACCCAAACAATGTATGCCTTGTCAAACCCCGTACATATCAAATGGTTGTAAACTTCATCTCGACGATACCAGTAACGATTGCAACATTTGATACATGGGCATAAAATTTGCCCTTCTAAAGCGGCAATAGAAAAGGCATGTTTAAGAAACTGTTCAACACCCATCTTGTAGTCGTCGGTTATTCTTGGCATTTGAATCCAACTCTTATCCATTAGGAGACTTACTGGAATTGTACATAGTGGGAAAAAAGATTCAATAGGATATAAGAACATGTTAATCTTGGCATTCATGCATTTCATTTATAAGCATACCCTTTATGCATAAGAAGACTACAATGTATTCATGCATTTCACTTACTGATTGTTTTTTACAAAGTTGTTCTTTGACTTCGACAATAAAGAGACATAAATTGCACTTTTCAAGCTTTGCTAATTCTTTGGATTTTATTGCTGCCATAAATTAGAGTAAATCACGTAGAGGTTGTTTTATGTTTCTCTAGAAACCAGACACTAAACGTGCATATCACCTAGATGTTGTGCATCACATCATTACATATCATCTAAAATATGCAAATATTCATGTTGTATATTACATATCATGTAGATGTTGCGCATCATGCACTTGCAGGATAAATTAAAAGAATACACACGACAATTAGGAACTAACTCTAAGAAAAATGTTGCAGAACATGGAATATGAATGCTAAAAAGTAATGTTTTGTCACAATGAGGAGTGTCCAAAAATTACTCCAGTGTGAGGACTTGCCTTTTTGAAGCTTTCTGAATACTGACAATTGAACTCACTTGCAGGATAAATTTCTGGAAGAGGGGGAGAATTGATCTGTCGATAATAGCCCGACAATAGCCCTAGTTTTCCCGAGTGATTTTGAGAAAACACGCCCTGGATAATCCTAGCTAGGTTTCACGTCACATGATTTCACCTTATCTGCATATCCAAACCAACAGAAGAAGAAGTATCTATCAAAGAATAGTCATTTTAAAAGCAGGAGTACCAAAGCCCCCCTTCTTTAAAAGGTGACCAAAGACTTGATGCATCTCTAGTGATGCACTGCCTAACATTTCCACATAAAAGACCATTTTTTTCTAGCTAGAACAAAACTCAAAAACGGAAAATCCTTTCCTTTAGGAATACAGATAACCCAAATAACATCACATTTAGAAATCAGCTTCACGTACCTATGAATATCATTCATGTTTAAGGTGCAAACAAAGAGTATTCTCTTTATCAACCAAAGTTATAAATGTCAGACAAATGGCCAAACAAATTGCAATAAAACAGTGTTCAATTTGTGTACAAATCTTTATTTAGGGTGTCATCTTGTTATTAATTTTTTTTGTCAGTAGCTGAGTTTCAGTAGTTCTGAAACTTCTTAGCTGTTGATATATACATCTTAAACCCACCCTCACAGGAGGATTTCAAACTATAACTTACCTCCCTTTTAGAGGTCAATTCTCTCTGTGTACATTGAGGTATGCCAATGGAGTTGTTAAATCAGCATTGATCAACAATAAATGAAGGTTTAGGCATAACGACAAGCAGCAACAAAGAAAAAAAAAACATCTGATACAACGTTTACATTAGCAAATGAAAAGGCAACCAAATCTATACTGAATATAAAATAAAAGGGCAACCAATAGAGCCAAGAATGCAGCAATCCATGCATTCATCACCTTTTTCTCCACTACTCCCCAAATCAATACTAACAAACCCCTAAACCTCCTCACACTATGGTCCTACAAGGCCATGATGCCCTAGAATATTCTATGATCAAGTGGCAATAGTTGCCACGATGGTCCTAGACCCACCACGGTCCTACAAGGGACATCTTTTCATGCGGCGAAAACAAACTGGCTCAAACCCCACAACCCCATAAAAATTTCCTATATTACTTCACTGCCAAAGAGATCCTAGCAGCCAACCCCAACCATGTCATCAGCAAGCCGTGCTCGCAAGACGACCATGGCGTGGCCCGCATCATGATCGTGTCGCCAGGCTTCGAGCTAGGGCGGGGCGCATCCATTTTCTTATCCCGGCCGCGTCGATGCCGGAGAAGAGGAAGAAGAGCAAGAAAAGCCACAGATTGAAGCCCACCGCGGTGGTGTCGAACAATGATGAATACGTGAAGGAAATCATGTGGAGAGGGAAGGAGGGGGGGAGTGGGGGGAGAGTCTTACCCAGCGATGTCTGTCTCGTCGCCAGAATCCGCTGATCGCGATCTCACCACAGCTAGAGAGATGCCGGCTGGGAGAGAAGAGGGTTAGGGATCGAAGAGAAGAAAGAGGAATAGGGATTTAGGATGCATATGTTATGGCGTATGGGCTTCTCAGTTTCCCGCGGGCATAAATTTAGGCTTCCCGGCTTTTCTAATCAAAATTTTGGCCATGGTCTCTTGATCTTTGTTGTTGATTCAAGATTTAGGCTTCCCGGCTTCTCTAATCAAAATTTTAGTTTCTCTTGATCTCAGCTGTTGATTCAAGATCCAGTGATTGAGATTCGTTATTAGAGTTTCCATAGAGAGGTGGAGCTTGATAAAGAGGGGTGATAAATAGAGGTGCCATTATTTTTTTATCTTTCCCTTTGATTGACAATTTTTTAAAATAATGATTGACACTTTTCAATTATGCATGAAGTTTTTGGTTCTTGAATCTAGCTATCTCAAGTGGCTGGTTCTTGATGAGACAAATACTCTGTGTCTATTATTCGAGTATTCTGGCAAAGCTGGACTTTATTTGGTTTGTGAGCTCATGAGCTGGCTCAATTACATATACTAATTTTTTTTATATGTATAATTCTAATATATATATAGCTCGATGTCAGTTCGGCCAGACAGTCTTTAATAATACAAGTCAAGCTCAAGGTTCACGAACCTATACTGGAACTCGAACTTCATGAACCTTACTCAAGTTGAGTACGCCCACAAGATGATTAATGAAGCTCGAACTCAACCTAATACAAATATAATAGGAGCTGAGTTCGAACAACCTAGAGTTCCACTTAGCTCAATCCACTCGAATGAAATCCTATTTAAACCCATCACAAGGACATAACCATGGCAAATACATAGACAAAATGGATCAAATCAAATCAACTCAACCCCCTAACCCCTTTCCCCTGGCTAGCTAAAATGCTAGTGCAATATGATCCCGCCGCTGATATATAAAATCTGAGGCACCTTACGCACAATGTCAACTATCATCATGAGCTTTTACATCCAACTGCTAGAATTCACAAAGAAAACAACTTCATGATTTTCTCAAACAAAGACTACCAATTAATTAATAACAATTCATATGAAAAAGATCATGAAATGAAACTTCAAATAATTGAAAATAATTTTTGGAAATGAAATTTAAAACTATTGCTAGAAAAGATGAGCTTGAAAATTATAAAAAAAAAACTGCTACCTACAAAGATAGAGAATGCAACACCAGGAAAACCATTACATATAATATGAATGAATGTAGACAACAAAAGAAAAAATGTTGTCTAAAACTGTGATTTTATGTGACAGATGAAAACACTATTGTCTAAGATGACAGTATTCGACAACAATTCCAAGAAACATCGTCTAAAAGTGTGGATTAAGGCGACAAAATAAAAACGGTTGCCTAAGTGGACACTATTAGGCAACGACTATATTAACCGTTGACTAAAAATGTGAGTTTAGGCGACACAAGGAAAAACTGTTGCTAAATTTAAAAGTATTAGACAACGGTTTCGTTAATCGTTGTCTAATATAATAAAAGACAACGGTTGTTATATCGTTACACTAATCCTATAAGCAACTGCTATTAATAATTACATATGACCATTATTTGCAACAGTTTTAACCTTATTGTTTATTGACTGTTGGCATAAATCACTTTTGTTGTAGTGACACATCAACAATGATTGAGTCCTACATTATACCAATTTTAATCATCTTTTTTATCCTCAAAATCTACTAATTTTTACGGCAACATAAACGCAAGCTAAGACTATAGCCAAGACTATAGCCTTCGGAGGGTACCCACTTGGCACATTCTCTGTCTTTTACGGTGTCTCGGCATATAATTTCTTCGTACTTTTAGTAATTCTTCTCTTCGTCATCAAGGAAAGGAGAGAAAAAGAACGCTGCTTCGTTTCCAAAGCAAGCTTCTGATGCTTAATTATATCCTGCTTTTCCAACCTTATTATGTAGGTATTTGTACATAAGACTGGAATAGGCAATGTTGCTACGTACGTACTAATTACTATCCGATGATATCATACCTGAGGACAGAGGTACCTCCCGAGATATGGACTGCCTGGAGGCCTGAAGCTTGACGGCGACAAGACTCTGCCCACTGAATCCGGTACTACGTACCATCATCATCTGAAGCCTTCCTCCCATTGTCATTAAAACTCATGTACTTGTTCGGCTTCTTTTTAATGACAAGAACTACTCTCTCAACACCCTTTTCTTCTTCGTTAATTATTCATTTCCTTCATGTGTTTGTCCTCAGATAGATCTAACCTTTGTTCCCTGAGAAGATCTAGTGGTGTGGAGTGGAGATCAGACTCAGGGATAGAAGAGCAGGGTTTTAACAGCCATGAAGAGAGAGATATGGTTGATTCATGGCCTCTTGATGGTGGAATGCTATATGGGTAATCAATCTTTTCCTTGTGCTCTTATCTCTTCCAAGTTAATGCTCATTTCTCTGTGTTTCAATGTGTCCGTACTCTGCTTTTATCAAAACAGAGGTTTTTTCAGTTTTTTTTCCAACAATGAAATCAAATCCAAAGTAGCAATTGAAATGGCCTCATCGATTTAACTGCAACACATGTTACTTTCATAGATATCTCAAGACTCTAGGTGGTTTCCAAAAATAGTTGTGGAGTTTGTTTTTATACACAGTTTGTTCTATTCTTTTGAATCAAGTTGGTCTGACAAAAACTCCACAAAAACCTCAGTTTTGGCCATGGTGCAGCAAAAAGCAGAGTCCACCACCCCAATCCAGACCTTCTCGCCCCCGGAGGGTAACACGACCTTCATAGACGGCACCACCTGGTGCATTGCCCTGCCGGGAGTCTCCCAAGCAGACCTCCAGAACGCGCTGGACTGGGCCTGCGGCCTGGGCGCCGCCGACTGCTCCGCCATCCGGTCCGGCGGCCCCTGCTTTAAGCCGGACACTCTCCTCTCCCACGCCTCCTACGCCTTCAACTGCTACTACCAACAGAATGGCAACTCCGACATCGCCTGCAACTTCGGCGGCACCGCCACCATAACCAAGCGAAACCCAAGTAATCTCTATACCTTTTCACCCATCTAACCTATCAATTAAATGCAGCATCTTTTAACTTGTGTTCTTAGCTATCACAGGTTACGGTTCTTGCAACTATCTTTCTTCAGAGTGAGTGACATGCTTCATAAGATTTATGTTCCGACACTGAATTGTTATATAGCTACAGAACAAATTAAGCATTGAAATCGCATTGCTTGATCTTTTGCAGAACGTCCTCTGCGTCTACGTTGTTCGACAGGAGAACTGCATGGAATATAGCAACTCTTCTGCTCCTATTATTGGTATCCGGCAGCCATTGATCACGTCTTCTTTTTTTTTGTATGTTTTCCGGCGGACTATTCTGCTCGATCGGTTAGATGAATTGAATCGAAATTCTCTTATAAAATCACTTAATGGTGGGGCTCTTCATAGAACCAACTGATGCAGTAATGCTGTATAAAATTTTGAATATTACGTATTTATGGTGATACGTTTAAGATTGGTGTGTGATATTAGTTGGGTTCTTTTCTTTTAAGAGGGCGTTTGTTTCTTGGAATGATTTGGAAGGGACGGTTGGAATGGAATGTGATTCATGTTTTTTGTTGTTTGTTTGGTAGTGGTTGAATGAAATATCATTTTTGTTGTTTATTTTGTGTTGGATTGGAAACAGAATCAAGTGATTTTTTCAGTTTCTATGATAGTTTTGCGATGGAATGGGGGATATGGTCATCTTTGAATGTTAGTGGTGAGAATATCATCATGTATTTCGATTTTGATATATATTAAAAATTTTATGACATTAATAATATAATTGTCATATTTGGATATATATGTTGTTCAAAATATAATAATTGTCATATTTTGGATATCGGAGAAAGAATTTATTGGTCAAGTTATTTTTTTCATTCGATGATGGTAATCAATTTTATTGACGGAACATTTAAGTTCTGAATATTTAAGATGATGTTAATCGAATTTATAACAATTCATGTACATCGTGTATTCAAACTTGTATAAAAAAAACTCATAATATTTGAAACCTCATCAGGAACAATTCAAATTAATAAACCAATAATTTAAATGATAGCATTCAATTACAAGTCAATTATTTGTAATCTCCCTGTCATAACGGTCAACAATTCCTTATTCTAATCTAGATTTGTCACCAGCGCCTGCACCTTGTCTGCTCGGAACATGCTTAGGCTCCACGCCACCATCGTCACCCAGTCATGCCCCACCACGAACACCTAATAGTCATCCCATAACACCCCGAAACAAAAACCATTAGATCGATAAAAAAGATCATTTTTTTTTGAAACAAAGGTACTCACTTGATCTTGTCCAAGCGAATCGATGAGGGCGACGAGGTCGCCGGCGATATGAAGCATGGTGTACTTGGTTGGGTTAGGAGGGTTGTCAGAGTCGCCGAACCCACCCAAGTCGGGGGCCACGACGCGATAGCCACGGGCGGCGAAGGCGAGGATTTGGTGGTGCCACGTGTACCAGAGCTACGGGAAGCCGTGGAGGAGCAGCACAACCGGTGTAACGGCCCCACCACAAACACCTACTAGTTATCCCATAACACCCCGAAATAAAAACCATTAGATCGATCAAAAAGATTATTTTTTTTTGAAACAAAGGTACTCACTTGATCTTGTCCAAGCGAATCGATGAGGGCGACGAGGTCGCCGACGATATGAAGCATGGTGTACTTGGTTGGGTCGGGAGGGTTGTCAGAGTCGCCGAACCCACGCAAGTCGGGGGCCATGACGCGATAGCCACGGGCGGCGAAGGCGAGGATTTGGTGGTGCCACGCGTACCAGAGCTCCGGGAAGCCGTGGAGGAGCAGCACAACCGGTGTAACGGCCCCTCGCCGTCCGGGCCGCCCAAGGCCTGCGGGCTCCGTCCAGGATCCACCCGAGGGCCCCACCCGACACAATATTGTTCGCTTTTGGTTCACCGCAGAAATCTAGGAAAACTTCCCAGTGGGTCACCCATCCCGGAACACCCATCCCGGGACCGCTCCAAGGTAAGCACGCTTAACATTGAAGTTTTCTGGCGGATCAACTACTATCACGGCTTGCGTTGTGTCTTATAAGGGTTATTAATATAGTTATTATTTAAGTGGGGTTGCTTACCCGGTTACTTGGTTCGGCTACATGCCCTCCAGGCGAACACCGACACCTAGGTACCCGGGTCTCACAACCCAACCCACTTAGAGGCCCAGCGTCCTCGCTGGCACAATCCTGCTAACAGACCTATAGCATGCTCTGATACCATCTGTAACGTCCCGTGTGAGGACATGTCCCTCTATTCCTGGGTCGATCGCCTGGGTCGGGACCGTGGCTCGTTGTGGACCGCAAGGGCAATTTGATAAATTGCGACTTGTTGGTTTGTTTCACACCCGCGTGCGCACACACTGACCTTGTTTGTGTTAGTGCTTGATTAGAATGGTTAGGCGGATCCGGGATCGGAAGATCCCAGCTCGGGCGCGCTGAAGCTTGCTTTTGGGCAGCTTACGGCCCTTGAGTGATCGGTCGCTCCTAGGAGCGATCGATCGGACTCGTGCGCAGGGAAGTTGAACTGCGCAGAGCAGTTAAACTTCCATCGTCCTCCTTTGTCAGGAGAAGAGAGGACCTCTCCTCCCCTTTCCCCACCTTCCCCAACCTTCCCCGACCTTTCCCTACCTTCTCCTTCTCTTCTCTTCCTCTTCTTCTTTCTCTTCTCTTCCTTCTTTCTTTCTTCTTCCAGCGGTGCCCCGGTTCCTCTGTTCTTCCCGGCATCCATCTCTTTCGTTGCCGTTCTCCCTCCTCCGACCACCTTTTTGGGAGCTTGAAAGCTTGTTGGATTCGTGGCAACGAGAAGAAGGCTCCTGGTGTGGTTTGGAACCTCGTTGATGGCTGGTTTGCGAGGGATCAACCGAGGAATGCGTAATCCGGTAGGTGTTCTACCTACATGAGTTAATAAATGGGTTTAATTAAATCTAGCTGTTAGATCTTGATGAAATTATGTTGTTGAATGCATGTTACTTAATATAGTCTCTGGTTTAAGTTTCATGAACTTTGGTTAAGATTTCAGTAGGATTTATGAATGATAAATCTTTGATTTCCGATTTTCTGCTGTTCTTGAAGAACAGCCGGCTTGCGGCGAGTTTTGCGGCTTGTACATGCATGATCTTGGATTTTTATGATAAATAAGAGTTGTAGATCTGTGAGTCTACTTTCAAACCCAATTGATTTCATATTTTTTCGATTGTTTTACGAGTTTTGGTGATTTTTATTCGAAACTGTGTCAGAGCAGAGTTGTTCATGAATAGTGCCACGGTTGATCCGTGGATCAACCGCTAGACTCCAAGGTTGACCGTCGCGGTCTCCACGGTCGACCGTGAGCCTGAAAATCAGCAAAATAACCCCTCACCGTCGATCCATTGATCGACCGTCAACCTTAGCTTTTTCAAGGTCGATCCGTTGAGCGACCGCCAGCCTTGAATAGTGTTTTTAGTGGTTTTGATCGGTGTTTTAATATAATATTATATGTTCGAAGTTTTCGGGGTTGCTTCCCGTTGCAGGGGTTCGCGGTTGACGGTCGTGGTACCGTCGTAATGCCGGGACCCGCTGCGGATCGGCTGGCAGTGGTTGGTAGTACCGCTGCAGCGATCCGATTGGACTTGTATGCTGCCTTGTCATACTGTTGCATGCCTATTTCTCTTGCTTGTGTATGTTCATAGCATGCATTCTCTGTTGTGCATTAGTTGCATGGTTAGGGCGTGGGTGATTCGTGGATCGCCGTCCCGAGGCTGGAAGCTCGGATTTAGCCCTAGGACCGGGGTTGGGTAGTTTGGTCCAGGATTGAATTGTGGTGTCCAGTCAAACTTGATGATAGGCTTAGATGACTGGTACACATGTTACTTGGTGATTACAGAGGTCGTGTCGGCCTTAAGTCGGATGCTGAGCTGTAGCCGGTGTTCCACTGTGTTGACCCTTGAGTAGAGGGGTTGCCTACTTAGCGGTGCAGTTTCCCGCCTGCAGTGCCGGTACCTGCTTGTGGGCCAGCAGTGTTGTTTCCTGCTACTGAGTGCGACCAGACATGTGACCAGCTTGGCTGGAAGATCATGATCGTGGGCCTCAGGGACACGCGGTGGGGTTATGGGACCCCTGTGTACACCCAGGTCTTACTTGAGGGCGACACTTTTGTGTTCCCCTTCCTTCTGTGTGACGTAGTGTAGAACCCTACTGAGCTTTATGCTCACTCCTATCCGGGCTGCGTTTTACAGGTGCAGGCGCTAGCTCTTCTTCAGTAGCCCCTACCGGGCATGTGTTTGGTGGCGCGGCGGCGTCTGGCGGGGTCTGAGGATTGGTGATTATCTTTCTACTTTTTTTGTTATAGTCAGTCTCCTACGGGAGTATGATGTATAAACTGTTATAACCCCTTTTGAGGTTTTGGATTATTATATTATATCTGTTGAGATTTAAATTTGTTGTAATATTCAGGGGTGCTTATGAATTGTGAAATCAGTAAGTTAGAGGAAACCACTCGCCTTTATTTCCGCATTTAGTTAGGTTCCGGTTCGCGTCGCCCGGCCCGGTTGGGCTTCCGCGGGTCGGGGCGCGACATCCCGACCCATCCAGATCGGGGAGTGAGCAACCTAAACATGTTAAATCATCAATGACGCAAAAATTTCGACAAACAGAGTCTCCTCTGTATTGCCATGTCTCCAACGGACCATCACTAACGGTATCGATCTGCCTTTGAGTACCTGGTCCCGCCTGTCCATGATCTGCACCGGCTCCTCTATGTATGTGGCATCCTCCTCCACCTCAATGTCGTCGACTCTGATCTCATGTGATGGATCTGACACATACTTCTTCAACATCGACACGTGAAAGGTAGGATGAACAACGAACATGTGGGGGGGTAATGATAGCTTGTAGGCGACCTCTCCGACGCGCCTCACGATCTCGAAGGGACCCGTGAACCTCGGTGTCACTCACCGGTCCAGACATCATCATGCAATCTTCAGAGAGTTTGGCACAGATCAGGCAGAGGCTCCGGACAGCCCAGAGGAGACAGAAAAGTTATGCAGATAAGAGAAGGCGACCATTAGAGTTTGTAGTGGGGGACAGAGTCTTCCTGAAGGTTTCTCCACGCAGAGGATCGATCAGATTTGGCAACAGAGGCAAGTTGACACCGAGGTTCACGGGTCCCTTCGAGATTGTGAGGCGCGTCGGAGAGGTCGCCTACCAGCTATCATTACCTCCACACATGTCCGCTGTTCATCCTACCTTTCACGTGTCGATGTTGAAGAAGTATGTGTCAGATCCATCACATGAGATCAGAGTCGACGACATTGAGGTAGAGGAGGATGCCACATACATAAAGGAGCCGGTGCAGATCATGGACATGCGGGACCAGGTACTCAGAGGCAGATCGATACCGTTAGTGATGGTCCGTTGTGATACGAGTCGATCCGACTCGACCAACTGGACCCGAACCCAGAAGAGGAACCAAGCTGGTTCAACCTCTTTCCTAGTTTGACTTGGACTTCCCTAGTTCAAACTAGAGTATTTAATTAGTATTTATCATTAGTCTTTTATTGAGTCCTAGTTGATGGTTAGGAATTAATTAAGAGTCCCTTTGAGTTAGGAAGTTGAGTTGAGTCAGAAACCTTATTACTTGCTAATTAAGCAAGGGGGTTTTTCTAGTGGATTAGGACTCTGTCAAGGTCTCTATAAAAGGACCTTAGTAGTTTGTATTAGGTGATGATGAAAGCATGAGATGAATGATTAAGAGTAGTTGATAAATTATCATAGGAGTAGAATATCATAGGAGTAGAAGTAAAGTAGATTCCACCCAAAATCCACCATAGATTCATCTTCTTCCCCGTCGGTCATCTTCTCCGCAGCCGGCATCGCCTTCACCTTCATCTTCCTTCTCCACGCCACTTTCTCTCTCCGCCACGTCAGCGACCCCACGCCACGTCATCGCCACGTCAGCTCATCTCCTTCCTCTCTTCTCTCCCGTGCCCGAAACCCTAAGCTACCGTCGACCATCGCCGTTCTCTCCTCTCCGGTCGTCCCCGTCGCCAACCAAGACCGCCAAAGCCTTCCCCTATCTCCCACGACTCCGGCCAACCCTCTCCCGCCGTCTTCCATACCCTCCGACGTCGTACCCGACAAGCCGACCTCCGTCCCCTTCACCGGCAACCTCACGTCCTACCTCGATCCCACCTTAAAACCTTCCAGATCTGTTCCTTGTCTCCCCACGATCCTTCCCGACGTCCCAAGCCCCAGCCGAGCTCTCTCATCGTCCCCGACGCCGGTGAACCCAAACCCCCGCCGTCCATCTCCCAGATCCGGCCGATCCGCCACCTACCTCACCGATCCGAGCCGGTAGATCTCTTCCCCACCTCCAGGCGACCCTTCCTGGAAGTATCCCGACCGCCGCCGCCGTCCCTACGCCGGCAATCTACTCCGGCGAACCACAGCCCTTGGATCCAACCCGGTTCAGCCAGCCAGTTGATTCAGCCACTTAGCCCACTTAATTGGTTCAGCCGAACCACTTTGTCTGGATCCAACCCAATCCAACTTGATCAGCTTGATCCAGATTACTTCAGACTTGACCCAGTCAAGTCCCATCCAATCAGGCTTAGCCAGATTCGATCCAGCTTCAGCCAGATCCGATCCAGCTCAAGCCAGATCCGATCCAGCTAGCCAAATCAGCCAATTGGACTCAAATCAAGTCCGATAAGGCCGATTCTGGTCGATTGGAGCAGTAGAGACCCATTACGAGAGGATCACGAGTAGACCGCTCGTAACAACTTGGTATCAGAGCTCCGTTCCACCGACTGTGCGGTTCAGACTCTACTGGAAACTTCGCCACCATGTACGGAGTACCCCAGGAAAGTTTGGAGCAGCAATTCAAGATTATGCAGGCCCAGTTGAACCTCTGTTCAACTCTGATAGAGCGCCAGAGCAGAGAATTGGAGCGGATTTCCAATAGTTGGTCGAGGATAACTCAGACTTCGAGTCAGACCCCTACTGCAACCCAGATTGCGGAACCTAACCCCGAGCCAACTCGGATTAGGAATCCGCCTACTACAACTCCGAGAGCAACTCCCATTGTAACTCCGAGTTTAACTCCGCCAGATCCGGGTGAACACCTTCTAGAACCTTCCCATGATTTTTCTGGAAATTTACCTATTTTTCCAGATTTTTCCCGGCATATTCTCTCTCTTCCTGGGTTGGCTCACTCCCAGCTTAACCACGTGGCTCATCCCCTACCTCGAGCCGCGGCTCACCCCGTACCTCCCGCCCGGCTCAGCTCCAAGCCATCAACCCTTCGTCCCGGCTCATCCACGGCTCCGTCAGCTCATCCCCAAGCCGCCACCCCAACGCCGCCGTCCGACGTCTTCCTCCCCATCCACCCATCTAGGAAGCATCGGCGTCCTTCCCCAAAGCCACCGTGGCCGACCAAGACCACGGAGAAAGCTTGGATCGCCGGGATTCAACTCCGGCGAACTCCCCTATTGCGGCATTCTTCAATCAGCCGTATTCCGAGGTTGATCCCAAGATCAGACCTCACGAGAAAGGTCCCAAGACTGGTCTCCATGGAGATCAGATCCGAGCCACTTAGTCTAGATCCAGCCCAATCCAACTTGATCAGCTTGATCCAGATTACTTCAGACTTGACCCAATCAAGTCCCATCCAATCAGGCTTAGCCAGATTCGATCCAGCTTCAGCCAGATCCGATCCAGCTCAAGCCAGATCCGATCCAGCTAGCCAAATCAGCCAATTGGACTCAAATCAAGTCCGATAAGGCCGATTCTGGTTGATTGGAGCAGTAGAGACCCATTACGAGAGGATCACGAGTATACCGCTCGTAACACGTTGGAGACATGGCAATACAGAGGAGACTCTGTCGAAATTTTTGCGCCATTGATAATTTAACAGGTTTAGGTTGCTCATTCCTCGATCTGGATGGGTTTTCTGGGTCGGGGCGTGACAATCGGGCCCACGTCGCCGAACCCACGCAAGTCGGGGGCCACGACACGGTAGCCACGGGCGGTGAGGGCGAGGATCTGGTGGCGCCAGGCGTATCAGAGCTCCGAGAAGCCGTGGAGGAGCAACACAACCGAGCCCATGTCACCCTTCTCGGCGAGGAGGAGAAGGGGGTCATCGGATGCTTCTAAGGAGAAGGTGCTGGAGCAAGAGCCGGAGATCCTCCCCTGCTGGGCCTTGGCGACTCCGCTGTCCCTGCATCCATCCGTCGCTGAGACCCCTCGCCTCCTCGGCTCGCCATCAAGGTTTGGGACCTGTGCCACATGCTCCTCCCTCCTCCCGCTCCCACAAGAGGAACCTCCTGCTCTTGCTCCCATGAGAGGAAGACACAGCGCCCAGCGGTGAAGAAGATCACGAGAGGTTGGTTCTCCGCACGGGATAAGAGAGCATTGGAAAGTTATTCAATGCTGGAAAAGAGTTGGCTGGAAAATATTTCTGGCCATAATTTGGCAAGAAACATTTGGCTGGAATTGAAAGTTTTGGAAGGATTTTGGAATGGTTCTGGAATGGAATGGAGTCCATTCCAGTGAAACAAACACCTCAGCTGCTGGAATGGTCCATACAAGCCATTCCAAAATAGTTTCCGAGAAACAAACACCCTCTAAGGCCATCCGCATCAGCTTCCCTATCCATCTTCCCTAAAATATTCCAATATATATTACTTCCCTACTTTACAGCTTCCCTATTTACAACACCCCACATCAGCTTCTCTAAACCATTCCCTACATCATTAAAATACTCATTCCCCCATCTTTCTTTCCATATTCTATTCTTCCTTTATTATTTGACATTCATATAATTATAGAATTTGTATTATATTACATAATTAAACTTTGATTATATTATTTATTAAAAAATAATATAGAAATAATAATAATATATAATTTTATGCCAATACTTCTATTAATTAAATGCTTAAAATTCAACCATCAATTTCTAACGACCATATTCTTAACGGCTATATCGTCAACGGTCATATTTTAACGAATATATTCTAACAGTCGTTCTTCCAACGGCTATATTTTCCATCAAATCTCCAACGGTCGTATTCCAACAGCTATATTTCTAACGGTCATTTTTTCAAAGTAGCTTTCCATTAATAATAGTTTCAACGGTCATATTTTCTCAATATAAGTATATCTACTCATTTCCCAAACTCATCTCTTATCCACTTAACTTGTTTGTCTTCCGTATCAACTAGAATTCTCTCCCATCTACTCTTCTCTATGGATTTCTTCTGGAAACGTCAAAAGGAAATGTATTACGATACTTCCTCCGATGAAGAGATGGAAGAATTGCTGGCGTTAAAATGTGCGAAGGAAACAATGGAGCGTAAAGCAGGATCAACATCGCGTGGTGGTTCCGATAAGCGGCGTGCGTATATTGATCGCAATTTACTGCAAGGACATGAACGCTTATTTAGGGATTATTTTGCAGATCCACCAGTGTACCCTACTGAAATTTTTCGTAGGAGATTTCGCATGCGTCGTGAGGTTTTCATTCGCATTCAAACCGCCGTTGAAGCTCACGAGCCCTATTTTCAGCAAAAAGAAATGCAGCCGGAAAGCTTGGCTTATCTTCTCTACAGAAGATAACTGCATCACTGAGAATGCTTGCTTATGGATTGGCTGCGGATTCTATGGATGAGTATGTGAGAATTGGAGAAAGTACCGCTACCAGAAGTATAAAAAAATTCGTGAAAGCGGTAGTTTCCATCTTTGGTGACGAGTATTTAAGGTCACCAAACAATGATGACCTTGCTAGGTTGCTTGCACTTGGCGAACGTCGCGGTTTTCCCGGAATGCTGGGGAGTATCGATTGCATGCACTGGAAATGGAAGAACTGTCCGAGTGCTTGGAAAGGTATGTTTTTTGGTCATGTTCATGAACCAACCATCATTTTAGAAGCTGTTGCATCACAGGATCTGTGGATTTGACATGCATTTTTTGGGCTACCTGGTTCTCACAACGATATCAATGTGCTAGAACGATCTTCTGTTTTCTCTGAACTTACTCAAGGACGAGCTCCTGCAGTGAACTATTCGGTTAATGGACATAATTACACAATGGGGTATTATTTGGCCGATGGTATTTATCCTCAGTGGGCTACCTTCGTGAAAACAATCCCTCTACCACAAAATAACAAAGCCAAGCATTTTGCAATGTGTCAAGAGTTGGCAATAAAGGATGTTGAGCGTGCATTTGGAGTGCTCCAAGCTCGGTTCGCAATCGTACGTGGTCTTGCACGGTTTTTTGAGCGAGAGACACTTAAAGATATTATGATGGCATGTGTTATCATGCACAATATGATCGTAGAAGATGAACGACACATGTACCTTCATCCAGATATTAACGGCTATGAAGAAATCAGTGAGAGTCTACCTATAACAATTTCGCATGATCGTACATCGGAGCTTAGGGATTTCATTCAACGACACCATGAAATTAGAAATAGAGAGGTGCATTCTCAACTTCAAAGCGATCTCGTTGAGCACTTGTGGAACTTATACAGTCAGGCGTAATTTTAGTTTTGAGTTATGTATGTTTGTGCTATGTTTAATTTGAAGTTTGTCTTTATTATCATATTTCAATTAAGAATGTCATTGCCAGTTTGTATCGAGTCAATGTTGCAAGAAAAAAAAATGTGCCTTTCTGGAAGATCATTATGGAGCTACACATGCTAGACACAAACTACAACCACAAATAATGGATGCATTCATTTTTTCAACTGATGGTGCTGAAGACCATTTCCTATTGTCATCCACAAATAGAACAGTGTTCATGCTAAGATACAAAACCATACTTGCATTCAAAGATGCAAATCATTAAGTTTAATACATTTTGCGGAACAAAAATTACATAATCACATCATCTTTGCCAAGATTTTCTGCTTGAAGTTGTGCAATATATTTCCTTTGCACATCAGTTAAAGTGCTTAAGTCTGTCATCATGATTTGCATCTCTTTCTCCCTTCGTTGCATTTCAATCTTATCTCGTTGTATATCAATTTTGACCTTTGCAGCCTGAGCCTTTTCTACCTCCGCATGAGCCTTCTCTCTCTCTCCGCCAAAGCCTTCTGTCGTTCAATATCAATCTTTTCATTCTCAATGGTCAGGTGCTCTAGCCATTGTCTTTCAGCTTGTGCCATTCTCTCTGCACGTTCTAGCTTCTTATCTTCTACCCACTTAATAAATACCCTATCAAATTCCGATGAATCCTGGCTTTTACCTTCTCCCTTTTTTTGTCTCTCCTTCACGGCCTTTCGACCCAATGGCCTTTCCAAGTCAACAGATGCTGATGCGGATGTGTTATCTTCATCTAAATTTATCGCATCTGCTGCAGAAAAAGAGCATGACCCGGATTGCTTTCTTTTAGAAGAGGTTTGGCCAACTTGAGCAATCCATTTTGGTTGGTGCCTTAGTTTGTTCCAACAATGCTCAAACTGAAAATGACTACCTTGAATACTGAGATACATCTTTTTAGCCTCTTCAATCTACAAAAGGGCATCAAATATAACATATCATCATATAAAAAAAAGAAAAGAAATATTGAATTAACTTAATATAAATGAATGTTAGTTACCTTATCTTGTTCATTACAACCCGATGGCCTCGACGCCTCAATTTGTGCCAAAAAACCCATGAACTTATTCACCGCAAGTTGAATACTTGACCAGCGATTGCTTAGAGACTTTTCAGAGCGGTTTGAGTACTTTGATGTTGTGTACTCATCATAAGAACACTTAACTCTTTTCCAAAATGTTGTTCCCTTTTTATCGGTCCCATGAATAGCATCCAAACTCGTATTTAACCATGCCGATACAAGTATAGTATCTTCCTCTATGGAGAAATTCCCACCCCGAATCACTCTCTTGCCTTTGCTTGTTTCATCCACTTGGATCGGAGAGTTCATTCCAAACTGTGATTCTTGTCGGTTAGGTTGAATTCCATCTTCACATAGAGCATTGTAGAAATCTTCACTTCTTTGTGAGTCCATAAGCTATCAACAATAGAAACTATTTCAAATACAAACTATGCACTCAAGAATCACATACAATTCTGCTACAATTTAGGTTAGCAAGATAGATTATCCAAAAATTATCCTCATTGAACCTCTTCTTCAGACATACAACAAAACCAATGCCAACGATATATCTATCAAAATTGTGCTACAATTTAGGCTCACAAGTTCACAAATTGATGATAATGAAATTGATGCAGTTGAATTAGACACAAAGCATTCAGAAACTGAGATCAAACTGCCATGCAACAACCCTTGGAAGAACAAGAACACACTGAGATCAAACAGCCATGCAAGAGCACCTCGAGCAATCCAATCAAGCACAGACACTCCGAGCATCCACGGCGAGAGCAGGGGAAAATATAAGTAGAAAATTCTAGGACGAAATAGAGCATCCCTACCTCTCTTCTCTTCTCCAGCCGCCGCCGTCGTCGCCGTCTCTGTCGCCAAGCTCGGAAGGGATGAACCCAGCCGCCGCCGTCGTCCTCAAGCTCTTAGTCGATCGCTATCCCCTCGCGGTTGCCGCTCTCTCTGTCTGGTCCAGAGATGCTCTGCTCTGCTCACCCCATCTCATCTCACCACCGTGGCCTCCTCCTCTCCTCTGTCTTCCTCCACAAGACCCTCATCCGCAGTCGTCGTCGCCGTCGCCAAGCTCCCCGCGGATGAACCCAGCCATCGCCGTCGTCCTCAAGCTCGCAGTCGCCGTCCCAAGCTCCCCGCTTCGAATGAACCCAGCCGCCGCCGTCGTCCTCAAGCTCGTAGTCGATCGCGATCCTGTCACCGTTGCCCCTCTCTCTCTCTGGTCCAGAGATGCTCTGCTCATCTCACCACCGTCGACCTCCTCCTCTCCTCCTCCTTCCTCCACAAGACCCTCATCCGCGCCCTCGCCAGCTCCACCTCCCCGGCCTCCGGCCTCCCCCTCTACCCCCACCTCCTCTCCTCCACCCTCCTCACCGACTCCGACACCCTCCCGCCCCTCGTCAAAGCATGCTCCCTCGCCCCCGCCAAAGAAGGTGGACGAGGAGGATGGTCGCCAGTGGTCGAGGAGGACATGCGCCGGCGATAGGATGGGGGTGAAGAGCAGATCGGGAAGAGGGTGGCTGATGCTCTCGTTCAGAGGAGAGAGGTAGAGGTAAAGGAGAGTAGATGGTGAGTTTTAATGCTTAAAATAATGAATGGGGGTGTGCTACAGTGCTCCCCCACATGTAGGAGAGTACTGTAGCTCTCCCCGGGTTTAGGGTGGGGATTGGGTATATGATGCAGGGCAAAAGTTCATTGTTTCCTCAAATTCTCACCCTAGAATAGGAAGGGAGACCTTTGATGCCTATGATGCGGATGCCCTAAGACTGGGCCAGGAATAAGTTAAAGTGCTCCGCGGGACACCTCACGGGCAAATCTCTGCCGTGGATTGCGCGCAGGTGAGCCTCGAAATCCGCGCTCTGTGGTTGCGTCCGATTAAGCTTGTATCGAATCCCCGCACGGTGGGGTCTCTCTCTCAAACATTGGACGGGGGATTGAATCGCTCTGCGGCGGCCAAGTCCAGGCCCAATGGCCCGGCCTTTTTTCATTACGAAGCCCTAGCCTTAACCCTATAAATACCACCATGGCGACCCCTTGGCCATCCGCCACTCTTCTTACATCTTCTTCGCCGCCATTGTTCTTCTTCTATTATTTTTTTCCAATCATCGTTTTAGGAGCGTGATGATTCGTTGATGTCGCCCCAGTCTTAGGATCCGTTCTTCGGGACGGACAATGGTGATTGACGTACCTATCTGATTCCTTGATGTCGTAATTTTCTTTTGTTTTTTTTTTCTTTCGATTTTTTGTTTAGAACTGAGAAAGGGGCGAGATGTGATGATTTCATTATCCATAGATTTTTCGCTGCAAGTTTTGATGATGAATCTATCGTAATACATGCACTACCATCTGATCTCCCCCCTTGCTTCAAGAATTTCTCGCAAAAAAAAAAAAATTCAATTTGTGATTTCTTGGTGTTTATTTTTCTCGATTGTTTACGGGATCATATGCAATCGGTGATGTAAAATTTTGCCAATAAAGGCTGAGTTGCGGCGGTGATTAGCAACAGAAAAAATACACCATCTTTCGACTGAGATTTGCTTATGGTTCTTCTGACTGTAGTGAATTAGTTTTAGATTAGGAAGCATTGTTTTGGTTAATTAGAATAAAATGCCAGGAGGTATCTGATGGCTAGTTCATAGTTGCTGGTTGTCTCGTTAGAATGGCAGAGATGAATTTGGTGGAACAGGCCATGCGACACTGGATGATCCCTCATTCACGGGCTTCCGGTTACTTTTTTCCTGTCCACATTTAACTCCTTTTTCTAAATGCTGTTTCCCTGTGATTCAGATTGCAATCAATAGTGTGTTTTCTTATGAAAGAGTGGTAATCTATTTTAACCCAGTGTTTGGTCATAGAAATCTAAGTTAAGCTCTAAGTATATATTGGAAGGGAAAACTTGTTAATTGTGGTTAATATCGTCGTTGATCGGTTTGGGAGTATATGTTTTTATACTTCATTTGTTGCATTTATCCATTTAAAATAGGGGACATTTTGTTAAATAGAAAGGAGTTTGATGAAAAGGCTGTGTTTTTAAATTGAATAAAGAGCTATGTATAGTTATTTACAGACGAGTGGTGTACCGCTTGGATAGTTGGATGGACACAAAAGCTGTCTTTAATATGGAAAACGTGTACGCGAAAACTCATTTTCTTTATTAAAAACATAGATCAATTGTTTTAAATATTTTCTTCTGCATTATTAGCCTTACTATTTTCCCTGGAGGAAATTTTTCTTTGCTCTGTTTTAGTTGGAATGAAAAAAGCCAAGGGGAATTGATTCTTCGCTTCAAAGTCTGGCTCTGTTTTAGTACATCAGCGTGGCTGAATCGCACCACCCCAAACATTCCGTAGAGCAGCATCTTGCCACCATTGTCCTAATATGCATTAATGTAGCGAGTTCTGTTCTGTACTAATTAATCGGTGCATATTACTGGTTTATTAATCATTTAATTTGGATACTCGTGGTCTGGTATCTCATCTATGATTATTTATAAATGAAGTGTCCTTATCCTTCCACAATTTCCATATCAAACTACTTTTTCTCTAAATTAAGTTGGTCTGGTGGTTTTGGGTACTTATCTATTGTGCATGGACAAGAAAATAGGGAAAGCGGAGTTGTATCTTGGATTGTAGTCCATCAAGAAGCCCGGTGCGCTAGGAGGCGGCAGCAAACTATAAGAATATCTTTTCTTTTATGTTCTAATTATTTCCTAATTTTAGCTTCTTTAGTTTTGAAGATCTTTCTCCCCATCCGGCGGCTAGCGGCTTGGTCGTTGATCTCGCCGTCGCGTCTCCTTCAACAGCCTCTTAGGGGTTGTTTGGTGTGAGAATAATTTTATTCCGGTTAAGAGAGTTTATTTTTGATTTCGGGAATAACTTTGTAATGATTACTTGGAATAAGAAAAAAATAGAGTGGAGAGTGGGAATAACTTTGTAATGATTATTTGAAATAAGAAAAGATGTTTGGGGAATAAAATGTGAAATAAGTAGTGAAATTGAGGAATATTTTCTTTTGAAATTTTCTATACCAAACGGGGCCTTGGTGTTTTCATATTGGTGTTTTCATTAGTATATATACATTAGTGGTCTAGCACGTTCGCACGTGCACATCACTTTTATTTACATTTGGATTTTAGTGGTATATTTTTATTGAAATGAAGTTAATAAATGTTGTATTTATGTGGTTTTTTGTTTGCACCGGATTGCTATCTAATTTTCTAATTTAATGTTTGAAAATTGTAGAATCTTTTTATTCTGATGAATTAATAAATGTTAGTTTTAGCTGCATTTATGTAGTTGTTTATTTGCACCGGAACCGCTTTTAAAGTTTGTAAAACATTTCATGTTGGAAAATACTACATATATTGTATAGATTAATTGCATTGAATTGAAATAAACACAAAAAAAAATTGCATTGAATTGAAATAGCTCTGATCATAAAAGTTGTCATTATAAATTTACCTATCATATTTTCATTTAAAATTAACAAACATAATGTTTCATAAATAATGTGTTGGAAATATGTTTGATAATATATTTTTTTGATGAGCGGAGCCTAAAAGGCTAGTAATCAGGGCAATTTACAAACACAATCCTAGAGGAGGCCAAACACCATCCTTATGTTCCTAACAAAAATCAACATCATTACGCCTATAATGTCTAGCAACAGCATCAGCTCTAGCAACAGTAACACGTGGTCAGCCCACCATCACAACAGAATCGAGTAGTAACATAATCGCCCAAATCGTCTGCACAGAGCTTTCCACCTCCGATGGGCCGCTTAGTATCTCTACTGCGAAACTCGAGTCCGATTTGACGACAAAACGACGAACACTTTTTTCAAAGGCCCATCTCAGTCCCATACCTATAGCTTGTAGTTCGACATCTAGTACGGTCATGACATTCTCAAGAGTGACACCTCTAGTCCAATAGATCTCTCCTCTTACTTTTTGACAACAAATGGCAGCAACCGCGTAGTTCGACATCTAGTATGGTCATGACATTCTCAAGAGTGACACCTCTAGCCCAACAGATCTCCCCTCTTGCTTTTTGACAACAAATGGCGGCAACCGCTGCATTGTTATTCCTAAGGAAAGAAACATCAACTTGTAGGATGACATCTTTCGTTGGGTGAGTAGGGCTGCAGGAAATAGAAGCATTGGATTAATACTCATTGGCCAATCAACGTACTCTTCGGATGATGGTCTCCAATGAATCGCCAACTTCATCAAATACCAACCGATTCTTATCCTTCCAAATTTCCCACAATTCATAGGCAATAATAGACTTGACATTACGAATCTCCTCCATTGTCGATGAAGATGTAGAAAGCATACTCCAACAGAAACCAGAGCTCCACCCATTATACTCCGGGCACAACCCCAAAAGAAGTCCATCGAAGAACATGCCTACCAATTCACAACCAAAGAAAGCATGGTCAATAGACTCCGCTTCAAAGTGGCATCTAGGGCAATTCCTTTATGAAAACATGCAAAATCGCCAAAGGAAATCCCTTATAGGTAGCCTATCATGTCCAAGCTTCCAAAGGAAGTGCCTAATTCGAGGGCCAGCAGGCACCCTCCAAATGGCATTCCAAAAAACTTCTTGTCCTCGGAAAGAAGGGATGTTCTTGCGGCTGAGTAGGAAGAGGTACGCACTTGCCGTCGTGATTAAGCCACCATGACCAAATGCTCACCTTACTGTGTCATGCCCGGCCAGTACGTCAACAACAAGGATTGACTGTGCTAGAGGCTCACCAAAATGCTTCAAGACCTTATCCAAGTTCCATTGGCCGTCTAACCAAAAGTCCGCAATTGTAGATGACACCAAAAACTTTCCCGACGAGAACAAAGAGGGGAGCCTTATTAATGGTTCAGAGAGCAGCTATGAATCAAAAAGTATACTAAGGAGACTATCACCCTTAGAATTGCCGATGAAGCCACCTCTAATACTATCAGTTGCACCACAAATTCTAGACCAATGAAAAGAAGCTTTATGAGAATCATATCTTGATGGTAGCAATCCTCTCCACTGGTACTTGGCAAAGGCTAGATTCTTCCAGACCGACGACTTGTCACCCAGCAACGAGGCCACCCTCTTTGCTTTAAGTGCAATCTGTCATGTGTTAAGATCCTGGATTCCAAGGCCTCCACATTCTTTCGGGAGGCAAACTGACTTCCAAGAGACACGATTAAAACCTCCCTTCTTGCCTTTCCAAAGGAAATCTCGAAACATACCTTCAATGCACTTGATTACAACAATCGCAACCGGTAGATGTGTCGTGGCCATCACATAACCTGGGATGGGTTGTAAAACTGATCTCAATAAAATAACACGTCCAGCCTTAGATAGTTTTTTCCCCTGCCAAGAAAGAATCCTATTTGCTAGTTTCTCAAGGAGTGGAGTAAAGTCAAGGGCACGCAGTCACTTCAAAGATAGTGGCACACCAAGGTATGTGTGAGGACCCGTCCCTTTACTCCTGTGGCTCGTCGTGGACCGCAAAGGCAATTTGGTAAATTGCGCCTTGTCGGCTTGTTTCACACCCGCGTGTGCACACACTGACCATGTTTGTGGTAATGTTTGGTTAGAATGGTTTGTGGGATCCGGGATTGAAAGATTTGGGCTTGGGCTTAAGTTCTAGCCCAAGTCTAGCTTCCTGCACCTAAAGGATCAATCCTTCCTTGCTAGAAGATCGATCTTTGTGGTGCCAGAAAGTCAAGTGCGATCGTCATGAAGGATCGATCTTTGCCTAGGGGAAGATCGATCATTCATAAGTCGGTTCGTTTGCCTATAAAGCAGATGAGACTTTCTTCCTTGAATCCCTTTGAAATCCGGAGATCTGAGCTCAGATCTTGCGATTTTTGAAGGCATTCGAGGACGATCCAAGGCCTAGCTGCTTGGATTTAAGCTGCTCTTGCTCCGGTAGGGATTCCTACCTACATTTATTCCGGGTTTTTGGAGTTTCCGATTTGATCGTGTTCTTTTACTTAGATCTCTCTATATGCATGTTTGTTTCTCGTGTTTTCACCGGTTTTGGACTCGTGGGATCTTGATCTATCAGATCCCAGAGTTTGGTTAAGTTTGGATGTATCTTCCGGTGGTATTTCTCGCCGGAAGGACGCTGGAGAACCCATCCGGATCGATCCTTCTTGAGGAAGGATCGATCCCTCTGGGTTGGCCATGCTGCGCCTGATGAAGGATTGATCCTCTGCTTGGAGAAGATCGATCCTGGTCTTGGGTAGCATGGTTATCTTTCGTCGCGAGGAAGATCGATCTTCCTGGGAGGAAGGATCGATCTTTCTTGGCGCGACACGAAGGG
Source organism: Narthecium ossifragum (assembly GCA_963920575.1). Lineage (NCBI taxonomy): Eukaryota > Viridiplantae > Streptophyta > Magnoliopsida > Dioscoreales > Nartheciaceae > Narthecium > Narthecium ossifragum. The sequence goes on from OY986973.1 coordinate 8,847,907, forward strand.
TGCCCTATGTCTCGAGAAAGATCGATCTTCCTGGGAGGAAGGATCAGTCTTCTTCGGCTCGACAGTGAGGGAAGCTCACTGTTACGTAAAAGATCGATCTTTTCATCCTTTAGTAGCAGAGAGGATTTTTCATGGCTTTGCCCATGGGGCTTGGTATGCCTGTTTTTCTTACCGCTTTATACCTTGTACATATGATTAAGCATGTTAGCCCTATAATAGGGGCAGTGGTGAACCGGGGGAGTGATGACTCCCGGGGTGTTTAGAATAAACGGGCGAGTAGCCCTAACCCTTTCCCTGGCCTTGCATGTCGGCGTGCGCCGAGGGCTTTATCTGTTATCTATGTGAACTGTTGTTTACGGGGCTGCTTCCTGGTGCAGGTTTTGTGGTGGACTGCTGGCAGTTGGTGGTGGTACCACTGCAGCAGTCCCTAGACCTTATTTATCTATTCACCACCCCGGGCCGGCAGGGTGTTGTGCCTAGACCTTGTTATTGTATATCATCATATATTGTTGCATGCTTACCTGTTTTATCATGTGCATGTCCATAGCATGCATTGTGTGGTGCATTAGTTGCATCTGTGTAGGGCGCTGTCGATACGGGGTTTTCGGGTAGCCCGGATCTAGCTCTAGGACCGTTGCGGGTAGCTTGGTCCAGGACTCGATCTGTAGTATTCAGTCGTTTTCGATGATAGGGTTAGTTTGACCTGAATACATGTTGTTTGATGTTTAGAGGTTGTGTCTGCCTCGAGCCAGATGTTGTGAGTGCAACTGGTGTCGGTTCTTGTCTTTGGGGGCCTTCGGAAGGGTCCAGCCCAGGCAGTGTCTGTTCTTGCCCGCACTAGGTATATCCAGGATGGGCCCAGTTCCTTGGGGTGACCATGGTTGGGTATGCCTAGGGACACTGACAAAGGGGTTATGGGACCCTTGCTGCACACCCAAGTCTTGCTTGAGGGCGATACTGTTGTGTTCCCTCCCTTGTGAGTGTCGTAGTGTAGTGTCCCTGCTGAGCTTAGTGCTCACTCCTACCCGGGCTGCGTTTTGCAGGTGCTGGCGCTAGCTCTTCTTCGGTCGCCCCTACCGGGCCGGTGTTTGGTGACGTGGCGGCGTCTGGCGGTGCTTGAGAGGTGGCGATCTTACTGTTTTACCCTCTTTTGTTATAGATAGTATCCTACGGGAGTGATAAATGTATAATTTCCTTGTTTTGAGGTTTTTTAATATATGTCAGTTCAGTCTTTGAGTTTTGTAATTTTGTATAATACAGGATGATTGTGATTTGTTAGGGTAACCACTACGATTAGAGGGAAATCTCGCCAACATTTTCGCAGTAGGTTAGGTTTCGCTTCGCGTCGCCCGGCCCGGTTGGGCCTTCGCGGGTCGGGGCGCGACAGTATGTCCAAGCCTCAGCCGCCTCCTCAACATCCAAAATTTGACATATGGTCGGCTTCCTCTCTTCAGGAACTGTAAGAGAAAACATGATGTTGGATTTGGTTGGGTTCATTTCCAACCCAGACAAAACTTTAAAATGCATGAGATTTTGTTTCAACTTCTCGCTTCAAGGCAAGTTGTACGCGAGACGAAAAGGCAATCGTCCGCATGTAACAAATGAGAGATTGAAAACTCTGAGTTCTTGAACTTGAGTCCAATCAACTCAGAATCCGGCTCATTAAGTATCCTGGTGAGCACTTCTTGGACTATAAGAAAAAGATAGGGCGATAGAGGGTCGCCTTGTCTTAAACCGCAGTTCGATTCCAATCTCCCATGTAAATTCCCATTGATAATGACAGCAAACCGTGGTCCTGTAACGCATGCCATTGCCCATCTAACCCACACGGAGGGAAAGTTCATCTCAAGGAGGGTCCTTTCAAGAAACTACCGGTTGACCTTGTCATAAGCTGATTTTAGATCCACCTTCACCATCATTAGACTCCTAGATTTAGGAGCAATAAGCACTGAATGAGCCACCTCAAACACAACATCTATATTGTCATGAATTGTGAGGACCCGTCCCTCCCCTCCTGTGGCTCGCTGTGGACCGCAAGGGCAATTTGGTAAATTGCACCTTGTCGGCTAGTTCCACACTCGCGCTTGTACACACACTGACCTTGTTTGTGGTAATGTTTGCTTAGGATGGTTAGTGGGACCCGGGATCGAAAGATCCGGACTTAGGCTTGAATTCTCGCCTAAGTTTAGCTTTCAGCACACAAAGGATCGATCCTCTCTAGCTAAGAGATCGATCCTCTTGTGCCAGAAAGTCAAGTGAGATCGTCATGAGGTGATCGATCCTTCCTTGGGTAAGGATCGATCCTTCATAGGTCGGTTCGTTTGCCTATAAAGCAGACGAACCTTCTTCCCTCAAATCCTTTTGGAAACCCGGCGATTTGAGCTCGGATCTTGGGATTTTCGAAGGCGTTGAGGACGATCCAAGGCCTAGCTGCTTGGATCTAAGCTGCGTTTGCTCCGGTAGGGATCCTATCGACATCTCTCTTCGGGGTTTTGAGTTTTCCGGTTTGATCTGTGGTTTAATGCTTAGATCTTGTGATTAGCATGTTGGTTTCTTGTGTTTTAACCGGGTTTGGACTCGTGGGATCCTGATCTATCAGATCCCAGAGTTTCGTGATTTTTGGTTGTCTCTTCCGGCGGTATTCTTCGCCGGAAGGACGCCGCGGAACCCATCATGATCGATCTTCCCTTGAGGAAGGATCGATCTTCTGGGTTGGTCATGCTCCGCCCGATGAAGGATCGATCACGAGCTTGGTGAGGATCGATCCTGGTTCTTGGGGAGCATGGCTGTCCTTCGTCGCGAAGAGGATCGATCCCCCTGTGAGGAAGGATCGATCACTCGTGGTGCGATCTGAAGGGTGCTCTCTGTCGCGAAAATGATCGATCCTCCTGAGAGGAAGGATCGATCCTTTTGTCTCGACAGTGAGGCTTTACTCTCTGTTGCTGAGAGGATCGATCCTACCCTAGGGGATGATCGATCCTTTGGTAGAAGAGAGGGTTTTGACTAGTTTTGCCCAAGGGGCTTTGTATGTTGGTTTTCTTTATTGTTTTATACCTTGTACATAACATTAAGCATGTTAGCCCTATATAGGGGCAGTGGTGAACCGGGGGAGTGATGACTCCCGGGATGTTTAGAATAAACGGGCGGGTGGCCCTACTGCTTTCCCTAGCCTCTCACGCCGGCGTTCGCCGAGGGCCACATTACTTGTTGCACATTGTGAACTGTTGTTTGCGGGGTTGTTTCCCGGTGCAGGTGTTGTGTGGACTGCTGGCGGTTGGTAGTGGTACCACTGCAGCAGTCCTTAGACCTTATTTATCTGTTCAACACCCCGGGCCGGCAGGGTGCCGTGCCCAGACCTTGTATTTATATCATCACATCCTGCTGCATGCTTACATGTATCTTTTCTGCGCATGTTCATAGCATGCATTGTGTTGTGCATTAGTTGTATCTGTTAGGGCGTTGCCGATCCGGGGCTTCCGGGTAGCCCGGATCTATCTCTTAGGACCGTGCGGGTAGCTTGGTCCAGGACTCGATTTGTAGTATTCAGTCTTTTCGATGATAGGGTTAGTTGGACATGAATACTGTTGTGCTTGATGTTTAGAGGTCGTGTCGGCCTTGAGCCAAGTCGTGGTGTAGCCGGTACCCAATCCTTCTAGAACTCTTGGGTGGCAGGTGTGACTACCCAGCGGTGCTACCCGCCGACAGTGCCCAGGATCCTGTCGTGAGTTGGCAGTGCCGTTTCCTGTCTTACTGAGTGTGACCCAGTGTGTGACCAGTTCGCTGGAAGACCACGACTGGGGCTCTCAGGGGTATCCGGTGGGGTTATGGGACCCCTGTGATACACCTAGGCTTTGCTTGGGGACGACACTGTTGTGTTCCCTTCCTTTGTGAGTGTCGTAGTGTAGTGTCCCTGTTGAGCTTAGTGCTCACACCTACCCGGGCTGCGTTTTGCAGGTGCTGGCGCTAGCTCTTCTTCGGTTGCCCCTACCGGGCAGGTGTTCGGTGACGTGGCGGCGTCTGGCGGAGCTTGAGGAGCTGTGATCTGTCCGTGTACACCTTGGTTAGATAGTCTCCTACGGGAGCGATTTTGTATAACATTCCCTGTTTGAGGATTTGTACTATATTCCAGCTTTGTGTGTTGAGCTTTATAATTGTTGTTTATTATAGGATGATTATGCTTATTAGGGTAACCACTACGATTAGAGGGAAACCTCGCCAAATTTCCGCAGTAGGTTAAGTTCCGGTTCACGTCGCCCGGCCCGGTTGGGCCTACGCGGGTCGGGGCGCGACATGAATGGATCGGCCTGATAGAAATGCAGACTGTTCTAAGCCAATAACAGAGTCCAGTACAACAATCATCCTATTTGCAATAATTGTGGTCTCCACTTTGTACCCGACGTTGCAAAGACTTACCGGCCGGAAGTCCTTCACACGCATCGGGAGGTTGCACTTAGGAACGAGCGAAATAAAGGTCTCATTCCATGACGAGGGCACCCTGTTGTTTTGGAAAAGTTGTTGGACTAATGAGACCAAGTCAGCCCCAATGGTATCCCAATGCATAGAGTAAAATTCCATCGGGATGCCATCAGGTCTGGAGCATTTGTTCTTCCCCATTCCGACAACCACCACCTTAATTTCATTAGCTGTGAATTCTTTGACAATATGTGTGCAGTGTTGGGCATGGTTTATAAATAAAGCCATGTGGCCCATAACCCACATTAGGTAGATCCAATTAGAGTCCTACCTCATATAGGACTTATGTCTAATTTAAACTCTAAGTATGTAAGTGGTTTAATCCCATCCGTTGGATCTCTCCTTGATGGGATAGGATAGGATCCCTACCTCTATATAAAGATGGTCCATGGTCTCATAAGAGTGACAATTCTAGGGTTTCTGTAGTTTCCCCATCATCTATATAATTAAGGCACCTAACTTTTGGAGAGATTTGAAGCATCTTTGGAGCGTTCGAGGACTTTGGCTTCCTTCCTTCTTTCGCATCATCAACACCATGGCTAGAGGTAAGATCATGGATACTTTATCCATATAGATCTAATAGTTGGCATCGCTAGGATCTGGCTATGGCTGATTGGTATTATGTGATATTAGATCTATTGATATGATTTTCGGATTTTACATTAAGCTTTTTTGTATTTTATGGAATTATACATGAGGTTTCTTGGTTTTTTGGATTTTTAAAAAAATCCATTAAGCTATGGTTTCGCATAAAGTATAAGAAAAAACCAAAAACCTATGTTAAGGGTTAAAAACGTTGATCCATTCGATTGCTCGCCCAATCCATCACCGACGACGGCGATGGCTGCTGATCATGCCCGTTGGGATCGCGGCAACCTCTTATGGCTGTGGCGGTTGGCGGTTGTGGCAACTCCCTTGGCGGATGCGAAAGGTGGTGACCGAGCGACGCAAACGAGCTTCTCGATTGCCTTAGGGGCTTGGCATCGTTGCTCGCGACGGCGACGGTGGTGATCGAGAGCTTCGACGACGTCTCCGACAACCTCATACGGCAACGAGGCTACGACAACGGTGCGGTGCAAAGGAAACGAGCGGCGGTGACCGAGTCGTGTGGAGGAGAGCTTCGCTCGATCACTGCTTGGCGTCGTTGCTTGCTCGGCGATGATGGCGATGTCTATGAGGACCCATTCCTCTAACCTGGCTCGACCGCGTAGGTCAGGGTCGTGCCCTCTTGGCCTTGTTTCACGTCGAGCGCGATCTGGTTGATCGCATTGTTGTTTCTGGACCATTAGAGCAATTTGGTAAATTGCACCTTAGCGGTTGGTTTCACACCTGCGTACTGCATACACATCCCTATGTTTGATTTGTGTGCTTGCTAGAATCTTAGGCGGGTATGGGATCGAAAGATCCAAGCTCGGGCACGCGAAAGCTTGTCTTTAGGACAGCACGGCCTTGGAGCGATCGGTCTCTCCAGGGAGCGATCGATCGGACCTATGTCCGTTATCTGGATAAGGATGCGGCTGACGTGTCTGGATAAGGGCGTGGACCAACCTAGACCGACCTAGTCTGACTGATCGGTCCTCAGATCGACTGATCGATCGGATCGGACTCGAGCCTATAAGTAACCCGAGAACCCTATGTTTTTTTTCCGATTTTTCTTGTCCACTCCTCCTATCTTAGAAATTTTCATTCGGAGTTTGATCCAGCGGCTTGGGAGGCTTGCTAGGAGCTAGAGGAAGAGAGCTACACCCTCATTGGACGGTTTGATTGAGAATCAAACGTAGATTAGTGTAGTTTGCTAGGTTTCTTCATTAATCCTTAGTTTTGACGATGAATCAATCGCCGATCCGGAGACTCGGGCAGCTCAGATCTAGCCTTAGGTTCGAGGCTGGGTAGCAAGGCCTAGGATTGAATCTGTTATAATAATCTATTGAATTGAGGTGACTCTCTAGTCGGCTGCAAATTATGCTTGATCGAGGTTTAGAGGTCGTCCTAGGTTTTAGGCTTCAGTCTCAATTTCACCGTTAGGGGAAGTTACGTAGTGCACCGGGTTCTACCCCTGTTGTTTCAGCGATGAGGAGCTTGGTTCAGAGGGACGACTGTTGACAGTACCAGAGGTCATTAGGGTGCGTGCTCTGGGGTAGACGGTGAGCGTAACGTGGAGTTTTCCTAGAGATGAGTTAGAACCTGGGACCTTACTGTTTCCCTTCCTTGTGAGTGTCGTAGTATAGAAACATGCTGAGCTTATTGCTCACTTCTACTTGAGCTGTGTTTTGCAGGTGCAGGCGTTAGCTCTTCTTTTGTAACACACACTGGACAGGCACATGGTGGTGTGTCAACTTCTCGAGGAGCTTGAGGACTTGGGGTCCAGTTATTTCTTTTTGGATGATAAATGTTTAGTCTCCTTCTGTAAGGAGTTTTGATATAGTTATAATATGATTTTTTGGAGTTAGTATTGTATCAGAATCTTGAATCATATTAGAGATATTAATTTTGATCCCAGATTAATTGTTAATTTAGTTGCTTTATTATATTATAAATGCGCTACAAATGAATTGAATAGAGTAGGAACCCTCACGCCCCGGTCTGGATGGGATTTATGGGTCGGGGTGTGACAATGTCTCTGGCGACCTCATGTGGAGACAAGGTAAAGGTGGTGGAGTACCACAAGCGGCGGCGGCGTGAAGGAAGCCCAAGGGTTCCGATCAAGGGTTCCGATCGGGGCCTGTTGGAGAAGACGATGGGTTGGTTAGTTTGGATCCGAACGTGACCCATTAAGCCATCTTGTTCTCCGGCACCTTTAACAGGTTTTGTGTTGATGGGTTTTTTTTGGATTTAAATCCAATAAGGTTAGAACCTTTAAGAGCTCCTTTTGCATATTAACCCCTACGGGGTGCATATTTACAATTTTATTCTGACAGCTTATACATAGAGTAACTTTTTAGTTGTTTTAAGCTGTATTAAATTGTTTATTATGCTAATGGCCATTGAGATTAGGTCATAAATGGAGAATTTACATGCTTTATATGTTTTTATGCATATTGTTTATGGATTAACTCTTAATTAATGCCATATTAAGTTTGATCAAGAATTAGAAATATGTCTTATGGAGTAGCCACGATATCCTGGGCGATCTATTTTCTTTTTATATGATCATATTAAAGGCAATTGACTTTTCTCAAATACAGGTAAGTTATATTAACAATACAATAATTAGAGCAAATCGATAAACATAGATATACAATGGTCTTCAGTGCTCTCTGGCACATGACAGACTAAGATTCCATAGTTATCCCGCAGGCAACTGGCCAACAATCAAGTGACAACCACAATCGAGCCAATTTCGGCATTACAACGGCGTCCACAGCTGTCAACCGAAATTGCTACAAGGGGATACAACCCCGGCCAAGCCAACAAGCAACACATACATGATATATAATCTACCAGTACAACGGGTTATGTGAGGGCCCGTCCCTCAGACCTGGCTCGACCGCGTTGGTCGAGAGCCAGTTTCATGTTGGTTTGGTTCCGCGTCGGGCACGATCGGGCGACCGTGTGGCGGTTTGGACCCCGGGGGCATTTTGGTAAATATGCCCTCTGGTGGTCGGTTTCATACCCGCGTTGCACCCACGGCCTTGGATTGATGTATGTGTTTGATTAGAATCTCTAGGGTGCGTCCGATCGGAAGATCGGAGCTCGATCGGAAAAGATCGAATTCGACGGCTGAGATAGATCCGGATTTTCTATATAAGCCCTGTCCCTTTCTTCTCTTTCCTCCTCTTCTCCTGTCATTTTCTCTCCTTCTCTCTCCTTCGGCTGAGCTAGGGCTCGGAGACACGGCTTTCGGAGCGTGGATCTTGGCGGCTTGACTGGCTGGACGCGTGGAGGAGCTACCCTACTTGCTCAAGTAGGTGTTTCTACCTCGATCTTAGGATCGGATTCTCCTAGGATAGGTTTTATGTACTTTCGCTGTAGGAATACATGTTAGAATGCTTTGTAGCTCCTTGCATTTCCTGTATTCATACGTTGCGAATTCGGTATTTTAACGGTTGGTTTTCGTATTATCGCCGTTTTGTCGGTTTCCGTCCATTTGGACCTAGATAGGAGATTCAACCGTCAAAAATGTGATTTCTTCATACCATTGGTTTTCCCATCAAGAATTACACTCGTTTGCAAAATCTCATCTAATTCCAACTTGTTTTGATCTTTGAAATCCAAAGAATTGGATTTCCGGCACTGTTCTGATGAACTGTGCCTAAGGCTCGACGGTCGATCGGTGCATCGACCGTCAAGTATTGATTTGCGCTTTCTGGGCCTGACGGTCGACCGTCGGATCGACCGTCGGATCGATCGTCGGGCTCTGTCGGGATTTTAACCTCCCAGGGTCGATGCATGGATCGACCGCGGGATCTTCTCTTTTGCCATTTACTTGACGGTCGACCGTCGCATCGACCGTCAGGCGCTGTTTGGTTTTGGGCTTCCCAGGGTCGATGAGTGGATCGACCGTCGCCCCTTTGGTTTTCTTCGCATTGGTCTCACGGTCGACCGTAGCATCGACCGTGACATCGACCGTGGCCTCACGGTCGACTGTCGGATCGACCGTCGCATCGACCGTGGGCCCTTGAACAGTGTTTTCTGGTTTTTCTTGAATGGCTTTCACTTGGGTTTGATATCTAAACCTGTTGGGAGGATGGTGTGGGGTTTTCATGAAGTTTTCAAGGGATTTCCATTGGGTTTAAGGATTGAATCGCATGTTGATTTCGTTTGAGTAAATTGATGTTGTGGCTTGCTTTTAAATACATGTGTGGTTGATGTTTAATTGCTAAATGGTTTGCTTAGCCATTAGCTAGCTATGAGTGCTAGCTAATGCGGAATTGTGGAACCTTAGCCTCTTGCTGGCGAGTGTCGAGGGCTATTGTATATATGTTGGACTTATAACTGATGATGAGGCATGTAGAGACATCTAGGATAGATGTTTGCCTAAGTTCATGCATTGTATGCATTAGAAGCATTTGAGGTTAGGCGGACGATGGTTTGGGTCGCCGATCCGAGGCTCTAGGGTAGCTCGGATCTAGCCTTAGGACCGTGGCTGGGTAGTCAGGAGTAGGGTGTGATTGTATAATTAAATCTCATGTCCTTTGAGGATTTGCGATAGTTGACTCTGATCAGTGTTTGAGGTTTAGAGGTCGTGTTGTCTTCCAAGGCTAAGTCTTAAGGATGGGTGTCGATGTCCCTGACTTGGTCCCCAGGCAGTGGTTTCCTGCTGGGTAGAGGTGATCCTACTGGTTCTGGTTCTGGTTCTTTTCATCCTAGCGTGTTGGTTGATGTTTCCAGCTTGGTCGGTTGAGAAGAGTAGGATCTCTTGGGGAGTCGACAGGGGTTGTGGGACCCCGTGGCATTCCTTAGGCTTGAGCGGGGAGACAACACTGTTGTTTTTTTTCTCCTTTCAGTGTGCCGTAGAGTAGAACCCTACTGAGCTTATCGCTCATTCCTACTCGAGCTGCGTTTGCAGGTGCAAGCGGCAGTTCTTCTTCAGTGGAGCCGGCAGGATCGGCCTTTGGCGGCGGGAGTACATCCAGAGGCGCTTGAGGTTTTGCTGGAGGATAAAACTGTTGTACCTTTTTGATAATGTATATGTTGTAAACTTTTTGAGGATTTTGGGATCATGTATTATATCTTTACCTTGGAAGTATTAGAATGGAATTTTGTAACTGTACAACTTGATGTTATATGAATTGAATATCTGTTCACCTCTGGAATACAATTGTTTAAATTATCCGTCTTTTCCGCTTTGTATCGCGCCGATTGAAGATGAATAGTGATAGGAACCGTCACGCCTCGTCCTGGATGGGTTTTCTGGGTCGGGGTGTGACAGGTTATGCCCCCGACGCACGCCGGCAATCAGCAGGGTAATTAATCAAAGCAGTAAATCTATACTAAGCATGCAGGGCACATCTCGGACCCATTTATACTTAACATTCCCGGGGGTCATCACTCCCCCGGTTAACCACAAAGCAATAAAGCAACCACAAACTATATCTATATAGGTATAACATGCTTAATGGGGGAATTTCTTGAAAATCGGTAGAAGTCAATAAACCGATTCGAAATGCAACTTACGGTGTAATCCGGAGATAAACCCGTCAAAATCCTGATTAAAATATTATAATAATCCTTACCTTTCATCGGGAAAGCCACACGAGAAATTCGGGTCGAAAAGAAACCGAAAACATCAAATTCGGATCAATTATAATAAATCAGCCTATAAAGGATCGATCATCTTACCCAAGATGACCGATCATTTACATGGGTGCTCACTGTCAAGGAGAGGTGATCTAAGATCGATCCTCCTTATGAGTGTTCCCTGCCTGGGAAGGAAAGATCGATCTCTTCTTCCTCAAGAGGGTGTTCTGTCTGGGAAGAAGGATTGATCTTCTGGCACCAGGAGATCGATCTTCCTCAAACACACCCTCTGTCAAGATAAATGATCTTTCATTACAAGGAAGATCGATCATCCTCAGACGAGACAGAACACTTCACAGAAGTGATCGATCATTCTTTCCAAATGATTGATCCTTCATAGTCGGCAGGGAAGAGTGAATAGTGCCAGAAATCAAATTTCTTAGATTTAACCTATCAAAACGTATCGAAATCAAACCAAACTTGGTAGGCATGTGTAATTAGATGCGGGGAATCTAATGACACTAAGAAATCAAACTTTGGATAATCAAATCCTCCGAATTAAATCAAATTGCCGAAAGCCGACGAAACCGATGAAAAACTGAATTTGTTGGATTTGATCTATCAAACGATGATGGAATCAATTCAAACTTTGTAGGGAGGTCTATTTGCTGGTATGGAATTCATTCATGTAATAAAAACCAAACTCAGATCGTGCAATATCAGATCTGAGTCCGACCCCGTCGAAAAACCGACAAAAATACGGAATCTGTCTGAAAGAATACAGAAATGAAACCATAGCTAGCTTCTAAACATGCTAAGGAAGAAGAATACCGAGAATCAAAACATTCCAATACACACAACAGCTTCAAACCACAAAAAGGCGATCCTAGGGTTACCATTTCACCAGAAATGGGTAGAAACACCTACATGTAGCAAAAAGCAGGTGATCTACGAGATCCTCAACTCTGATCACTACGGATCCACGCCGAAAAGCCACAGCCCAAAGCTCCAGCTGGCAGCCCATGAGGAGAGAGCGAGGAGAGAAGAGAAAAGAAAGAGAAGAGAGAGAAAGGAGAGGGGTTTAAATAGAAAGCTGGAATCAATCACAACCATCCAATTCGATCTCTCTCGATCGAGCTCCGATCTTCCGATCAGAAGCACCCCTAAGGTCATAATCAAACACATACATCAATCCAAGGCAGTATGTGCAACGCGGGTGTGAAATTGACTGTCAGGGAGAAAATTTTCCAAAATACCCCTGGGTCAAAAATAGCGATCGCATCCCAAGGCCAACGGAACCAAACCACAAAATCAGACTGTCGAGCTAACGTGGTCAGACATGGTTGGAGGTACGGGTCCTCACATGCCCTCTTAGTACCAAAGAAGGGCGGGTCGTGGCGGATGTGCATCGTAGCAAAGTCATCAACAAAATAACTATCAAGTACCGATTTTCCATATCGAGACTTGATGACATGCTGGATCACCTGGCTGGTTCAAGGATGTTCTCCAAAGTAGATCTCAAGAGTGGTTACCACAAGATACGCATAAGGTCGGGGGACGAGTGGAAAACGGCTTTCAAGACTCAGGCTGGCCTATTTGAGTGGATGGTGATGCCTTTCGGCTTATCAAATGGACCCAGTACCTTCATGAGGATGATGCATCAAGTCCTCAGACCATTTATGAGCTGATTTGTTGTTGTCTATTTCGATGACATCTTGGTCTATAGTTCATCTGAGGATCATATGGCACACATGAGAGCTGTTCTCGAAGCTCTGAGGCGTGAGCAGCTATTTGCCAACCATCATAGAGTGCCTTAAGAGGCGTAACTTTGACCGCGCCCATCATAGAGTGCCTTAAGAGGCGTAACTTTCAGTGGACAGATGATGTAGAAAAGAGTTTCCAGAAGGTGAAGCAAAAGATCTCCGAAGCACATGTACTGGCACTTCCTCATTTCGAGAAGATCTTCAAGGTCAATTATGATGCCTCAGGAGTGGGCATCGGTGGGGTTCTCAGTCAAGGTGGGCGGCCTGTAGCCTACTTCAGCGAGAAATTATCAGGTGCAACAAAACATTACTCTACCTACGACCTCAAATTTTATGCTATTGTGCAACTATTGAAGCATTGGAGGCATCATTTAGTACAACGAGAGTTCGTGTTACACATTGATCATGAGGCTCTCAAATATCTCAAGGGCTAGCACAAACTAAGCCGGTGGCATGCGGATGCACTAAGTTGTTGAGCCAATCTACTGACTACTCTACAAGTACAGGTGCTGGGTTTTGATGTGTTCAAGGAGTTGTACCTGACTGACCCTTCCTTTGGTCGAATCTATGCCGAGGCCAGAGACGGGCAGCGCGCTGATTATACATTGCAAGATGGATTTCTGTTTTGGGGCCTGCGCCTTTGTGTTCCTGATTGTTCGCTACGTGGACAGATTCTATAAGAGTTACACCGCGAAGGACACTTTGGGCGGGATAAGACCCTGACCCTCCTAGCCCGAGACTATTACTGGCCCAAATTGCCTCGGGATGTCGCTCGATACGTGGATCAATGCCATACCTGCCAGCTGTCTCGAGGAACAAAAAGTAATGCCGAGCTTTACAGTCCAATTCCTGTACCGACGGCACCATGGATCGGCGTGAGCATGGATTTTGTACTTGGGCTGTGTGAGGACCTGTCCCTCTATTTCTGTGGCTCGTTGTTGACCACAAGGATAATTTGGTAAATTACGCATTGTCGATTTGTTTCACACCCGCGTGTGCACACACTGACCTTGTTTGCTGTTAGTGTTTGATTAGAATGGTTAGGTGGACCCGAGATCGAAAGATCTGGGCTTGGGCTTGTGTTTTAGCCCAAGTTTGGCTTTCTGGACGAACGAGATCGATCTGACTTGCGAACGAGATCGATCTGGCCTTGCTAGCCAGATCGATCTGACATGTTATGGGGATCGATCTCATAGTGCAGAAAGTGAGTCGGTGGGTTGTTTTGAGAGGACGACCACCGTCGGCCGTCGCTCTCCTCTGTCAGAGGGAGAGGAGACTTTCCCTCCTCTCCTCCCCCTTTTCCCCTGCCTTTTCTTCCTCTTTCCTTCCTCTCCTTCTCCTTCTCCTTCTTCCTTCTTCCTTCTTCTTCCACGGTTCTGTTTCCTCTGTTTTTCTGGCGAGTTTCTTCTCCACCGTTCTCCCTCCTCCGCCACCGTTTTGAGCGTTTGAAGGCTTGTTGGAACCGTGGCGGCGTGAGGAAGATCCCTGGTGTGGTTTGGAACCTTGTTGGTGACTGATTAGCGGGGAATCAGCCGAGGATTAGCGTTTCCGGTAGGTTCTCTACCTACGAGAGTTGTTTAATGGGTTTCTCTTAATCTAGCCGTTTGATCTTGCTGTTCTTTGTGTTGTTGTGTTCCTCTTGCTTAGTATAATTTCTGGTATAAATTTCATAAGCTTTTGTTGAGATTTTAGTAGGATTTGTGCATGTTTAATCTCAGATTTTCTGGTTTCTGCTGTTCTTGAAGAACAGCCGGTTTGCGGTGAGTTTTTCGACCAGTATGTGCATGTTCTTGGGTTTGGATGAACATAAGAGTTGTAGATCTTTGAATCTACTCTCCAACCCAACTGATTTAATAGTTTTCTGATTTTCCTACGATTTGTTATAAATTTATTACTGGAGGGCTGCGTTGCAGCAAGTAATTGGTAAGTTAGTTTGATTAGCGGTTTTGATAAGTGTTTTCTCGTTAATCGAACCGTTGGATGTTTCTGGAGTTTTGATATGTTGATTCCGACATGTTGGTCTACTGGAATCTAAGTTGGATCTCGAATCCGACATCGTTTGAGCGTCGGATCGACGGGGTCAATTAGCTCTAGGTAGAGAATTTTTTGGTGTTTTAAATAATATTATATGTTCGAAACATATAATATTATATTTTACTGTTTATCAGCGTTTTCGGGGTTGCTTCCCGTTGCAGGAGTCCGCGGTTGATGGTCGTGGTACCGTCGTAATGTCGGGACCCGTTGCGGATTGGCTGGCAGCGGTTGGTAGTACCGCTGCAGCGATCTTGTTGACTTGTATGTTACCTGTATCATACTGTTGCTTTGGTTAGGGCGTGGGTGATCTATGGGTCGCCGTCCCGAGGCTGGGTAGCGAGGTCTAAGGTTTGACTGTAACACTGATAATCTGATGTTTGAGGTTTGTTCCTTGTACTCCTGTATCAATTGCTAAGAGGTGGATGTCGTTACCCCGACATGTGTCGTCATGCTTGGTATCCAGCATGGGTAAGGGTGTTCTACATGTGCTGAGGTTCTCCTTGTTTGTGACGGGAGAGGGTTACATGGACAGGAACCCTGGGGGTATCGATGGGATTTATGGGCTCCCTGGCAGTACTTAGCTTTAATTTGGAGTTTAGAGGTCGTGTTAGCTCTGTTGCTTTGAGTGATGAGAGATGGTTGTCATAACCACGGTTGTTCCGCCAAGTGTGGAGATCCCGCTTGGAGATGGGTGTCCTACTGGTATCGTCATGTACATCCTGTGTCAGGGATTGTCGGAGGTGGTCCGTCCTTGAACAGTGGCTATCGGAGGGACGTACTTTGGACAGGTACCCTTCGGGTTATTGACGGGATTTATGGGGTCCTTGGCAAGCCTCAGTACTTGGCACAGAGTTAGTACAGTTGTTGTTGCCTTCCTTGTGTGTGTCGTAGAGTAGAACCCTGCTGAGCTTTTGCTCATTCCTAACTGGGTTGCGGTATTTGCAGGTGCAGGTACCAGCTCTTCTGTAGTGCCCCCCAATCGTTCGTCCTGCGGCAGAGCATCGACATCAGGTCATGCTTGAGGATCAAGAGGGCTTCTGCTATGCTTTTCTGGAGACTTCTGATGACGTAACTTTTTGAGGACTGATATATGTAAATTTTGATATAACTCTGATATATGTATAGTTTTTGGATTGTGATGGAATAGTAGATGTTAGATTTACTTCTGGCCTCTGATTGTTTATTGTAATTTTTTCCGCCAGTTTGATGTTAGTAGATGTAGGAACCCCGCCTCCCCCCCAGACGTGTCCCGGTCCGGATGGGTTTTCTGGGCCGGGGCGCGACAGGCTGGCTTGCAGTTCTCGAGGTAAGGATTCAATCTTCGTCGCTGTTGATCATTTTTCCAAGATGGCTCACTGCATAGCATGTCAAAAGACGATGGATGCGGCGCGAATTGCTCACATTTACTTCCAAGAGGTGGTACATTTGCATGGGGTTCCTAAGAGTATCACCTTTGACAGAGACACACTAAATTTATGAGCAATTTCTGGAAGTGTTTGTAGCACAAACTGGGAACCAAATTGAATTTCAGTAGTGCATATCATCCCCGAACTGATGGACAGACTGAAGCCGTTAACCGAAGTCTGGGCAACCTCTTGAGGAGTTTGGCAGGCAGCCGGCCAAAGATGTGGGATACAACCTTGAGCAAGGCCGAGTTTGCCTTCAACCGATCAAAAAATTGCTATACAGGTTTGAGCCCTTTTGAGATCGTTTATGGATCCAATCGATTGGGTGTTTTGGATCTAGTCTCAATTCCAAAGATTGGTCGTCCTAATCTTCGAGATGAAGATATGATTGATCACCTCCATACTATTCAGGATCAGGTCAAAGCTCAATTGGAAGTCACCAATGCTCGATATAAAAGTGTTGCGGATCGACATCGTCGTCGAGTAATCTTCGATGTAGGTGATGAGGTCTGGGTTGTGTTGACTAAAGATCGGTTGTCAGCGGACGACTATTCCAAACTGGGAGATAGGAAAGTTAGCCCTTGTGAAGTCCTCCAGAAAATTAATGATAATGCTTACCGATTTTGACTTCCATCCCACCTGAAGATTTCAGATTCTTCCAATGTGAAGCACTTGGTTCCCTGCAAGGGGATTTGGACCAACTCAGACTTGAGGAAAAGTCCTTTTCAACCAGATGAGGATGATGCAGGTCGAGACTCTGAACATGATGAACCAACAGAGGAGGCTGAACCAGCGAGACATCCAAGGCGATCGGAGCGAACCCGGTTTCCATCAATCCAAATTAGGTACCCGGACGACCGTGATCGTCGGATGGCATAACTTTTGATCACGGTGTCCGATCGGGACATATGAGGTGTCGATTTGACCGGTTCGATGAGCTCTACAAGGCGTTCCAAGCCCAAATTCCTTTTTCTGATGCCGAAAATTCCGTTTTATTAAAACTTTCCATATTTGGCAGTTTTTTTTCATAACTAGGTTTTTTTTTCCAATTTTGGCAGCTTGATTAATATTTTGTTTTGGATTTGTTCCTATCTTTAGGCAGTCTAAGTTCATATGTAAGTAGGTCTCTACTTAATCTATAAAAGGGGACCTAGGGTTTGTTTTTGGAGTTAGTTTTTGATCAATAAAGAATTGAGTAGTTTTCTTTTCTTGAGAATTCTGATTTTCTCTCCCATCGAGGGGACGGTTGTCTCTCTTGTCGAGCGGCCTCCACCTTCACGCTCACCCCAAGATAACAGTTATAATCATAAAATAAAAGTCAACATAAAGTATATAAGCTCCATATGTAGCCGTATTCACCAAGACAAATCTATGGCATCAAAAGCATTTTCATCTAAAATTTCAAGATGGTCTACTACGATACTAACTTAACATTAGAGATGTTATAGCATAAGGATAATATATCATTTAATCTTGATTTAGATTTGTATAAGCAATAATCTGCAGACTACGTAGATCAGAAAGATGATCCACAAACTAGATCAATCAGGAACTTATATAGCCTTATTTTCATGCCATGGTAAAACCCACATACTTGCCACGTTCTAATAGAATCCATCTATTTTTGGCCCTATCAATAATTAAGAAACTGAACATAATCAAAACATTACCTTGGCTGGAACACACTCCCCATAGAGCCTAATAAAGTCCATCTCTTCTGAGCTATATTTAGAGCCCAAACATCATTAAGACTTTGCATAGCACCACCCCTGCCTCCAATGACAAAAGCACAGTCTCCAACCATCAAAGGTGTATGACCCAAGCGCGGAGAAGAGGGGTCTTTAGCATTGATTTCTTTCAACAACCCAGATTTTGGCTCAAGCAATAGAGTACAGCTTCTTCGTGTATGTCGACCTAAGCCTCCAAAGCCACCAAACACGATTATTTCTTGGGAAAATTGTCGTTTAGTCATTTTGGAAGAAGTTGTTTGTTATTTAGTCTCCTTGAAAGATTTTAAGCCATTTAATCCCTTTGTGAACAGCTGTATTTTTTTTAATCTCTAAAATACCCTTTATGTATGTTTTAAAATGAGAGATGGATGGATAGTTTTTGAATTAGGTGGTTGGCATTAATTGGAGTGGTTGGGAATATATACACCTATTCCCAATACAGAAAAGACATGCATGCATCCACTTATGGCTGGATGCATGCATTAATGGGGGCATTAATAGTAAAAAAAGAAAATACTAAAAAATAGATGGAAAATACCAGAAAATAGGAAAATTGCCGGAAAAATGAGAAAAAATGGTAGAAAAGTATAAAAAATACCGGAAAATATAAAAAAAAATTTGAAATTTTTTTTGGGAGCAGCCATTAACGGTAAAAAAGGAAATTACTGAAAAGTAGAAAAAATTAATGGGAAATAGGAAAATATGCGGGGAAATAGAAAAAATGGCAGAAAAGTAGGAAAAATTAATGGAATATAGAAATTTTTTGCGGAATTTTTTTTAAAGTAATTACTAAATATTGGAAAGTGATTACTAAATATTGGAAAGTGACTACAAAATAATGAAAGTAACTACCAAATATTCGGAAGTAACTACCAAATATTGGGAAGTAAGTACCAAATATGGAAAGTAACTACCAAAATGGAGAAAATTGTAAAGTAACTACGAAATATTGGGAAAGTAACTACCAAATTGGGAAAGTAACTACCAAATATTAGGAAAGTAACTACGAGAATTGAAAAGTAACTACAAATAGTTTCAAGTATTTTTCTATTACAATTTGTGGGAAGTAACTACCAGTTTAATTGGGGAGTAACTACCAATTTATATGGGAAGTAACTACCAGTTAACTGTGAAGTAATTACCAGTTTAATTGGCAAGTAAATACCAGTTTGAATGGGAATCAACTACCAGTTGAAGTGTGAAGTAATTACAGTTTTTTGTAAAGTAATTACCGCTTAAAATGGAAAGTAACTACAATTTATGAGAAGTAACTACAAATATTGGTAGTTACTTCCTAGTTTTCCTACCTTTTTTCTGGGATAGTAACTACAAATTATGGAAAAGTAACTAGAATTATGGAAAGTAACTACAAATATTGGTAGTTACTTCCCAATTTTCCTACCTTTTTTCTGGGATAGTAACTACAATTATATGAAGTAACTACAAATATTGGTAGTTACTTCCTAGTTTTCCTATCTTTTTTATGTGATAGTAACTACAAATTATGGAAAAGTAACTACAATTATGGGAAGTAACTACAAATATTGGTAGTTACTTCTCAGTTTTCCTACTTTTTTTCTGCGATAGTAACTACAAATTATGGAAAAGTAACTACAATTATGGGAAGTAACTACCAATATTGGTAGTTACTTCCCGGTTTTCCTACCTTTTTTCTGGGATAGTAACTACAATTATGGGCAGTAACTACAAATATTGGTAGTTACTTCCAAAAATATTGTAAAGTAATTTCAATATTTAATAAATAGACATTTTATAAATAGTTTGAAGTATTTTTCTATTACAATTATTGGGAAATAACTACATATATTGTTAGTTATTTCCAATTTTCCTACCCTTTTCCAACGAAATATTGATAGTTACTTTACAATTTCTAGGAAGTAATTACAAATTTTGGTAGTTACTTCCTAAATTATTGGTAGTTACTTTACAATGTTCTGGGAAGTAACTACAAATAATTACTATAAAATTGGTACAAAAATTTTCTGAGAAGTATCTACAAAATTTTCTAAAAACTTTGCTAAAAAGTTATTACAAAAATTTTCTGGAAAATAAGTACAATTTATGGGAAGTAACTACAAATATTGGTAGTTACTTCCTATGAATTGTAAAGTATCTACCAATATTTTACTACAAAAAAAGTAATTGAAAAAAAAAACAAAATGGTATTGAGCGTCGGAGACTGGTTGCAGAGAAGGTGGCCGTCGTTCACCGACTGAGGATCGACGAGGGATCTGCGACGGGGGACAGCGGCAAGATCGGCGGCGGCTAGAGCGACGGATCTGGAGCTTTGGTCCGGCGATAGCTTTCG
>OY986973.1:8868021-9123369 GCA_963920575.1 Narthecium ossifragum
AACAATAGAAGAAGAAAAGGAGATAAACCATGGTTTTGAGAAATCTCACCACACCTTGGACTGTGGGAGGGCTATTTATAATAAAATGAGTGTACATGATGACAAAATAATCAAAAATAGAAACTCATAAAGTCTAGGAGTATAGTCTGCATGATGCTAATGTAATCAACATAATCATCTTCTATAATTGTACTAGCTACCATATACATTGGCTATGAATCCTCCTCCAACCAATCACCCGGATCTAATAGCTGGCATGGATTTTGTTTTTGAATTTGAACAGAGTTGATTCTGTTAATATCCCCCCTCAAATCGTGCGTTATCAGGCACAATTTGTTTTTGAAATCTGCAAGAGCAACATGAGTTTGTGGTTTGGTGAAGATATCTGCTATCTGTGAAGAGGTAGGAATTGTCGTGTAACCAGCAGACCAAGAGATACTTGATTGCGCACATAATGATAATCCAATTCTTTGTGCTTGCTCCGAGCATGAAAAACTGGATCAATAGTCATATACAGTGAGCTGAGATTATCACAGAACAAAGTAGGAGAACTGGGCAAGTGTATATGCAGATCTCGAAGAAGATTAAGTGATCCATGTTAGTTCAGCGACAGTCTGCGCCATTGCTCTACATTCAACCTCAGAGCTTGACTTAGAGACCATAGGCTGTTCTGGGCACACCAAGAAATTAAATTACTTCCAAGATAAGTGCAGAACCCTGTAGTTGAGCTTCGAGTTAATGGACAGCCTGCCCAATCCGCATCAGAAAAGGCATATAAATCATTTGTACTAGAATTTTGAATGTGTAGCCGTTGATGAGTTGTGCCCTTGATATATCGTAGAATTCGTCTGACCATCGTGAAGTGAGAGACAGTTGGAGCATGTAGGAATTGTGAGACATAATTTACACTAAATGAAATTTCTGGTCGTGTGAGTGTAAGATGCTGTAGAATCCTGATCAGTTTTGAATTTCTGTGACATGGGAGTTGAAATTGGTTTGCATTCCATCATAGAATCATGTTCTAACAAATCCACTACATACTTGGATTGATATAGAATCATACCATCTAAAATGTGAGAGACTTGTATGCCCAAAAAATAATGCAGTTGTCCTAGATCTTTCATTGCAAACTCAGAACTGAGAGTGATAATTAGTTTATCTAGCACTTCAACAGAAGATCCAGTCAAGATGATACCATCAACATATAGAAGTAAGAGCAAGGTACCTTCTGAGGAACGAGAAATGAACAAGCTAGGATCTGCTGAACTACAGAAAAAACCAATCTCCAGGAGGAAGGTACTAAAGTGATCAAACCAGGCTCTTGGAGCCTGCTTAAGTCCATAGATCACCTTATCCAGCAAACAAACATGATTAGGATTTTCAGAACTAATAAAACCAGGGGGTTGTTCCATGAATACCTTTCAGATAAAACACCAAGGAGAAAAGCATTCTTGACATCTAACTGTCGAATACCCGATTGATGAACCACAACAATTGCGAGAATTAATCTGATAGTGCCAGGCCTTACGACAGGAGAAAAGGTTTCTGAAAAGTCAATTCCACTCACTTGATTATATCCCTTTGCAACTATGCGAGCTTTCAACCGTTGTAAGAAGCCATCGGGATTTATTTTCAGCTTATACACCCATTTAGAACCAACAACATTCATGGATTTGGTGTGAGGTACAAGAGTCCATGTTTGATTTTTTTATAAGGCTTCAAGCTCCTCCTCCATAGCTGTTGTCCATCCTGGATGTTTAAGAGCTGCTCTAATATTATTTGGTTCTTTGGGCACAGAACCATATTCATGTACCAAAGCATATCGTGGGTTAGGCTTATGCATACCGGACCTAGCTCATGTGAGTGAGAAATTGCAGCAAATTTGTCCAGGAGCTAAATTTGCTGATGCATGAGCTGTGTTATTCTCATGTGAATGAGAATCTGTTGGCTCTGTTTGTGAAGCTAAATTTCTTGATGCACAAGCTATGATATTTCCATCTGAAAGAGAGTCTATTGGCTCTTCTTGTGGATGTATATTTGCACAATCTTGTGGTTCTTCTATAGCAGTAAAAGAAGGCATGAAATCTATGTTGGTTGAAGCATTTGGAGCATGTGGCAACAAATCAGCAATAGTAATTCTTTTGCTTAGTGGTGCATCTATTGTAGGAGGTACCGAGGTACTGCTTGGGGTTATTGAAGAACGTGAATTGGAGCCTATTGTGCTTGAGGGAATTGAAGGGCATGTACTTGGGTTTTTTTGAGCTAATGGATACCACTCTTGAAAGGTAGTGACAAGCATCTCAGGATTAGCTATAGAGTGAGGTAAAGATGGTTTAAAGGGAAATGTGGTTTCATCAAAAGTCACATGTCTAGAGATAGTTGTCTTTTTGGTGAGAGGATGATAGCACATATACCCGTTATGACGGTCACTATAACCCAAAATACACAAGATAGAGATTTTGGATCGAATTTACTGGTTTTGGTATCCCAAATGTGAGGAAAACATTTTGACCAAAAAACTCAAAATGATCCATAGTCTGGTTGGTGGTGATGAAGCAAAAAATATGGTGACTCCCAGCTAAGAACAACAGAAGGAATTCTATTTAGTAGGAAAACCGCAGTCGTGAATGCCTCAACCCCAAAAACTTTAGGAACATTGCTGTGAATCATTATTGTAATACCCAGCTCCCTTATAACTCGATGTCTTCTTTCGACAACTCCATTCTGTTCAGGTGTAGAAGGGCAAGAGATTTGATGAATAATACCTGATTGTTGCAGGTGGTTTTGAAATCTTTGATTCACAAACTCTCCTCCTCCATTAGTCTGAATTACTTTAATTGGCTTTTCATATTGCCGAACAACATACTTCTCAAACAATAAGAACTGATCAAAAAATCTGACCTCCATTTTAAAAGAATAAGCCATACAAACCTTGTAAAGTAATCTACTATTGCAGCATAGTACCGAAACTGATTAATAGATAGTAGAGGAGCTGGACCCCATAAATCAATATGGAGTTTATCAAAAGTTGCAGTAGACTTAGAAGACGAAGCAGTAAATGGAAGTTTTGCCATTTTCCCTAACTGACAGCTTTCACAAACTAACACTTCTAACTTATTTGATACCACCTTAATTAAACCAGACTTTTTAAGATGTATCACCACAACTGCTTGGGGATGATCGAGCCTTTGATGCCAAAGATCTTCATTAATACCAGCCTTTGATGCCAAAGATCTTCATTAACACCTCAGAAACACGTTGAAAAATAAGCAACTGGAGATTACCAGATAGTGTATAGGTTACCTTGCTTGGTTCCCTTCATCAGCATCTTTTGAGTCAAATGATCGTTTATCATAAAACCCTCATTAGTCATTAGAAAATTCATAATTAACAAGATAATCTTTTGTAAGCTGACCAATAGACAATAAATTATTCTCTAAATCTGGAACCAAGAGTACATGTTTCAAGACAATTTTGGAGGAGCTCGAACCAACAAAGGTATCACCAATATGTGTAACATGTAAATAATCTCCATTTCCAATAAGAACATGATCTGAACCAATATAAGGGCGTAGATTGTCAAGGATACCTTCCTGCAAAGTCATATGTGTAGAGGTTTCACTATCCGAGATCCATTCACCATCATTCCCATCTATTTCAAAATTCAAAGCTACAAATGCCTTAGGAATATTCTCAGACTGAAAAGAATGGTTGAACCTATGCCAGCAACAGAGAGCATTGTGACCTCGTTTCCCACAGATTTGACAGATAAGATCACGAGTGTTCTCACGAAAGTTTTTAGGAACATAAGAGCCTGAATTTTGATTTTATGGCTTGGTAGAGGATTGATTTGCAGGAGCAAAACCCTTACCCTTTGAGGAAAAATCTCTTGTGTTGTTACGTTGCCCTTTGTTGTAGTTTCTAAAATTTTCTTCATGTCCATAAAAAACTGTGTATACATCCAGGTCAGAAGAGTGAAGACTAATGCGCATTTCGTAGCTTTGAAGCAGAGGCACGACTTCCACATACGACGACATTGGCGGCTTGAGCACAGAGGTAGTAAATGGCTCATATCAACCACCAAGATCATTGAGCAAAGAGAATACCTTTGTCTTGTCTGCAACTGGAAATCCAATGGCAGCGAGACTATCACAAACTCCCTTGAACTTTCGAAGATACTCATTCAAGGACGTCTCTGGATTTTTTTTTCATGGAAGTAAGTTGTTGATTAAGCTGGAATTGTCGCTCCTGAGAAGCTTGAGCATAGGCTTCTTTGAGGGTTGTGCACACTTGAGTAGAGGTTTCGAGCCCAATAACAATTCCAAGAGCCTCTTATGATAAAGTGCCAATCATCCACCCCCTGAGCAAGCGATCAGCAGTTTTCTAGCGTTGCTAATCTGGATTAGGAACTGTCATAGTTGCTCCTTTAGATGCCAGAAGTACATCAACAGGAGAGGAGACATCACATGTGAGATAACCAACGAGGTCTCGGCTTTCTGCAAGTGCCAAAGAGGATAGTTATCAGGCTTAAGTCTTAATGTGACAAAATTGCCGACATTAAGGGATGCGGAAGACATGATAACCTGGTTCTGATACCAAGAAGAAAAGGAGATAAACGATGGTTTTGAGAAATCTCACCACACCTTAGACTGTGGGAGGGCTATTGTATTTATAATAAAATGAGTGTACATGATGAAAAAATAATCAAAAACAGAAACTCTTAAGTCTAGGAGCATAATCTGCAGTATGCTAATGTAATCAACATAATCATCTTCTATAATTGTACTAGCTACCATATACATTGGCTATGAATCCTCCTTCAGCTAATCACCCGAATCTAATAGTTGGCATGGATTTTGTTTTTGAATTTGAACATAGTTTGATTCTGTTAATAATAGATACATTTGAATAGGTAACCTATGTCGTTTGGTTGTGGACCATATATTGTAACAAAAAAAACACAGCTCTAATTACAGTAAAAATCATATGCCTGTTTTGTCACTCCATAGCCCATAGCCAGGACCTGTTTGCCTCATACTGTTTCTCCATCATACCATTATACCAACAAATGAGATCTCATCCAACAATTCACATTATTAATAAAAATGCTGACTCTCCATAGCCATCATACAGATGATGGTAGAAATGGTACGAGGCAAACAGGACTCTCCATAGCCATCATACAGATGATGGTACCTTATATAGTTACATTCGATGTGTCCATTTTAAGGAAGTTGAAGAAAGAAAAATCATATGGCTCTTGTTAAACAGAAGATTTCCAAGGTTTTTTCTTCTTCTTCTTCACTTAGTTAAGCCCGAAGGCTGATAAAACAAAGGCTGGTAAAACAGAAGATTTCCAAAGTGGGAGAAGACATAGAACACAGATATCAAAAGGTGACCACTTTGCTCGATACTGTAAGCATCTCAACATAGATAGATCTTATTATCAGTCACGAATGAAAGCGAGTGCATAGTATCAAAGATCTAGAAAGAACAAGCGACTAAGAAATGATCCTCCAATATGCAATGCTCAAAAAGAGAATACCTCTGCTTGAATCATGCATCTACAAAGTATTTCAAACCTAAGTCGGCCTTAATCCTAGATAATTTGATCTTTCACATTACATGGCAATGTCTTTGTCATCCTAAGGCCGAGAACTCGAGCCTCTCTTGTCCTATGCAGTTTTGCTGACTTGCACATTGTTAAAAACAAGAGAAGAGAGGAAACCTTTTCGAGAATTTAGGTAGAACAATCGATCAAGAAAGACTTTGAGTGTTAGAATCAGGAGCAGAAAGGGTTTCAAAAGGCTCCAGCAACTAGGGCATCAAGTGGCAAACAAATAATGAGTTGTGCCAGCCACCAGTGGGCATTGGGTCTCAAGATCTTTCGTTAAAACTGTGAAAGTTGAAAGAACAACAATCTTTTTATCAAGTGACATAACCTCCCGTCCCAGCATGTATAAAGAACCATACTCGTTTTCTGATGATAGCTTCACGATGCTAAGCAGATGCTGTGACACAATTAGGTGCTTATTTAAGTTGCCCCTCAACGTTAATAACCCAAGAGGGAAGGAAGATGAAGAAGTCAATACAAGTACTTGTGACAAGGCAGTCGAAAACAATACACTAGTGTAGCTAAATGCCTTATCAAACATATAAACTGTTCACAAAGTTAGTTGCTGATTAGCATCCTTACTATCTTCTTTCAAGACATATTATGGGCTTCTTCCCATAAAAAGGACAGCAGGTGGTACTGACTCACCAGAGTACTACTTTTCCTGACCTGACCAAGCTGTAGAAGCTCATCATCTATTCCTCATTATGGCTTCTAGACATAAAACTTGGGAACTACCATTAAGCAAACAAGCAAACTCTTGATTCTTTTTTGAAGGAAAAGATAGCTACATTGATGATCTAAGGGACGTGCTTGCAAAAAAGTAGTGAACGTGAGAACATTAATCAGGGTATCACAAATATAACAAATGTTCCTCGTGTCGCTACCTAAATTAGAATCTTTCTCAGTCTTCCCTTTTCTGTAGGACTCATCTTTGATGTTCTGGACACAAGAATCTTTGAAGAAGCATCAGCGCTTCCCTCCTTTCCACAAAATTAGAATCCTGGTCACGCATTTCTTCAGCAGAGTCTGCAAAATCATCCTTGTTGTGAGACTTTAGGCTCTCATCTTTTGTGATCTTTGATGATGCATCATTTTGTCTTACTTCAAGTTCTAACAGGAAGTTCTCAGCAACCATTGATTCCTGGGCCTTTACCACATTCCCATTTTCCTTCACTGATAGTGGGAGACCCTGCATAGTTGACAATCCTCGAATTAATAACTGCACCTACAACTTCACACTTCAAACAGATAGACGGTTGATATCAGCTAATCCCAGTAACCACAGTGAAGTAACACAGATGTAAAAGAGCTTGGTCTATTAAACAAACCCTTTAGGCAATAGATGCATAGAAAAGAGAGAATACTCAAGCACGTGAAGCAAAAGAGTGGAGATTAGATGCCAATGTAGGGACACGCTTATGAACGTTGTTGATTATCCAAAATTAAGTAATAGTCTCCTAAGGCCAGTGTTTTGGGACACATTAGCATCAAACAAATAACTGATGGTCCACTCGATCACTCCAAGCAGCAGCCAATATTCATGTGCACAAATATATCTGCAATAGGAGCAAGTAAATTGTATAACCCACGTCACACAAGTATCTATAGGTGCTAGGCGAGGGAAACAGAGTAAAAGAAATTGCCTAGGGGGAGTGCCTTGTTTGCTAGGCATCCCATCTTCGAACAACAATGTTAAGAGTCGACACCAATGATTTAGCAAATCCAACATTCACCAGTCTTGTGGTCAACCTAACTAAACAAGTGGTTTAGTTAGGTTGATTCTGAAGCATAAAATGAAGCATGATCAACATCATATGGAGATGCTTATAGAAAGAAAAAGAAAAACTCTAAGTGAAACTCCAGAAACCCATCACTATAATCGCTATGGTTTCTGCTGACTTAATATATATTGGCAAGGACCACGCACACTAAGATAATCAAATAACAATTCCAATAGGTATTAGGTAGTCAAACTTTACATCTTGATCAAATAACAATTCCAATATATTGGCAAAAACCTCGCACATAAAATGAAGCATGATCAACATCATATGGTATTGGCCCCCGCCGGTCCCTTCTCACGTGCCGACGGTTGCTCCGCGACAGAAGCCTTCATTTTCTTTTTATCCTTGATGCCCTGTTATCTGATGAACACCTTCCCATCATCCAGAATGGTCTAAGTGATTCCTTTCAGTGTTTTCTCCTCCCTTCGATGGGAAGAAGAGGAGGTATCTTAGCTGTGTGGAGGTCGGACTATGGCCTTGTGTCTTGGGTGGCAGCCTCATCACAGTCCTTCCATGCAATCATCTCCTCTATTTCTGATGGGCCTTGGGTCCTCACTGTGGCTTATGCTGCTTGTCGTGCTAGAGACCGTTGGTTACTATGGGATGCCTGCAACTACTTTGCATCTGTGGAGTTACCTCACATGTTAATTGGTGATCTGAATATTGTCATGTCGCAAGAGGAGAAACACGGGGGGGTGCCTTTCCATTACTCGAGAGGTACCATGGATCTCATCGATCTTATCCTCCGCCATGATCTACGAGACCTGGGTTTTGTAGGTCAACCATTAACTTGGTGTAACCAACAGTTCGGCCAGGCTCGTATTCTAGAGCGCTTGGACCGGGCCCTGGTGAACCAACACTGGGACTCCTCCCCACATGCTGAAGTTAGACACCTCCCTCGTGTTCTTTCAGACCACTGCCCCCTCCTTATCTCCACTAGCCCCCCGTCCCATCCCCTGGACCAGGAATCTTTCGCTTCAAAAATTTTTGGAACCATTCGCTGGCCTTCTCTTCCTTGCTTAATAAGATCTGGTCATCTCCCCGCCATGGAACACCTAGCCATATCCTCAAAATTTGCTTGGAGGAACTCAAGAATAATATTAAGCTTTGGAGCCCCCATGAGGAGGCATCTTCTGCTTGTCGTACTAACTTTGTGGTTGCAGGTCTTACCTCCCTCTATGACTTGGAAGCAGAAGACATAATCTCGGTGGAGGAACAACAACGTATGAAGATGATGGAAAACATGTACGAGGCCCTCCTTCGTCGTCAAGATTCCTTGAGATCCCAAAGTAACAGGATAAAATGGCTAAAGAACGGAGACACTAACTTCTCTGTCTTTCATGATAGCATGAACTTGCAGACTCATCGCTCTCCAATAAAGGAAATTGTCAGAGATGATGGTTCCACAGTTGAGGCTCCTGCTGATATTGGAAGAGCATTCGCAGAGTACTATGAATCTCTATGGAAGGTTCCTGAGGTACAGTTAGATCCATATTGGCCTGCTCTTCCAGTACTCTCTCAGGCCAGTTCAATTCTTCTCTCAACGGCTATCTCACCTGAGGAGGTCCGAGCAGCTGTTTTCTATCTTGGTTCCAACCGACAACCTGGGCCCGATGGATTCACATCAGAGTTCTTTAAGGAGAACTGGGATGTTATTGGTGCTAAGGTCGCTGATGCTATCCTACGGTTTTTCTCTCCCTCCTCCATGCCTGCTGGTTGGAATGAGACTTTCATAGCTTTAATTCCTAAATGCAACCATCCAAGAAGAGTTCGGGATTTCCGACCTATCAATCGTTGTAACTCACTCTATAAGGTTATCTCTCTCATCCTTGTTCAAAGGCTCAGAGGTGTCATACAGGATGTGATTGGTCCTCAGCAATCAGCTTTCTTAGAAGGCAGAGTAATTCATGATAACATAACTGTTGCTCAAGAAATTATCCACTCGGTTGCTAAGGCTCCAAGGGATAAACCAGCAATGGCCCTCAAGCTTGATGTCAGAGCTGCATATGATACTGTTAGATGGGATTTTATTGAAGGAGTTTTGACTCGTATGAATTTCCCACAGCAGTTTATCTCTTGGATATCGACGTGTATTAGGTCCCCTCGTATGGCGTTCATTGTCAACGGTGGAGTATATCAACACATCTCACCTAAAAGAGGTCTTCGACAAGGAGATCCTCTATCTCCCTTTCTATTTATCCTTGGCCAAGTCGTCCTCTCCACCACGTTAGATGCAGAGGTGGGAGGGCTTAGAGGGCGGTCCTTTCCTCATAACTGGCTAAAAATTTCACATCTTATCCATGCCGACGATTGCTTTTTGGTTTCAGATGCATCTATCGCTGAAGCTCAGAACATAATCTGGATCTTTAAGTGGTATCATGCTTTATCAGGTATGGAGCTAAATCCTCTTAAATCCAGTGTTATATTCTCTCCATCAATCCCTGCGCGTCGAAGGCTTCGTATCAGCTGTAAACTGCATATGGCTGAGGAGGTCGGAACCTGGAAATACCTAGGTCTGCCGATCTCTGCTTCCAAACTCAAAGCAAAGGATTTCTCATTCCTTATCGACAAAGTCTCGGCTAGGCTTGCTCGATGGGGAGGAGCGAGGGTCGCCATGCCAGGTAGAGCAGTGCTTTACCGTCATGTTATTCAATCTCTCCCAGTCCACTGCATGATGGCTACGGACATCCCCATCGGCATCCTTCAGAAAATCGAGAAGATGGGGAGATCATTCCTCTGGGAGGGAAAAAAATCCGGTCTCTCAGTGGTGCGATGGAAGACTATTTGTTCCCAAATAGAAGATGGTGGCCTCGGCTTCAGAGATCTTAGATTATGGCAGAGGGCTCTGCGTGTCCTTAGGGCATCCAAACTTATCTCACAAGATGACTCTCTTTAGAATCAAATCGTGTTTGCCAAATACAGATGGAGGGCCATATTGCCTTCTTCGATCCCTCCTAAGGATGCATCTCCGAGTTGGCGTAGCATCTGTCGGGCTACTAAAACTCTAAGGGAAGGTCTAAGATGGACCCCTTCTGTTGGTAGTAGAGTCCATGTACTTAAGGACTGATGGTGTCTTGATCTCCCATTGAGTCGCAAGCCCACCTTCTTTAATGTGGAAAGAGTCTCTGATCGTTGCCTTCTAGGCAACTTCATCAACTCGGAAGGGCACTGGCGCAGGAGGAAACTCCTCAATATCTTCCCTTCCTTCCTGGTAGATTCTATACTGTCTATGGAGATCGTCCATTCTAGCTCTCAAGATAAGGCAACATGGATGCTTGATACCAGACAATCCTTCTCCTCCTCATCCCTGTATCTCCATCTCTATTCTTTACAACACAACGAGGAACCTCTGGCCGGTGTTATCAGATGGCAACAAATTTGGAGGGGCCCTTTTGGTCCTAGAATTAAATCCTTCCTTTGGAGAGCCTTCCATTCCAAGATACCTACAAAGGAGTCCTTATACAGAGTTGGTGTAAGTCAGGACCCCTTATGCCCAAGGTGTAGAGCTCAGACGGAGTCTTTTGTGCACCTCTTCTTTGACTGTTCGTTCTCGCAAGTGGTCTAGGAGCATGTCTTCCGAACTGATCCCCTCTTTATTCAGCGGAAAGGATGGTGAGGGTGGCGTGAGGTCCTACTTAACCCCTCATCATTGGACTCCTCAATAGACAGGCGTTCTAAGCTTGGATATACTCTTTGAGAGCTGTGGAAGGATCGAAATAGGTGGATGTTTAACGCAGAAGGAGACTCTCCACTGGAGATTGCGAGACGTGCTCTTTGGCTTTCTAAGGAGTGGAGAATGCATGCAAAAAGGGACGCAAGGCATGATGATAGCTTAACTTCAACTAGCCACATGGACTGGGTGACGGTAAGGACGGATGTGGCGTTGCAAACCGGAACTCTTCCTAGGTTGGCGGGGCTTGGTATTGTGGGCATGGACCACTCAGGGTCAGTATTATGGGCAGCTTGTGACAGAGCTATTTGTAGCTCTGTTATGGAAGCAGAACTCAGGAGTTTTGGTCGGGGAGTTGACATCGCCCGTTACGAGGGCCTCAGATATGTCTCCTTCCAATTGGATGCCCGAGACGTGGTTGATTGTCTCAATGGGCGTCGACATTGGCCCAACGAGCTCCGTCATGTTGCCCAGCATATCATCTGGAACGTGGCGCAAATTCCGGCCATTCTCATCTCCTACATTCCGCGAGCTTCTAATTCAGCAGCTGATGGTTTGGCCAAGACGGGGCTTGCTCAGTCCCCCCTGCTTGCTGGACTTTTGACCCTCGAACTGGTGGCCCAGTTCCGATGGGTGTTTGATTACTTATTTCCTTTTATTTTTGCCTCTGTACTGCTTTCTCAGCCTTTGGCTTAATTTAAAATAATAAAAAACTGATGTTTGAGATACATACCCAACTCCAATTGATGCCAAAAAAGACTTTATAGCATAATAATAAAGATAACAGGAGCAAATCATAGTATGAAGTCAATAGGAGGCTAGGAGCACTTATAGTAATTTCCAAAGGGATATTTTACCTTAAGAAATTATCACATTTGTATCTTTCCAAAAACCACCATCAAATGATAGTTGACCAAAATGAACCAACATTAGGTTTATTTGCTAAAATAAGAGAACTGCTATCAAATCTTACCTTGTCTTGTATAACAGAAAGAAAGCAATCCATTCTTCTTTTATTGGCTTCCATTTTGTCATTTGCAATCCCAGCAAGGTAGCATACATAGTCTGGCGAAAACAAAATCATCCCCATCGTCCTGAGTGGCAGCTCCAAACGTATAGAGCACCATATGGCAACCATTACACGGTTTTGTGCATTTGTTATACCTGTAAACAACTAAATATACATTTTCAAATCAAAGTAGTCAAAGAACACCATGAATGGCTTCACGACTGCTCCACAAGCAAAATATACAGTTTCATCTCGCAATTTAATTCTGTGACCTTTATGTCGAACGTTTAGTATAAGTAAATCTCCCCTAGTGGAAGCGGGAGTAAGTGGGGGGTCACAAGTTTTATGTTGCAAACAGTTGAAAGCGGCGTAAAGAAGCGTAGCATGGATAGACAAGTCTAATGCAAATAAGTCTCAACCCTTATGACTGTGTTGGTCGGAGGGAGTCGCCTCCACCAACGGATAGAATTCTATCTTGATGTAGTTATGTAACCTAGCCTTTGGCTCAACTAATCAAAAAAAAAAAAAAGTCTCAACCCTTATGAATCTACAAAGAACTCAGAGCTCTCCAAAATTAAAACTCTGGAACTCAAAGTTCACAAATCAGCCTCCCGAACATCTCAAGTCTGCGCCTACCATCCAACCTAAAAACCTAGAAAAGCACTCCCCTTACTTCTCGAACCGATGCCATTATGAGATACATTCTTCTTGAGAGTTCTTGTAAGTTCCATTAAAACCATTGATTCCTGGGTCTTTATAAAGAGAAAGAAGCAAATAAGGGAAGAAAGGATTACCGGACTCGTGAAACCCAGAGGAGATTGCGGCGGACACGATTGCCTTTGCGGCTGCGATATCTCGGCACTCTACCGCAATAATTAGCGGCTCCCGGCTCCCGCCTTCTTCTTCTTGTTGCTCTTATCCATGCCATCTTGGGGCTGGATGGGGTGGCAGAGGATGGATATGCGACCGGAGCAGGAGCTGGCAGAGGAGAGGGACGATGGGGGCATCAATCGTGCCCTTAGGAGAGCGGTCGAGACCGGGGGAAGCAATCGCCGCCATGGCCGCCGCCTTCCGGTGGTCGAACTCCATGGGTTTTAGAAGAACAAGGTATATAACTGGTTACTCAGCAGGGTTTATCTAAACAAACCTCATAGCTCTCCGTGTAAAACAAAGAAATTGGAAGCTATATATGGGTTAATGGGTTTTTGAGGGAGGAATGAAGCACAACCAGACAAAGAGCCTTTCTATATCATTCAGGTGGACGCCTCACTAGCTGACGGTCGGGCAGGCTATGGGGTGGTATGCTCCTCTCCGCGAGGAAAACATTGCTGGGCATTTTCTAAAGGAGGCAGAGCCTCATGTGTTCTAGATGCAGAGCTTGCGGCACTGGAGAGAGCTTTGGATATTGGGAGATCTAGAGGCATTCTTCGGGCTTACTTTGAATCTGATTCCCTTGATCTGGTGAAATGTTTGACTGGGAGACACATTTGGCCAGCCTTGTTGAAGGACCGATTGCAACAGTTTTGTTGATCTGCGAGTTAGGGATGGCAATTTGCTGCCCCACCCCGTCCCTAATGAGACTGGTTTGGGGACGAATGTAAAAACCCTATCGGTCCGTCCCGTCATGATTGTCATTCGACATCTTTTATTTATGGGTTATTTACATATATATTCCTAAAAACTTACTAAATAACATATATATCCCTACATTCTTTCATATTACATATATACCTTTACAAACATCAAAAAAATCCAAATCATACCCCTCCGTCCTCACACCGTTAAAAATGCCTTATAAAATGACCATTTTGTCATTTATTCATGTTTATTAGAATTCAACTCACAAGGGTATGATAAGGGCAAAATGGTCATTTTATAGGGCGTTTTTAACGGTGTGAGGACGGAGGGGTATGGTTTGGATTTTTTTGATATTTGTAAGGGTATATATGTAATATGAAAAAATGTAGGGGTACATTTGTAATTTAAGAAGTTTTGAAGGATTCAAAAGTAATTATCCCTTTATTTATATTACTTGAGACAATTTAAATTTGAATTATTATTTAGAATAATATTTTTGAGTTATCATTGATACAATTCATGTGTGGATCATTTCATAAAGACAAATTTTATTTGGATTGCTTTTTAAGATAATAACTCTTTAATAGATATAATGTATTCAATGTGTCATAAAATTTTGGGACAGGGTGGGGGCGGGGTCGGGGTGCAGTAACCATCGGAGCGGGGCGGGGTGCTAGGTTAGTTTGCGGTGTCAGGGGACCCTGCCCCGTTGCCATCCCTATCTGCAACCCAGATGTTCGAGGTCCACGTTCGGCACATCCCTAGAGGAGAGAACGAGATGGCAGATCGCCTCGCTAGAGAGGCACGAGGGTGCTGGTCCGCGTTAGGGAGTGTTAGCCTCGTTTAGTTCGGGGTTAAGGGGAATAGGGTTAAGGAGATTAAAGATAATAATGGGAGTAAGAAAAAATAGAGAAGAATGAGATGGTGGAATAGTGGTAACCCCTATTCTTATTTTGGTGTTTGGATAAAAAATAGGATAAAAGTGTGGGTTAATCCCCTTGACCCCCTTCTTACCTGATCCAAACACATGTTTAGGATTCCTTCCTAAACCCTGAGTTTTGGGCATTTATAATTGTATTTGCTTTTCACTATCCTATGGGCTCAACAAAAATTCCTTGCCAAAAAAACAAGAAAATGGTTCCATCTTACCAACGGTCCAAATAAATCTATTTAAATCTCATCCGATGATCTACATTATTAATAAAATAAAGAATTGATATGATGTTAACCCTCATATAAGACAGCAGTGTTCAGTGGCACGGTTATAATAACCCACCACTAACTCTCTCTTCCCCTTCTCCATCTCTGGATTTCCACCCTTAAATCTCCACCGCTAGTTGGAGATTAATTGGATGGGGGAAGAGTAGCGCGCCGACGGCTTGAACTTCACCACCGATGGCTTGAACTCCAAGACCTTCATCTCTGTGTGAAAAATTAGATATAAAAAAATTAAAGAGAGATCCAGAAATACAGAGAATTAGATCAAAATAGCGATGGAGGCGTACGGCTCTGAGCCTTGAGCAGGGTGTGGGAGGCGCGAGACTTGAGGGCGTGGAGGACAGGGGGTTGTGGTGGGGGCGAGAAGAAGGAGAGGAAGTAGCGGAGGAAGGAGAAGGGCGTGATCCGCCAGTCCAGCGTCCCGAGCATCGTAGATGAAGGCCTCCTCCTCCCTCTGTTCCATCGAGCGAAATTTTTACTTTTGAGAAAGAGAGATCAATTGGAGGGGAAATAGCCGAGGAGAAATAAGGACCTGGAAGTCGGTAACGGAGAAGGGTGAGACCTGAAGGATGTTATGCTCGGCGACGGTGCGGTTATTGAGGGCGACCCTCTTTACTAGGGATGGCAACGGGGCGGGGTGGGGCGGGGTCCCCCGACCCCGACCCCGTAACCTAACCTAGCACCCCGACCCCGCCCTGCCCCGCCCCGATGGTTACTACACCCCGACCCCGACCCCGACCCCGCCCCGCACACCTGAACCCCGCCCCGCCCCGCCTCGCCCCACCCCACCCCGCCCCGTCCCGTCCCAAATTTTTTTGACACATTGAATACATTATATCTAATAACACACTAAAGAGTTATTATCTTAAAAAGCAATACAAACAAAACTTGTCTTTATGAAATGATTCAAACATAAATTGTATCAATAACAACTCAAAAATATTGTCCTAAATAATAATTCAAACTTAAATTGTCTCAAATAATACAAATAAAAGATGTCAAATGACAATCCAAACAAAATTGCTTTAAAATGACAAGCCATTATCCACGACCTTCTATGATCCTATCCTTCAAGATATCCACACCTGTCACAATTGAAGAAAGTAAGACATCATAAAGAACTAATACTACAAACCAAATAATCAAAAATTAACTATTACCTATGAAATGTTGGTATCATCCTCGTCATTATCCCATGTTGGAGTATAAGATGAGCCTACTACAACTGAATAATTATCTACAACCAATAGAAAAGAATTTCATAAATAATGAATTAATCACATAAGTAAATTTATATGTATGTATAAACTTACCACTACTTTCATTTGCTAGCCAACTTTGTGCACACATTAATGCCTCCAAAGTAGTTGGCTGAAGCCTACTGCGATGTGCACTAATCAATCTGCCACTAGTGCTAAAGGCCGATTCTGAAGCCACGGTCGATATAGGAATAGCCAAAATATCTCGAGCAATGTTTTGCAAAGTAGGAAACTTAACTCCATTTGTTTTCCACCAATTGAGCACATCAAAATTAGGAGTTCTAGGCAATACATTTTCCTCCAAGTAAAAGTCCAACTCTGATTTAATATGAACAAAATTTGAATTCATGTTCACAAATGAATCATAGCTAGCTAAATGATCATTCTCCTCAAGATCTGTAGTCTCAATCACACCAGAAGAAGATACTCCCATTGTGCAAGTCTCATCCAACTTCAATTTGAATTGATAGTCATGCAACAAAGTATAACAACTTTGTCGAATTTTTTCAACTTCAAATAGAGCTTCATCCCCATAAATTTTTGAAAAATAGTATTCCACTAATTTCATCTTATATTGGGGATCCAAGACAACAGCTACACCCAAAATAAGATGACAAACATCCCAATACTTTACGTATTTTCCCATCATCTTTGATGCCATCAACTTTATAGTCTCATTTGAGCTCTCAAGCCACTGACATAAAGCTAATTTAATTTCACAAACTTTTGGAAAAAAATAGTTTGTTGTGGGATAGGAAGTACCTGAAAAGAAAATCTAGTTTAATTTCACAAACTTTTGAGAAAAAGATAGTTTATTGTAGGATAAGAAATACCTGAAAATAATTCCGTGACATTGTAAAACAACTTCAACTTTCCACAAACTTCTTTTGCCATCTCCCAATCTTCCTCCACTGGCACTTTAGTGTAGAGCTTCTCACCACGTTGCTTCAATCTTGGAAATACATCTTTATGCATGATAGCAACTTGAAGCATAGTCTATGTTGAGTTCCAACGAGTCTTACAATCAAGTGTCAGTTTCTTAGTACATGAAATCTTCAATTGCCGAGCTGTATCTTCAAACTTTTCAATTCTACCTTGTGTTGCCGTCCAAAACGTAACATTATCCCGTACTCTCTCAATGGCCCGTCCTATTACATCCAAGCCATTCTTCACAATCAAGTTTAAGATATGTGCACAACATCTCATGTGAAGCACTGTACCTTCCAACAAAGTGCATTTGTGTCTAACTTATCCAAGAGATTATAAATGATGGCATCATTTGTAGTGCAATTGTCCAAAGTAATTGTAGACAACTTTCGGTCAATATTCCAATCCAATAAGCAATTAATAAGTGCATCACACAAAACTTCCTTATTATGTGGAGAAGGCACATAGATAAACCTAAACAACAAAAGAATTGATTAGTTTCTAGTAAAAAGAATATAAAAAGAAGAAACAATCGCAAGTATTTAAACATACCTTAAAATTCTGCTTTGCAAAATCCATGACTCATCAATGAAATGAGCGGTAACTGCCATAAAGCCTTTCATAGTATGGTTTGAAGTCCACATGTCGGAGGTAATGGCAACTCTACTAGTGAGGTTCTCCAACAACTTGTATGTCATTTCTTTCTCACATTCATAAATTTTTAGAATATCACTCTTCACTGTATTTCTTGAAACTTGCTTGAACAAAGGTTGGATGACATTAACAAATCTTCTTAAACCTTTATGCTCAACTATGGAGAGAGGATATTCATGCTCAATGATCATAGCAGCAAGTTCATGCCGTGCGGCATCTTGATCAAAAACAAAAGTGCGATACTCTAGAAAGGAGATGGACCTGATGGATGGTGGAAGGGGTGAGAGAATCATCTAGAAAGGAGATGATAGATGTAGATTAGAAATTTAGGGTATAAAGATGTATTAAATGAAGTAGGTGGCTGATTAGGTTAAGACTTTTTAGGAAAATAAATTATAGTGGGATAATATATTACTATATTAATTATTATAAATATCTAATCGGGGCGGGGCGGGATGGGGGTGTCCTTCCCCGACCCCGCCCTGACCTCGATCGGGGTTTTACACATATCCCCCGAACCCAATTCCGACCTCGTTTAGGGTCCCCCCGACCCCGCCCCATTAGGGACGGGGTGGGGCGGGACCCCGTCGGGGCGGGGCAAATTGCCATCCCTACTCTTTACCCATCGGGCTCGGAGACGGAGCACCCCTCCCCGTACAATGCCGCCGTGTACACGTCGTACTTCAGCACCTCCTCCGGCACAGCGCCGTCGGCCACAACTTCACCACACGTGGAGCTACGGGAAGCCACCGTCATGGGCATCCTTGAACGTAGGGGTGAGAATTCGATATATACCGAACCGAAATACCATAATTTAAAAAACCGAATCGAACCGAATTAGTGCATAAAATCGAACCGAACCGAATTCATGTAAAAACCGAACAGAATCGAAAAAACCGAAATAATTCGTAGTTTTTTACTTACAATATAAAACCGAACCGAAATAAGATATATAACTTTAAAAATTTCGGTATTTCGGTATTTACCAAATTTTAAAAATAAAAACTGAAACCGAACCGAATACCGAATTTTTGACAAAAAAAAAACCGAACCGAACCGAATATACCGAAAACCTGAACCGAATTTTTCGGTTCGGTTCGGTTCTAAAAGTTCGGTTCGGTTTTGCTCACCCCTACTTGAACGTCTTGAAGCCATGGCCATTGCCGGACAGTCGAGAAGGACAGACGCGGATCTGAGTGGTGGGAAGTGGGAAGGGAACCGTCTTAGAGATAACCTCCCAACCTAACTGCCAACTCATATCACCCATTAGATATCCACCATTCGATGGAATGGGATTAGATATCACCATTCGATTGAATCGGTTGATCGAGCATGAGCCATCTAATATAAGCAACGTTTGGCCCCACCCGTCAGGGGCTAGAGCCCATGACATGACCATGGCATGGGAGATCTTGAAGATGGCGTGGAGAAAGTTGAAAATGACATGGCGGTACGAGCCAAAGTAGAACTTGATGAGCCATTAAAGGATCCTATCGAGCGAGACGCGCGGCGAGGCAACCAAGGAGGCACACAAGCAACATGCACGCGCCAAAAGAGTTTGGCACGTGGCGTGGTGCGGCACGACGCGATGCGACATGGCAGGACGCGGAGGATTTCGAAGATGGCACGGCAGTCCGAGCCAAGACGAAGTACGACGAGGCAAGCGAGCGTGACGCGTGCAAAGGCAACTCAGGAAGGTGCGCAGGGCATGCAGAGCGCGCCGCGCGTGATGGCATGCAGAGCGCGCGCACATGACGCGGCCAGGTGACCAAGTCCGAGTTGGACTAGGACTTGGAATGCCCAGGTGCGACGCGGTTGGTGATGTCGCTCAAATGTGTCACGCACAGCGGTCGCGGTGCAGTACAGCATAAGAGAGGTCGAACCCACAGAGAGACAAGCAGAAAACGTCCAAAACACAAATAACAATGAATTGAAAACAATCAAGAGCGTAAAAGTTAAGGAAATAGATCGAAGATGTAATGATAAGATAAAGTTAATGAAAGAAATCAAGATTTGAATGAGGCTAGGCTTCAGGAATCACGTCACTCGGATTTAGGTTCTTCTCTTGTCAATGGTTCATATAATACTCAGTTAAGGGATTCACATCCCAATCACCTTAATCGGAAGATATAGAATTATGAATCTGATAAAATATAAATGTCTCTTCCTATGATTGATTCTTCTTTGTTATAGCTCTAACTTCATCCAACCCAAACTTAAGAATACACGATACCGGCTGTCACTACAGGCAACGCGCAGCAAAAGTTCGTCGGGACAAAGCCCTAACTCTATCTAACCGGATCTCTAAGAATACATAATACCAACTCTCGCAATCGGCAATGCATAGCAAAGATTCCTCGGGATAGAGCCCCAACTTTATCTTACCAGATCCCTAAGAATATACAATACCAGCTGTCACTACGGGCAATGCATAGCAAAGGTCTCGCAAGACTCGGTAGGAGAATCAAAAGAGAAGACTATGGGATTATAAGATCGAGAAAGAAGCATGACTGGATTCATAATATTAATCATCCACATAGAAATCTATAATTTGAAAATAATATTTGAAGATCCAATACATAGAAAAAAGTTTAACAATGAAGATTAAAAACTATGAACCCTTGTTGGAGAAGAAACCCTAATCCTCGCTAGATCATCCGTCCGCCATGCCCGCGGATTACTCGGCCATGGATGAAGATTCCTTCATCTTCTTCCTTTGGAAAACGTCCCGAAAGAGCCTCCAAAAACGTCCAAGAAGTCTCCCTTGGCTACCCTAACTTTCCTATTTATAGGGTCCAAAGATTAGCAAACTCGGGTTAAGTTTAAACCTGTTTTACGCCCCTGGCTGATCTGGCGGTCGACCGTGAGACCCTGACGGTCGACCGTGAGGTGCACAATTTATTTTGACAAGCTGCGGTAGATCTTCGCATCGACCCTGCGAAGTATTTTCCTTGACAGAGTCTGATGGTCGATGCCACGGTCGATGCGACGGTCGACTGTGAGGATTTTCGGGCTCCACGGTCGACCGTGAGGATTTTCGAGCTCCACAATCGACCGTGAGGATTTTTGAGCGCGACGGTCGACCGTGAGATCTGACGGTCAACCGTCACTATTCATTCAGCACTGCGCACTGGTACGAAAAATGTTGTAACTTCCTCTACGTAACTCGGAATCATGAACCATAAAATTCTCCAAAAAGTAGACTTCAAGAGCTTTCCAATGGTATATGGCACATCATCTGATTTTTCTTGGAAAGATACAGTTTAATTTTTGAAGTTGACCCATATAATCTTTTCAGCTTCTTTCAGCTCCAATTTCCTGCATTTTCCAAGCAACTATGTGAAGTAACATATACTATAAAAATAGTGCTAAAGAAGTTGATTAAAGGTGAAGATATAGCAATTGAGATGGTTTTAAGGTTGTTCAGAGTGCACTTTCATGCACTCGTCACACCCCCCAACCAGCTTATTGCTAGTCTAGCAATTCAAAGCGTATAAAATATAATTAAGCACACTAACGGTTTAAGGATGTAGACATGCATGATAAAAATTCTACCTTATCAAGTCAATAGTGTTTTATACAGTCCAGAGCATGAAAACTTCTTATACTCATACACATACTACCAACACATGAAATCAACTTCTACACATCAAACATGCTAATCACCATCCAGAAGAACACATGTGACGTGACAAATAAATGTTACGTATAGAAGCAACTTCTACCCACCATTAGTCCAAACACACTACTATCTTCATGACCAATCATCCAACCCTCGCACTTTAAGTACAGCATGGTCTTTCTTTTTTTTGTTTTCCTCTTTTTTTCTCAACTATCAGACACTTTGCCTTTTTACGTGAGCACTCTCCATTTCTTGAGGCGCAGAGACCCGGTTACTTAGCAAAACACTTAATATATTTTTTTTCTTTTCAGTGGTTCTACCTTTTTACTCGAGCTCCCCGCTTCCTGAGGCAATAACACCCGGTTACTCAGTAGATCACCTAATAGTTGTTTAGGCACAGCTTTATCAAGCTCCAGAACTTTTTCTTCTTTTTTTTCCATGCAATACTCAACACTAGCTAATGCTGAAATCATGGTCTAGATTAACAATAGCATGCTCATTCCTCTGGTGAGTATAATCGCCACTGCACATAAAGTGTTCGTGTGTGAATCACATGATGTTCTACCTTTAGGTTATCACGCATGCAATCAATGTATATGTCAATCCATATGAAAGCAACATGTATAATAAGCATAAAAATTTCAGCTCATGTACAATTTCTAGTAACATATTAAACTCAATAAGGTAGCATGCATGAGATCATGGATGCCTACACCCCCCAACCTGAAATTCACATTGTGCTCAATGTGTGCTAGGTATGGCCATAGAATAAAATAGGGTGTGGGTTTCAATTTTAAACAAAATAGATTAGAATTATAAATCGATATAGAAGCGAGACCACCTGATAGGATAAGCGAATATCTCCTCAAGGTTCCTCATGGTGGCCGAAGTTCTCATCTCTGGAATAGTGATTGAATTCCTCAAGCAAGACAAACGGTGGTCCAACATCCTAAGAAATAAGATAGAAAACAAAAACAAATGAAAACAAAAGCAAACAAACTAAAACAAACTAACCTAATCAAAAAGATAAATGATAGATAATAGAAAGGTCATCCCTCGTAGACAGGGTCTACGAGAGGGAGGTGATGCTCATCAGTGGCCGCTTTCTCTGGAATCGGCTTCAAGCGCTGTCCATTAACCTTAAACAGCCTCCCATCTTTTGTGTCTTCAACTTCCACAGCCCCATAATCAAAAACTCTGCTAACAGTAAAGGGGCCTGTCCAGCGTGATCGCAACTTCCCAGGATGGAGATGCAGTCGTGCGTCATACAGATAAGCTTGCTGTTTGACTGTAAACGTCTTCCGCAGGATCTTCTTGTCATGGTAGGCCTTTGTCTTTGCCTTGAAGATCCTGGAACTCTCATAAGCATCATTCCTGAGTTCCTCCAACTCAGACAGTTGGAGTTTCCGTTCCTGACATGCAGTATCCAAAGTAAAATTTAGTGACTTAATAGCCCAATATGCCTTATGTCCTAACTCGACTGGAAGATGGCATGGTTTTCCATAAACAAGGCGAAACGGCGACATCCCCAGGGTAGTCTTGTAGGTAGTGTGATATGCCCACACAACGCATCTGATAGCCTCAAGGACCAGTCCTTGCGGTTGGGGCTCACTGTCTTCTCTAAGATTTGCTTGATCTCCCTGTTGGCTAGTTCAGCTTGGCCATTCGTCTGTGGATGATAAGCAGTGGAAATCTTATGTGTGACTCCATACCTGCGCATCAAAGCCTCAAAGGAGCGATTACAAAAGTGTGATCCCTGGTCACTAATAATAACTCTAGGAGTACCAAACCGGGATAAAATATGCTCTTTAAGAAACTTGATAACGGTGGAATGATCATTATTCCTACATGCAATAGCCTCCACCCACTTAGAAACATATTCCACAGCCAACAATATATATAAATAGCCAAAAGAAGAAGGAAAGGGTCCCATAAAGTCTATACCCCAATAATAAAAAATCTCTACAGCTTGAATGGGGTTCAAAGGCATCATATGTCTTCTAGATAAAGCTCCTAACGTTAGACATCTATCACAGGATTTGCAAAAAATGTTAACATCACGAAACATGGTAGGCCAGTAAAAACCACATTGAAGAATTTTAGCAGCAGTCTTTTTTATCAAAAAAATGGCCTCCACATGCATGAGAGTGACAGAATGTAACGATGCTTTCTATTTCATAATCTGGGACACAACGACGCATAATCTGGTCAGGACAATACGTAAACAGACAAGGGTCATCCCAATAAAATCTCTTTACCTCAACAAAAAATCTACGTTTATCCTGCGCACTCCAAAAGGAAGGGATCTCACCTGTCGCTAA
This sequence comes from Narthecium ossifragum, assembly GCA_963920575.1. Lineage (NCBI taxonomy): Eukaryota > Viridiplantae > Streptophyta > Magnoliopsida > Dioscoreales > Nartheciaceae > Narthecium > Narthecium ossifragum. The sequence goes on from OY986973.1 coordinate 8,891,681, forward strand.
GTAATTAACAATGTGCGTATACCAGGGCAGCCGTGGAACTGAAAAGAGTTGCTCATCAGGGAAGTCATCCATAATTGGTGGCTCATTTTCCGCTACTTCCACCATCAACCTTGATAGGTGATCAGCGACAACGTTCTCCACGCCCTTTTTATCTTTGATGGAGATATCGAATTCCTGTAAGATTAATATCCAACGAATTAGGCGCGCCTTAGCATCCTTCTTGGTGAGAAGGTACTTAAGCGCGGCATGATCAGTGAAAATAGTGATAGGGGAACCAATCAAATAAGCACGAAACTTGTCTAATGCAAAGACGATAGCCAATAGTTCTTTCTCAGTGGTAGAATAATTCATCAGTGCATTATTCAAGGTTCGGCTAGCATAATGAATAACATGAGGTTTACCATCTGTTCGCTGTCCTAAAACAGCTTTTACAGCAAAATCACTTGCATCACACATCAATTCAAAAGGAAGGCTCCAATCGGGTGGTTGCACGATAGGTGCGGAAGTCAATTTATCAATTAGGGCTTGAAAAGCCTCTTGACAAGCAATAGTCCACTCAAAAGAGGTATCCTTTATCAAAAGAGTACATAAAGGACGAGCCATAGCAGAAAAATTTTGGATGAACCTCCTGTAAAAACCAGCATGACCTAGAAAGGATCTAACATCTTTAACAGTCTTTGGCACAGGAAGCTTTGAGATGAGATCGATTTTTGATCGATCCACCTCAATGCCTCTAGAAGAGACAATATGGCCCAACACAATGCCTGAGGGCACCATGAAGTGACACTTTTCCCAATTAAGCACAAGGTGCTTCTCTTCACACCTGACCAAGACTCTCTTTAAGTTTTGCAAACATGCATCAAAAGTATTACCAAATACAGTCAAGTCATCCATATATACTTCCATACATTCCTCGACCATATCAGCAAACATACTCATCATACAACGCTGAAAAGTAGCAGGAGCATTACACAATCCAAATGGCATTCTACGGAAAGCATAAGTACCAAAAGGACATGTAAAAGTAGTTTTTTCCTGATCTTCTAAAGCAATCTCAATCTGATAGTATCCAGAATAACCATCAAGAAAACAATAAAAAGGATGTCCAGCTACTCTCTCTAAAATCTGGTCTAAGAACGGTAATGGAAAGTGATCCTTACGGGTGGCTGCATTCAATTTTCTATAATCTATACACATACGCCATCCTGTCACCAATTTAGTGGGGACAAAGTCTCCACTTTCATTTTCAACAACAGTGACACCAGATTTTTTAAGCACAACCTGTGTAGGACTCACCCATTTGCTATCAGCAATAGGGTAGATGATCCCTGCATCTAATAATTTCAACACTTCGGTTTTTACTACCTCTTTCATTGTAGGGTTCAACCTACGCTGAGAATCCCTACGAGGTACAGCCCCTTGTTCAAGATTAATCATATGAGAACATATCAAGGGACTAATACTTTTCAGATCTGCTATACTCCATCCAATAGCTGATTTATGCTCATTTAAAATGCTAAGTAATTGCTCACCTTGCTCTGCAGTTAATGCTGAAGAAATAATAACTGGGTATGTATCACCTGGACCAAGATAGGCGTGCTTTAAACCTTGAGAAAGCGGTTTCAGGTCCAGTTTGGACGGCTCTACTGATGATGGTGTTGGTGGCTGTCCTCTTTCTGACAGTTCTTCAAACTTTGGATTCCATGGACCTGCAAAAGAACAATGTTCCAAATTTTTACACATACCATCAACATCAACATTTTCATCCAAATCTAATTCAAGAAAATTAATTTCAGTTATAGCAAACTCCTCTTCAGTGAGCAAATCAATCTGGTAAGTCTGCTGGCATTCATCATCCTCATCAGGCTGCTTAGCAACATTAAAAACATTAATCTCTAAAGTCATATTCTCAAAAGTTAACTTCATTAAGCCATTCCTGCAATTAATTATAGCATTAGCAGTAGCAAGAAACGGTCTACCTAAAATTATAGGAATTCTAGAATCAGCAGTTACTACAGCCTGAGTATCCAAGACTAAGAAATCAACAGGGTAAAAAAATTTATCTTTTTGAACAAGCACATCTTCTGTTGCGCCCCGACCCGCGAAAGCCCAACCGGGCCGGGCGACGCGAACCGGAACCTACAAACGCGGAAAACAAAGCTGGCGAGGGCTCCCTCTAATCTATTGGTCTCCCTAACAATTCACCAAAAGCACCCTCAATTAAAAGATATAATAATTTAACAACATCGAACCACAGATTTAAAACTCAAAGTGTTAATATACATATCCTCGGAGAGGGGAAGATTCAAGTACAACATTACTCCCGTAGGAGACTATCTAACATAAGTATAAAAGCAGTAAAGATCGCCACCTCTCAAAGTCCACCAGGCGCTGCCGTACCGCCGACCAACTGCCCGGTAGGGGCCACAGAAGAAGAACTGACGCCTGCACCTGCAAAACACAGCCCGGGTAGGTGTGAGCACTAAGCTCAGTAGGGATCTACACTACGACACACAGAAGGAAGAGGGAAACGCAAGAGTGTCGCCCTCAAGTAGGACCTGGGTGTATACAGGGGTCCCATAACCCCACCGCGTGTCCCTGGTGCCCAGGAGCAGCACACAGTAAGCTCAACAAACACTGCTGACTCACATGCAGGAAACCGACACTGCAGGCGGGAAATGGCACCGCTGAGGGGGCCGTTTCCACCACTCAAGAGTCGACACAGTGGAACACCGGCTACACCTCAGCCTCCGACTCGAGGTCGACACGACCTCTACAATCATCAAGCAACAAGTGTACCAGTCATCTAAGCCTGTCATCGAATCGACTGGACACCATCATTCGAACCGGGTCCAAACTACCCAACCCCGGTCTTAGAGCTAAGTCCGAGCTTCCAGCCTCGGGACGGCGACCCACAGATCACCCACGCCCTAACCAATGCAACTAATGCACAAATCAACAATGCATGCTATGACATACACAGATAAGAAGTAAAGCATGCAACAGTATGACAAATATCATATAAGTCAACCGGATCGCTGCAGCGGTACTACCGACCGCTGCCAGCCGATCCGCAGCGGTACTACCGACCGCTGCCAGCCGATCCGCAGCGGGTCCCGGCATTACGACGGTACCACGACCGTCGACCGCGGACTCCTGTAACGGGAAGCAACCTCGAAAACGATGATAAACAGTAAACAATATAATATTATATTCTGAAATATAATATTATATTCAAAACACTCAAAGCCTCTACTTAAGGGCTAATTGATCCCATCGATCCGACATCCAAACGATGTCGGATTCAAGATCCAACTTAGCCATCAATAGCTGTATATACCATGATCAACATATCGAAAATCCATAATCATTCAACGGTTGGATTAACGGGAAAATACTAATCAAAATCATTAATCAAACTAACTTACCAACTAATTGCTGCAACGCAGCCCTCCAGCAAACAATTCATAACAAATCGTAGGTAAATCGAAAAAATATGAAATCAGTGGGCTTAGAGAGTAGACTCAAAGATCTACAACTCTTATGCCCATCACAACCCAAGATCAAGTACTTACCGGCCGGAAAACACGCCGCAAGCCGGCTGTTCTTCAAGACAACAGAAAACAGAGAATCCGAACTTAATCATGCATAAAACTTACTCAAATCTCAACAAAATATCATAAAACTCATATCAGAAATTCTACTAGGCATAAGGAATCCAACAAGACAAAGATCAACGAGATCCAACGGCTAGATCTAAAAAAACTCAAAGAAGAACACAGTAGGTAGAAGAACCTACCGAAGAACGCTAATCCCTGCTGATCCCTCACAACTAGTCACCAACAAGCCTTCAAACCACACCAGGAGCCTTCCTCTCGTTGCTACGGATCCAACGAGCCTTAGAACACCCAATTTGATGGTCGGAGGAGGGAGAACGGAAGAGAAGAAGCTCGCCAGCGGTAAGAGGAGAGAAAACAGAGCTTCAAGAGAGGAGAAAAGAGAAGGGAAGAAGAAAAAGGAAGAAGGGGAAGAAGAAAAGGAGGAAAGGGGGAGGGGACAGCCGGGGGAAGGGGGAAAAAGGCGAAGGAGCGGAGGGAAAGTCCTCCCCTTCTGACAAGAGAGAGCGGCGGCCAGCGGCGGCCGTCCTCGCGAAGCAAAAAAGCCACCGACGCGATTCCGATCGATCGCTCCAAGGAGCGATCGATCGCTCGCGCCCCGGATCGATCCCAACAAGTCGGATCGATCCGAGCGGGTTAAAACCTACAGACTCACTCACGAGTCCGATCGATCGTTCCAAGGAGCAATCGATCGCTCAAGGGTCGTCAGCTGCCCAAAAGCAAGCTTCCGCGCGCCCGAGCGGGGATCTTCCGATCCCGGGTCCACCTAACCATTCTAAACAAACACTAACACATACAAGGTCAGTGTGTGCACACGCGGGTGTGAAACAAACCAACAAGGCGCAATTTACCAAATTGCCCTTGTGGTCCAAGAAACAATACGATCCACCGGATCGCGCGCTCGACGCGAAGCAAACCAACGAGCCACGGGCCTGACCCAGCCGGTCTACCCAGGAGTAGAGGGACGGGTCCTCACATCTTGAACTACTCCTCGTGGAGTCTTCGTGGATCTATCAGCCAATTGCAAAATCACAGATGTTGACTTAATCTGTCCTAAACCAAGTTGCAAGTAAACAGAATATGGCATCAAATTAACACTCGCACCAAGATCTAATAAAGCTTGTCCTACTTCATGCTCTCCAATGAAACAAGACACAGTAGGACAACCAGGATCTTTATATTTAGGAGGAATCCTATGCTGAAGCAGTGCACTAACCTGCTCTGTTAAAAATGCAGTTTTCTTTACATGATGTCGTCTCTTCATAGTGCATAAATCTTTAATCACTTTAGCATATGTAGGAATCTGCTTAATAACGTGCAAAAGAGGAAGGTTTACCTTAACCTGCCGAAGATGCTCCAAAATCTCGCTGTTGGGCTCCATAGTCAATTTAGTGGATTTCAATGCCTGAGGGAAAGGGACACGTACCTTAAAGTTACCTGGCGTAGGGCCATGTAGATGATCGGCCTTTGCATGGTTCTCCTTAATCTGGTCCTCTTCTTCAACAACAATAGGAGGTTCTGTGGGCTCTTGTGAAGGGCTTTTTGTTGTTTTCCCGCTTCTTGTAGTTATGGCGTTCATCTCCTTCACATTATTTTGCTCAACACTAGATACCTGCGTTTGTTGAGGTTGAGATGGGAACTTCCCTCGTTCATGCACGCTCAAAGAATTGATCAGCTTTGTGATCTGGCTCTTGATCTCTTGAACATCCTCCTTTCTTTCCTTGGATTCCTGCACAATCATGGATTTCAATTCCTGTAAACTGTCATTAAATATAGGCCTAGGAAAACCAGATGTATTATAAGGAGGGTTAGAAAAAGGCTTATTAGGTGGTGGTTGATGATGCTCGCTGCTTTGTGGAGCGTTCGACTTCCAGCTGAAGTTTGGATGCTCTCGCCATCCTGGATTATACGTCTCTGAATAGGGAGTGTACGGCTGTTCGTGGATAAAACGTCAATCTCGTTGGGACGAGATCTCTATTTTATTTCCGTGCAAATCATATTTTAATTTCATTTCAAGAAATTGCAGGCACCACACCCCTGGATTTGCCGAGTCGGCAGATCCATCATTTACATCCCCGTAGGGAACACCTCCGATTCTAGATCCAATAAGCATTTTTATAATAAAAGAAAAGATAAAAGAAAATGCATCATGTGAGGTCTTAGACCACTTTTCATCGCCAGGATTTTGAAGTTTCTGAAGTTGGAGGAACGCTATTTGAGTTTTGTTGCCGGAGCTTTGAGTTCTTTGTTGCCGGAGCTTTGAGTTTCTGTTGCCGGAGCTTTGAATTTCTGTTGCCGGAGCTTTGAGTCTTTGTTGGAGTTGGGGAAGATGTTATCTGAGTATTCACCACCAGCTTTCCGAGGCTACTGGGCTGGATGAAAACCGTCCGAGAATATCTTCAGATTCCTTTTGAGCTTCGCCGCAAGATCCTGAGGGCTGCTGGAGTCCGGAGGATGTCGTCCGAGCGTCGAAACTGGTGTTGTTCACGCGTCGAGGCTGATGGCGTCGAAGCTTGTGTTGTCCGATCGTCGAAGGCTGGGCCGTCCGAGCGTCGAAGGAGTGTTGTCCGGGTCAAAGCTGGTCCGTCTGAGCGTCGAAGCTGGTTCGTCGAACCTTGCTCACGCGTCGAGCAGAGGGGATGGAGCTCTGCCGTTCACCAAGTTTGATCGTGCTGGTTGCTGGAAACAGGGGAATATCTCGTTGGGTGTAGGTGTGACGCCCTGCGCTTGAGGCTGCGGACGGCCGTCGAGTTGAGGAGGCATCCAAGCTTTGACGATGGACGGCAACCGCGGAGAGACCACGGCGTGGACCTTGTTGGAGGTGTGCTTCACGCTTCACGGCGAGTCGAGGACGGCGACGGGGTCGGATCCTCTAACTGGATCAAGGGCTGCGACGGGGCTCCTTCCTTGGGCTGGCGCCGAGCTCCTTTGGATCCTTTCCGCTGGAACAAAAGATGACGACGGCACTCTTGACTGGCTCAAGGACGACGACGAGGGGGCTCCTCTGGTTGGACGACGAGCTTCGTTGGGTTCAGCCATCCGGAAGGAAGATGACGAGTTCTTTGAGTTCCTCCGGCTGGACGACGAGCTCTTTGGACTGGGTCAGGGACGATGGCGAGCTTTCCTCTGGCTGGACAACGATGACGACCTGGGGCTGGCCCAAGGCCGGCGACGGCGATGGGTTACTCCCTTCGCGTCCAAGCCTTCTCTTCTTCTTTCTTCCTCTGCTACTTTTGTTCTTTCGCTGGCCCTTCTTCTTATTTTTGCCAGGCCGAAGCTTTCCTTTTTATTTTTGCCAGCCAGGGTTGGAACAGGGGAAAGCAGGGGAAGCGTTGCCTTCGAAGCCGCCGGGAGAGAGAGAGCCTTGGCTCGATCTCCGTCGCTGGCGAGGAACCAAGCTAGAGCAACTTTGCTGGAGGTCCAAGCTGCGGGGGGAACAGGAGAATGGAGCTTGAGCCGCGGGATTGACGAGCCTCTTACAGCGTCGACCCAGAGACGCGAGCGTCTCGATGGGTTCCGGCTGTGTTGGCTGGATCTACGTCGTCCGGTGGTGCACAACGGTGGAACGTCACCAGAACCTCTTCGTCTTCAAGCCCCTTCTTCAGTTTCCTCTTCAGCTTCTTCTTCAATTTTCCAGTCCCCTTGTTTCTTTCTCTGCTTCTTTCTTCACTCTTTCAGCCTTTTTTCTCTCCATTTCCCAGCCCTCCAGCCAGCCTTCACCCTCCTCCTTTTATAGGCACGAGAGGTGATCTCTTAATATGGATGGAGAATCCTGATTAAGGGATACTAATTGATGCTAATCCTTTTATATAAGGATAGCTCATATAATCCCACCATATTTAGAGATGCTGATTTTTTTATATGGTATGGGAATGCAATTCAACCATAAATGAAGATGCTGATTTCTCATATGGTATGATATATATTTGATTTGGCTGATTTTATATGGGTAGACATTTTGTTTTGAAATTCGAATTTGAAATTCAAATGTTCAGATTTGAATTATCTGAATATTTGTCGAATTTTTCGGATATTTGAAATGTCTTATTTAAATTTTAATTTCGATATTTCATATAATACTTTGGAAAATTTACTAAAATATCCCCGGGCAAGCCGGGTGTAAATAACTAAAATATCCTTTTTATCGGCCATATATTTTGGACCGAAATGTCCCCGGTGCAGATGAAATATCTCTGTTCCGGATTTTCACACCCCTGAAGGTGTGAAATGACTAAAATGCCCCTTGGGGTTAAATGACCAAAATACCCTTTCGGTTTGGTTATTTAAGCGCGACGCATGGCGACGCGACTTCTGTGCGTATCGTGGACACGTGCGCGCATTATGTGGTGCGCGTATATTTTTGTCGGGACTTAGGTGAATTTGAAGTCGGGTATTTGTTTGGGTTTATTTGGATTTTCGGATTTTTTCCTTATTTATTTCAGGGAATTTTCTGTAATTTCCCATGTGTAGAGGAAATTTACCAAAACACCCCTATATTTACACAGCTTATTTAGAATGCCATCAAAGCTATGTAAGGGCTATTTTGGAGTGTCGTGGGAGTTTAGACATGCATTTTGGTTTAAATTTCCAAAATACCCTTGAATGGGTAAAATTACCAAAATATCCTTATTCCTCCAGTTTGTATAGGATGCCGTCAAAGCCGAGGATATATAGGAGATTTGGATGGACTTAACTGTGTGTGAGCCAATTTGGGTTTGGTGCGTGTGGATTCAGCCAAGGGACTTCTGCAAATGTAGTTGACTTAGCTTTAGCTAAAATCGATGTCAACAGATGCCCCCTCGAGGCCTGCGCGTAAAATTCATGTAATTTGAACGGGCAGGGCTCGAAAATTTTTAGTGACTTGTTCACTGGTATTTGTCATAAACAGCTTGCCCATATATGCGGCCTTTGCCGTGAGTTTTTTTTTTTTTTTTTGAAATCACAAATTTCGTGGAAACTGCGATTCTAATTTCGAGAAGAGTGCGATCATGTACATCTTGAGATCGCAAATTTCAGCAAATTGCAATCATATATATATATTTTTGAGATTGCAGATTGTGATTTTTGAGATCAAGACTTTGAGTTCATTTGGGACTCTTCCAGATATTAGGAAGAATTATCGGGACCTGGAGGGGGACTTGGAGTTCATGCACAATTCCCGCGCTCCCATATATATATATATATATCACGTTGGCTTTGGCCGGTGCATCTTATCTCGGCATGGAGGGCAAGCATCTCGGCGAGGCCGACCGCGAGAACCATCGGCCACATGACATAGACGAGCATCGTCAACGAAGCACGGCATGAGCGAGTACCAGCAATGAGTACTAGCGGCTGGGCGACGAGCTTTGGGCGCGGCTTGGCAGCGAGCATCGCACGGTGTAGGCGAGTTGGGAGAGGCGTCTGGTCGACGAAGGCGAGGAGGAGTATCGACGACGAGCATTGGCTGTGGCTTGGTGGCGACGAGGTTCAACGCCGGTGAGAGCCGACGCTCGGGTGGCAGCAAAGGAGGAGCGCGGCGCAGGTGAGCTCCGGCAATATCTCCTTCTTCTTCTATTTTTTTGTTCTTCTACGAGGCTCTGTCGGTGAAGAAGAGAACCCGATGTCTTGGCGACAAGGTATTGGGCGGCATCAGTGGATGGCTTGGCGCCGCGTTCCTTTTTTTTTTTTTTTTCTGCGCCTTCTCCACACAGGTTCTTCAAGGAGATCGACATTTTGGCGACGGTGAAGACCGGCAGCTATCTGGTTGACGGTGAAGAGGAGAAAAGAGACCATTGGAGGGATGCCAATACAACAGGGCGTTGGCATAGTAGAGTAGTGGCGCATTGGGGCAGCTCGGCGAACAGCATCTTGATGCTTTGGCGTCGGCCTTGGCGGTGAATTCGTGAGGGCGAAATTGATGGCTGCGACATGCTTGAGCTCGACGAAGTGTAGATCGGCTCGTCGAGTGATGTTGGTCGTCATGCTCTATCTCACCTTCGGTATGTGTTGATCGTCGCTCCCGGTTTTTAATTCGTCTTCGGCTCTCGATCTATCTGGTCCCTCTGTCAGCCTTTATCCCGGTTGTGTGGCAGAGTGGGCCTTCCCTCTTGGATGCTTGAAGCATGGCGATAATGTTTTGCGACTGCAATGGTGCTGGCGAATCGGCGAGTCCAATTGTAGTAGAGCAGATCAGGGGCGGTGTGTAAGGGCCCTTAGGTCGCTCGCTGCCCCCTTTTTATTGTACGAGCAGTACTTGTGTATATTTCATGCTCGCGGATTGCAAGATGTCTCATTCGTGCTATCAGTTTAAGCTCGTGAAAGTTGGAGCATACATATATATTTTTTTGTTGTGTACGCTGTCAGTTTAGGCTCGTGAAGCTTGGAGCATACATATATATATTTTTGTTGTGTACGCTGTCAGTTTAGGCTCGTGAAGCTTGGAGCATATATATTTTGTGCATGCTGTCAGTTTAGGCTTGTGAAGCTTGGAGCAAAGTGTGTTAAAATTTATGTTTTGCCGACAGTTTATACTCGTATGGCTTGGAGTATTGTTGCTTACAGTTTAGGCTCATGAAGCTTGGAGCATTTTAGCCTTTTTTTTTTGTGTTAATATGATAGCGATCATCGCTTGGGCATTCATCTGGCCTTCAGCATCTGATTTGTCTTCTTGGTGTTGAGTTGATCCTCGCGCAGGCATTTATCTTGCCATTGATGCATGATCTCTCATGTTGATGTTGTGTTGATCTTTGCATAGAGCGTGTATCTGGCCCTTAGCATTAAGTTTGTTGTGTTGATTTTGAGAAGATCGTTTCTTGGGCGTTTTTTTCTTACCTTGGATGCTCGATCTCTCAGGTTGATGTTGGGTTGATCTATGCTCCTGGCTTCTCTCTGAGCTGCAACAGTTGATCTCTTTTGTGATTGTCATATGAATGGTTGCCTCTGGTTTCTATTTGGCCTTCGGTGTTGGACTTTGTTGTGTTGATATTCTCCGGTGTTGCGCCTTCAGCGATTTGTGTTGCCTTCGGCATAGAGAGTGACTTTGATGTTGCTGATCTGCAACCTTCATCTGGCATTCGATTAGGATCCCTTTGTTGTTAACTTGATCATCGCCTCTAGATCGTATATGGCTTTCAGCGCTAAATCCTTTGTTGGCAGGATCTTATCTTCTACCTTCAGCCTTCAGTCGATGTCATGCAGCCTTTGTCATCGTCATCATCCACATCTTTTCTTCGTTTATCCTTAGGTCTTTGTTGCCAATGGAGTTCTCTTTGGGCTTCCTCTGAGTCTGTTTTGAATGGGGAAGTCGCTGGCGCCTTCAAAAGGCTTGAGAAGATTTTGGTGTCGATATTCTTGCCAGCTCTGACTGTATCTCAAGATATCAGAAGGCTAGAGCAACGGATCAAGGATTTGATTGCAGCACTGCCTGACCGAGGGTTTGGCTTGTCTCCTTTGAGAGGTATTCTGGAGTTGCTTCTACTGCAGGTATCCTCATATGATGCAGAGTTCAACGTCATCTTGAGCTAAAGCAGCCCCGAGAAACTAAAGTTGCTGCCTTTGAAGCCCAATTGAAAGTAGAGAAGTAGAAGTTGAAGGTCATGGTAGAGGAAGATGTTGCTTTAGGAGAAAAGATCGCCGCTTGAGTGTATATCCCACTTTTTGTATACAATCTTCTTGTATCGGTGTCATCGTGTTGGCATCCGATCTCTTTGGTGTTGCGCCAATCATTGCTACTTGCTTTTGTCTCAGCTTCGACATCGGATCTCTTTTGTTGTTGGTATGTTGATCGTCACCTCCGGCTTTATCTCACCATCGGGATCGGAACTATATATTTTGTTGTTTTGATTGTCACTTCCAGCTTTGTCTTACCTTCAGCATCGGATTTGCTTCATTGTGAGTATGTTGATTGTCACATCTGGCTCTATCTCGCCTCCGGCTTCGGATCTGTTTGGCATGGTAATTTGCCGACGCCGAAAGACAGAATGAGGGCAACGTCCAGCGCATGCTGAGAAGTCGTCATGAATAATTTATGCATGTGGCGGAGACACGGCGTTTGAACAGCATTCCCAACGCATAGATCTTAGGAACGAGGCTGGTCGTGGCAACACTAGCAGTTTGCTAATAGAGCTTCATAGCCGATGAAGAGCCACACCGGCGGTCAAGTTTCATTGAGAAAAGAGCTCGAGCCGGTGATGATCTTATGGACTTCAGCCTTCTCTTCTTCTAGGAAGCAAAGGGATTCATCATTGTCCCCGAAGACTTTTGTAGTTAAGTATAAGTAGTTGTCCCGAGAGACGCCACTTTGTGGCATACTTGGCTTTCTGGTGTGAAGATCTATTGAGACTTGGTGAATGAACCCTTCGATTTCTTCGCAGGCCATTACCTTTCTCAAGATTTTGTACCTTGGAGGCCTCTTCGACCTCGGCTACCAGTTTTCAGGAAACAAAGGCCTCGAGTGAGCGTATCTCGTCGCTTTAATCCTCTGCTTGAAAGCTTGTTTCTTCCTTTGCCTTTTGCTGATATAGGGCCTCCCATAGCGATCATAACTAGGTTCGAAGTTGGATAGTGTATCATCATCATCCAAGCTGGAATAATACATCTCCTCCAAGGTGGGCCATGAACATCCCTCGACAAGTGTCAGAATGGGAGCCATATGATCCTCGCCTTGCTCATATGGAGAGATAGATGTGCATCTGTTCTCAACGGACATGCAGGGAGGTGCCTGGGGGACATACCCCATTTCTTCATAGGGAGGTGTTGAGGGGGTGTACTCCTCGTATGGGGGTTCGGGGTGTGCTTCGGTAGTAATCATATGTGTTGATTCTACCTTTTTGTCCTTTTGGAGCTTCTTCAGTAGCCCAGCATCCGTGACTCCGTCGTCAATTAATTTGTGGATTTGATCCTTGAGGACGAAGCAGTCTTCGAGTGCGTGCCCAAGTATTCTGTGGTAATGGCAATACTTTGGCTCGTCTACTTTGTTTGCTTCGTGAGGGCGCCGAGACTCCGGGAGCTCTATGAGTCCAAGATCCAACAGACCTTTGAAGATGTACGTGACCTCCTCTTGGGGGAAGGAATACTCATTTTCAATCCTCTCCTTGAGGGTCTTCATTCGCCGTCACGTGGGATCGGACGAGAGGTCTCTAGATCAAGGCAGCTCCCTGAGAACGTAAGTCTCCTTTGGTCTGAGCATTTGCGTCGCCGAAGTCTGGAGTATAGCTTTCCCCTTGGGGAAGCTTTATTCTTCCTTGTGCGCTCGGAAGCCTTGTCAATGGTTTGATTTATGCGAGCCATTTTGGATACTAGACCTCTTGAATAAAGCCCACCTTCATGAGCTTGTCGACCTCGGCGATAATTTCTTCGGAATTAACTCGGGTCGAAAGCGTCTTTGAGATTGCTTGATAGGGCGGACATCTTCTGCTATGGAGAGATGGTGGACAGCCACATCGACATCCAAGCTTGACATTTCTTTATAGCTCCAAGCAAACACGTCCCGGTTCTCACGAAGGAAAAGAACAAACTGGTTCTTCTCGTCCAAGGATCGTCCTCTGCCCCCTAGATTAATTTCTTCTAGTTTGTCAATGGTTGCTTGACCACTGCCTTTAAGCTGTGGCGATGCTTTAGGCGTGTTGTGTCTTTGGTGTTGGGTAGATAGCCTTCAGTGTCCGGCGCTACATCTGTGTTGTTTTGATGTTGTATGATTGATCTTCAGCCTTCAATGTCCAGCATCGGATATGTGTTGGTTTGGTGTTGAGTAGATTGCCGCCTAAGCGTATGTCCCGCCTTCCACATACAATCTTCTTATATTGGTGTTATCGCGTTGGCAATTCGATCACTTTGGTGTTGTGCCAATCGTTGCCACCAACTTTTGTTTCGCCTTTGACATCGGATCTACTTTGTTGTTTACATGTTGATCATCACTTCGGCCTCTATCCCGCTCTTAGTGTCGGATCTGTCTGGCGTGGTAGTTCGCTAACGCCGGGAAAGGCAAAATGAGGGCAGCGTCCAGCGCATGCTGAGGAGTCAACAGCAATAGTTTGTGCATGTGGCGGAGATGCGGCGCTTGATCAACGTTTGGAGGAGTGACATCGGCGAACAGCATGCCCGAGGCACGACGGTGAGCTCGAAGCCTAACATATATCTTGGTGACGAGGCTGGGCGTGGAAACAATGGTAGCTCGTTAAAGTGCGACGGATTTTGGTAAACAATCATCTTTGGCAAGTCTTAACTCATGAAAGAGTCCAAATCTGTTAGAAAGCTTTGTAAATGGATGATTGCATGCTTGGATAAGCATGAAGCCAAGGACTTGGGGTTAAATTAGGGAACTTGAATTGTTGGAGCAAGTCATGGACTCTCCTCTATATAAAGAGGAGGCTGGCTAGATATGGGGGCATCTGAGTTATGGGCAAACTCACGGATTGAAGATCCATGAGGGATTGAGAGATCGTGAGGTAGAAGAATTGGGTGATTCTTCTAGGGTTTTGGGTTGAAAGCTTTTTGTATTGGGAGTGATTGTACTTCAAAGGGTTGGGGGCGAGAGAAGAGTACTCTTGTAATCACTAGTCAATAAAGAAGTTGGGATCTCATCCTTTACCCAAATTCTTGTGGGTCTTGTGTGTGCGTGCAAGGCAAAAAGGAGGGCTGGTGAAGAGGAAGCCAGGCTGCCAGGCGGAGTGCATAAGCGGTGCATAGATGGCGTGCAGACGACGCACGAGCAGAGCACAAGCGGCGTGTGTGCATGCGGTGGTGGTGTGCGAGCAGCGACGAGGGGGTCTCTTAGCGCCATCACTGGGCAAAGGCAAGGGAAAATTTATCTCCCCTTTCGCCTCATGACAATTGGCATCAGAGCCAGGTTTGGCGCGAGCTTTGAGAAGGTTGTGCCATGGCAAGCAGCGTAGGATCGAAGAGCAAAGGAGGTGCTGATCGCTTAGCGCCATTGATCGCGTTGGTGGGGTAGCCAGCGGATGGGGAGTCGACTTCAGTCTTCGCTTGCTTGGAGGAGATGAAGGCAACACTTGCAACTCACGAGGAGGAGCTGCAGGAGTTGAAGGAGTTGATTGAGACACGCGACAGAGAGTTCGACAGAAAGACCCGAGAAGCGGCGGAGACTTCAAGGACTCTGGGCACTCTTGTCGAGCAAATCACGGATCAACTTGAGGATGAGTTGATGGTCCTCAAGCGTGTGATTCGCAGCGGAAGGGCCACTAATCAACCAAAGCGCAAAAAGGTTCCTTATCCGAAGCCTTTCGATGGTGTTCGGAATGAGAAGGAGTTGGAGAACTTCTTATGGGATATGGACCAGTATTTCGCAGCCACGGGGGTGACTTCTATGAGGACCCGTACCTCCAACCCGGTCCGACCACGTTATGTCGAGGGTCTGTTTTGTGGTTTGGCTCGGTTGGCCTTGGGATGTGATCGGTTGATCGCATCGCTGTTTTTGACCCAGGGGCATTTTGGTAAATATGCTCTCTGGTGATCAGTTTCACACCCGCGTTGCACACATTGCCTTTGATTGATGTATGTGATTGATTAGAACATTAAGGGCGCTTTCGATTGGAAGATCGGAGCTCGATCGGGAGAGATCGAATCGGACGACTGTGATCGATTTCAGCTTTCTATAAATAACCCCTTTCTTTTCTCTCTCTCTTTTCTTTCTTTTCTCATGTCGTTGTCTCCCTCTCTTTCTCTTCCTCTTGCCTATCAGCTGAGCTAGGGCTTGGAGGCGCGATCTTCGGGGAGCGGATGTTGACGATCGGACTTGGGGGATGCGTGGAGGAGCTGCCCTGCTTGTTCAAGGAGGTGTTTCTACCCCGATCGTATGGTTGGGTTCTCCTAGGATAGGTTTATTGTGTTTTCGATGTAGGAATATTTGTTAGAATGTTGTGTAGTTTGTTGCATATGTGTTATAGCGTACTTCGAGAATTCCTACAGTGTGATTTCCGTATTTTATTGGCTGATTTCCGTATTATCGTCGTTTTGTCGGTTTTCGACCGTTTTGACCTAGATTGGAGATTTAGCCATCAAAATCGTGTTTTCTTCGCACCATTGGCTTCCCCATCGTTGATTATGCAGGCCTGCAAAGTTTCATTGATTTCCAACAAGATTTGATAGTTGAAATCCAAGAAATTGGATTTCCGACACTGTTCTAAGGACCTGTGCAATAGGCCGGACGGTCGACCGTTGAATCGACCGTCAAGCTTGATACGCTTCTTTTTGGCCTGACGGTCGACCGTCGGATCGACCGCCAGGCTCTGTCGCGTTTTTTGTTTCCCAGGGTCGATGCTCCGATCGACCGCGGGTCCTTCCTTTTTTCCACCCCACCTCACGGTCGACCGTCAGGTTCTGTCGCATTTTTGGTTTCCCAGGGTCGATGTCCCGATCGACCGTCGCCTTGTGTTTTTCCTCATTTTTGGTCTCACGGTCGACCGTCGGATCGACCATGAGCCCCTGAGCAATGTTTTCTGGTTTCCCTTTATTGGCTTTCGTTTGTGATAGATACCTAAGCATGTTGGGAAGCTTACACGTTGTTTTTATGGGATTTTTCAATGGATTTCTATTGAGATTGGGAATTCAATTGGGCGTTTATCTTTTTGGTGGATTTATGGGTGGACTTGCATTTAAATACTTAGTCGAATGGTTTAAATGCTTATTGTTTGTTTAGCCATTAGCTAGCTATGAGTGCGAGCTAACGTGGTATTGTGGAACCTTAGCCCATTGCCGGCGAGTGCCGAGGGCTATTGTATAACTGTTGAACCTATAATTGATGCTGTGGCATATAGAGACATCTAGGGTAGATGTTTGCTTAGGTTCATGCACTGTATGCATTAGAGGCATATCAGGTTAGCCGGGCGATGGGTTGATCGCCGATCCGAGGCTCTCGGGTAGCTCGGATCTAGCCTTAGTACCGTGGCTGAGTAGTAAGGATTAGGGCGTGATTGTAATTGAATCTCATGTTATCGAGGATGTGTTATAGTTGGCTATGATCATGCTTGAGGTTTAGAGGTCGTGTTTTCTTCCCAATACCAAGTGCTAAGGATGGTTGTCGATGTCCCTGACATGGTCCCCAGGCAGTGGTTTCCTGCAATGTAAGGGTGATACTACTGGTTTTGGTTCTTTGTTTCTTCCCAGCGTGTTTGGTTGATGTTCCCAGCGTGGTCAGTTGAGAAGAGTAGGATCCCTTGGGGCAGTCGATAGGGGTTGTGGGACCCCATGACATTCCTTAGGCTTGAGCGGGGAGACAAATTGTTATTGTTTTCCTCCTTTCAGTGTGCCGTAGAGTAGAACCCTACTGACCTTATCGCTCACTCCTACCCAGGCTGCGTTTGCAGGTGCAGGCGCCAGTTCTTCCTCAGTAGAGCCGGCGGGATCAGCTTTTGGCGGCGCGACTACGTCCAGAGGTGTTTGAAGTTGCTGCAGGACGACTATTGTACTTTTGATAGATTTTGTAAATTATAAACATCTTCGAGAATTTTTGGTTTATTGTATAATATCTTCCCCCTCGAGGAGTTTGATAAGAATTTTGTATCAGATGTTTAAACAGTACAACTTGATGTATTTATAAATTGAATTACAGCTTACCTCTGGAACATAAATTGTTTAAATTTATCTATGTTTTCCGCACTGTATCGCGCCAGTTGTAGATGAATAGTGATAGGAACCCTCATGCCTCGTCCTGGATGGGTTTTCTGGGTCGGGGTGTGATAATTTCAGAGGAGAAGTTGACGGTGGTGGCAATGTACTTGGTTGGGGACGCCAAGTTATGGTAGTTGACCAGGCTGGAGGATGACAGAATCGCGGGTCGACCTTGCATCAAGACTTGGGAGGAGCTATGCAGGGAACTACGTGGCCAGTTCTTGCCTTGCAACATGGCCTGGGTTGCAAGAGAAGTTCTCCGTTCCATGAAGCAAACGGGACCAGTCCGAGTATATGTGAAGGAGTTCAGTTCGTTGATATTGAGCTTCAAGAACATGTCCCAAGGGAGGATCGATCCCTCTAGTGACAGAGAGCAAAAGCTCCACATCACGCCGAGTCCGATCGATCATCCTCCCAGGCAGTGTCTGTTCCTGCCCGCAGTGGCTACCAGTGTGGGCCCAGTTCGTTAGGGTGACCACAGTTGGAACCCTGCGACACTAGGTGTATCCAGGATGGGCCCAGTCCTTTGGGGTGACCATGGTTGGGTATGCCTAGGGACACCGACAAAGGGTTATGGGACCCTTGCTGCACACCCAAGCCTTGCTCGAGGGCGGCACTGTTGTGTTCCCTCCCTTGTGAGTGTCGTAGTGTAGTGTCCCTGCTGAGCTTAGTGCTCACTCCTACCCGGGCTGCGTTTTGCAGGTGCTGGTGCTAGCTCTTCTTCGGTCGCCCCTACCGGGCCGGTGTTTGGTGACGTGGCGGCGTCTGGCGGTACTTGAGAGGTGGCGATCTTCCAGTCTTTACCTTTTTGTTATAGATAGTCTCCTATGGGAGTGATAAATGTATAATTTCCCTGTTTGAGGATTGTATATAAATATCTAGTTTCAGTCTTTGGGTTGTAATATTTGTGTAAGACAGGATGATTGCGAATTGCTAGGATAACCACTACGAATAGAGGGAAACCTCGCCAAAATTTCTGCAGTAGGTTAGGTTCCGCTTCGCGTCGCCCGGCCCGGTTGGCCTACGCGGGTCGGGGCGCGACAACTAAAACAATACACTGAAGTGCTTTTCATATCATCAACTGATCCTGCCCAATCACTATCAGTAAAACCAGTTAATTTCGAATGGGAAATAGGTTTGAACCATATGCCAAACTCCATAGTGCCCTGCACATATCTAAGCACACGTTTAGCAGCACCAAAATGAACTTGACTGGGACTTTGCATAAATTTGGACAACAAACTAGTGGCAAACATAATGTCCGGTCTTGTAGCTGATAGGTACAACAAACCACCAACTACACTTCTGTAAGCTGTAGCATCTGCCATCTTTGCCCCATCATTTTTCTTCAGCTTTTCATTTGCAATTAGAGGTGTTGCTACTGATTTGCATCCAAACATGTTGAACTTCTTAAGAAGATCTTCTGCATACTTCCTTTGTGATATAAAGATGCCCTTTTCTTGACAAACCTCCATTCCAAGAAAGTAGTGCATTAAACCCAAGTCACTCATTTCGAATGTCTTCATCATGTCTAGCTTGAATGCTTCTATTTCTTTTGGATTATTTCCTGTGACAATCAAATCATCAACATACAAGGAAATTATGAGAAGAGAATCGCCTTTAAGTTTCACATAGAGTGTAGGTTCACTCATGCTTCTTTTGACACCTTGGTCACAGAAATATCCATCGATTCTTCCATACCAGGCTTGGGGTGCTTGTTTAAGCCCATATAGAACCTTTTTCAACCGAAGTACTTTCCCTTCTTCTCTTTTGAAGCCCTCTGGTTGATCAACATAGAGTTCCTCTTCAAGAACACCATTGAGAAACGCTGACTTGACATCAAGTTGAAAAATCTTCCAACTTTTTTGAGCTGCAAGTGCAACAAGAGTTCGAATTGTATCCAACCGAGCTACTGGTGCAAAAGTCTCGCTGTAGTCTACTCCAGGCTGCTGTGTATAGCCTTTTGCAAGGAGTCTTGCTTTGCATTTCTTTAGAGAACCATCTGGGTTAAGTTTTCTTTTGAAAATCCACTTAACTCCAATGATTTCTTTGCCATCAGGACATGTAAGTAGCTCCCATGTATTGTTCTTCTCAATCATTGTGATCTCCTCCTTCATTCCATCTACCCAGATTTTTTCTTTTGCAGCTGCAACATAATTTTCAGGTTCCAAAGAAGTGAAATTGCAGGACTCATAGATTTCACTTAGAGACCTTACCCTTCTTGGTGGAGATTCAGGTGATGAAGTTTCTGATTCATCAAAAATGATGTTAGATCTCTGATCTGAAGTTGGAGAAGCTGGCAGATCATCTTGAACTGCATTTTCTATTTCTTCTTCAGTTTCTTCTCTTCCAGATACAAGAATGGGAGAACTAGAAATCCTTTCTTCTTCCCAGTTCCAAGTGGCATCTTCATCAAATTCAACATCTCTACTTGTAACTAGCTGCTTTGTTTTCAAGTTATAGATTCTATATCTCTTGGATTGAGAACTGTATCCAAGAAAAACACCCTTCTCAGATTTTTCTTCTAGCTTGTGTCTCTTTTGTGAAGGAACATGGATGTAACAAATACACCCAAAAACCTTTAGATAACTTGCAGTAGGCTTTTGACCACTCCAAGCCTCAATAGGAGTCCGATTAGGAACAGCTTTTGTTGGGCACATGTTGAGAATATAAACTGCTGTATTGACAACTTCAGGCCAGAACACCTTTGGAAGGCCTTTCACCAACAACATTGATCTGGCCATTTCCATTACAATCCTATTCTTCCTCTCAGAGACTCCATTTTGCTGTGGAGAATAGGCTACTGTCAACTGATGCACCAGCCCCTCTTTCTCACAAAACTCATCAAATTTTCTTGAGTTAAACTCTGTTCCTCTATCGCTTCTCAAAGTTTTGATCTTACTGCCACTTTGATTTTCAACCAGCAGTTTGTATTTCTTGAAAATTCCAAAGACTTCAGATTTCTTCTTGAGGAAATAAACCCAAGTCATTCTTGAAAAATCATCTATGAACAAGATGAAATACTTATTTTGGCTGTGAGATGTTGTCCTCATTGGTCCACACACATCTGTATGTACCAATTCAAGAACAGATTTTGCTCTCCAAGCTTCACCAGTAGGAAAAGATCGTCGATGTTGCTTTCCCAACATACATCCTTCACAAGTAGACATATTCTGTTGTATGAGAGGCAAATCTCGCATCTTATTTTTCTGATTCAACAACCTCAGTGCATTCAGGTTGTAATGTCCAAACCTTTGATGCCACAGAGATGTTTCATCAGATTTGGTTATCATAGTTGTTGGGTAATGCCAGAAAATGGGAAAATTCCTGCCATTGCCCATTCTGACTTCAGCCACTTCTTGATTGTTCTTTAAATCATGAATAGTGCAAAAACGTCCTTCAAAGTGCAGAGAGTATCCATTCTCCATCATCTGGCCAACACTTAGAAGACTTTAATCAAGGCTTGGAACAAGTAGGACATCTTTGATCAATCTAGTTCCCTTCTTGGTCTCTACAACAATCGTACCTTTCCCTTGTGCTTCCACCAGATCACCATTTCCTAGCTTGATTTTTGCATTAAAATTTCTATCAATCTTTGAAAACAAGCTTGCATCTGGTGTCATGTGATTGCTGCAGCCACTGTCAAGAACCATTCCTTCTTCTGTTCAGCAATTGCTTGACAAGCAAAGAACAAATGCTCCTCCTTGTCTTCTACAAAGTTGGCTTGTTGATTCTTGTTTTTGAACCGACAATCCTTCTCTTCATGGCCAAATTTCTTGCAGTTTGTACACTGAGGCTTCCCACGATGATAGCAGTCCTCTAAATGATTGGTCTTTTTGCAGATTCCACAAGGTGGAAAGTCACCTTTAGCAGCAACCTTTTTATGAGAGCTTTATCCTCCTTTTGTTGGGCCTTTGAACTTCTTTTTTGAGTCCTTTTGCTTTTGGTTCTTCATGTTGATCTTCAGCTGGAATGCATTTTCAAGAGAGCTTTCATTCCTTCTGTCAATCTTTTGTTCATGAGCATGTAATGAGCCCATTAACTCGGTGACAGTTAAGGTTGAAAGATCCCTAGTTTCTTCGATTGCAGCAACCACATGATCATATTTTTCTGTCAAGCTAATCAGCATCTTCTGAACAATTCTTTCATCAGATATGTCTTCTCCATAAGCACGCATTTGATTTACAACCTCAATGAGTCTGGAGCAATAATCATTTGCATTCTCAGATTCTTTCATCTTGAGATTTTCAAGTTCTCTACGCAACCCTTGAAGCTTGATTGTCTTGACTTTGGTATTTCCTTGAAATTCTTGCTGCAAAATATCCCATGCTTGCTTTGAAGTTGTGGCTCTCATCAACCTTGGAAAGATGGATACCCTTACAGCTTGCTGCAGAGTGAATAATGCCTTGGCATCTTTTTGCTTGTCTAACTTGCTTTGGGTTGAATCATGGGATTTCTCTGCATCATGGCCATTAACAGGTGTAGAAACTCCACTTCCAACAACATCCCAAAGATCAAGTGACAGAAAAAGAGTATTCATCTTGATACTCCAATAATCATAGTTCTCATCAGAAAATATAGGAATAGCAGCAGTAGAGGAACCAGAAGCAGCCATGACGCCCGTCACAGATCTGAACAACTCTGATACCACTTGTTGGAATTGTATGAAAAATTCTATGAAAAACAGAGTATGAGAACTTTCAACCAAAGGAAGCTTTCTCTTTTTTTTGATTGATTCTAAAGGTTCTATCTCAAACATGAAGATTAACAGTCATACAAATAGACTTACTTGAGAAATACATTGCATTGATTGCTAACTATTTCCAAGAAGCATAATAACTGAGATAGTTCAAATAGCATAAGACTGGTTTCAAGGTTTATAGAAAACTGCATCACATTTATATGCATCAGTCTTAATTCTTCTTCACAATATTCATGTTTTTCCATAGCCAAAGATTAACTGATAGCGGTAGTAATTAACCTGAATTGCAGAGAAGAAAAGAACAAATTGCTCATGAATGAAATGGCATTGATTTTAAGGCCGCCAAAGACATTAACATCTTGGAGTTAGTTTGGAATTGCTTCTTCTAATTTTCAACTGTGAACTAGTAGAAGAAATTTTGTTATGCCTACAACCTAGAAATAGGTCTCATCTTGGCCATCTTCTTTCCTCTGAATGATAACGAGAGAACTTCGCTCTGATACCACTCTGGCGCAGGGTAAACGTAAGTCTCTCTATGGGAGAGACAACCATATTTCTCAAAGGGGAGAAAACACAAACCCTAATTCTCATTCATCAAAAACTGTCTGTTACAAACCCTAAGGCCTCCTTTTATAAGTTTAAGGAGAGACCAGACCAACTCATACATGGACTCAACTTGAATCAACCTAATCCAAATAGCTAAACCCGGAATTCAAAGAGGAGAAAACCAACTAGAAATAGGAAATTTGTCAAAAATAGAAAGATCGATAAAGCTGCCTAAAAAGAAAAGTTTTTCACTAAAACGAGATTTTAAGCCAAAGGAAAAGGAATCTGGAGATTCGGAGGTCAAGGTCATGGAGAGATATTCGATCTCCGATGAATCTTGACGGGCTCGTCGAGCCGGTCGTTTGGACTGGTCGCACGCCCCGATCGGACATCGTGAGCGAAAGGTATGCCCATCCGACGGTCGGGGTTGTACGAAGATCTGAGTCGGACGGATGGAGTACGAATGCGTCCGGATCGCCTAGGGAGCTGCTCCGGATCGGACTCGGTCAAGTCTGGGCTTGGTCTTATATATTAAAATAAGACAGGAACCACAAGATCATGAGATTTTATGTCGTGACAAGAAGCTTTTATTAACTCTGATGTTTTCAGATGAAGAAAGCTAGCTGCATAGCATAATAAATGATCATGAGGTTTAGGAGTTGTTAGTATTGACTAGTAAAACAGAGCACCGACCCTTTTGTTACAATAGCAATCTTTATTCATTGTGTTGAGATCTGCAGATTAATAGAGACAGAGACCTACCCCCTTAATTTGGCAGTTAAATTGGAGAAGAGATTATGCACTAGTGTTCATTGTTCTACAGGGAAAGAAAAATATATAGAGCCAGCAACGGGTTGCTAACCTTTCTTCAGATAGTCAATTGCTGCTATTATATAGCCAAGATCATGACTAGGAATCTGTTGTGGTACTACACTAATGTTATATTGCAAGCTTTTCCTTGTGTATCAAGGGACTGTTTTAGATTATTGCTTTCGTACGTATATTCTATGTATAAAGATCTGATTTCCTGTACTTTTTATCTAGTCAGTTTGTGCACATGCTGTTCTCGAACAGTGATTAGAAAGTATATATTATCAAAGAGGTATCGTTTTTGGTGGGAGATATAACCATGGGCTTCGTGCCTGTGCTCTACTAGTCTGTTCCCATCCCACTTTGATGGCCATTTTTAATTGAGCTTCATATTAGTTTAGAAATTGTTTTCGTTTGCCTTGTTGTGAGGATGATTTCAACCATGGAAAGTTGATAGAAAAGGAAGTCTATTCCAAGAAACTTGGCAGCAGCCTATGAAATTTAGCTCAAAAGCTTGATCACTGGAAAAGACCCCCTAAAGCTTTTTCGCAGTGTTACTTGGGTCTCATGGACTGGTAGATTCTTACATATAGCTAGAACAAAGCTTAGAGCTGATGGGCTGGCTCGTCATGCACTAGCATAAAAATGGGTCTAGTGTAGTCTTGTAATAGCATGCGAGCTTAACTTATCTAAAAAAGAAAGAAAAAAAAGAGCCCAAAAAATGCTGAAATGATATTATTGTTGAGAGTGGTAATTAATTTGCTTTTGTTAATCTGCTCTCGGATGTTGGAGTTAAATCCATATCTAAATATAATGCAGAACTCTCTTGATATATGACGAATTAAATTAAACTTGAGCTTCATTACAAACCTCGTGTTGCATGATATAAATAAATAAATAATCCAATTAAACTTGAAAAATCTGCTTATATATATATATATATATATATATATATATATATATATATATTGCTGAAAATTTGCTTGCATATTGTATTGCTGAAAACTATTATCTCTAGCTGAAATTCTGCATATGCATGCATATATATAGATATTCATATGTGTGTGTGATATATATTAAATGTCCTATATGAATTGTTGTGTTAGTTCATTTATTTTGTTCTTATAGTTAGTTAATTAAAGACATTCTATATACACTAATAGCAACCATTAATTAGTTAATTTTGAATTTCATGTGGGATAATGTTGGATGACTTCTGTTGTGATTAAAAGCCTATTTTCTTGTACGTAGTTAATGGTTATTTTACCGTCAATTTCTGTTTTCATCTGTTTGAATTAGTTTTGCAATCTTTACTCCAACATAATCAAGGCTAATTGTACATACATACATACAGGTTAACCAGAATGGAGAAGGATTTAGCGCTCATGGTAAATTAAATACTTAAATAAATATGCATAAATGATTCTTTTTTATCTTCATTGCTCCAATTAAGCAATACTAATGTAGATATTTTGAACACTTTTTTCTTCTGAAGAATGAGCTACCAGCTGGAGTACTATCAGTTTCTCCAGACGCTGATAGCTTCTACAAATGGAATGCAACCATTAATTGGATACAAGGGGCGTCCTCGGCCATCAATCGAGGATTATCGTCTTCTTCTCTATCTTCCTTCCACCATCAACGACCTGGTGAGATCTCCCCAGATCCAGGATCTCATCACTTGGTATCAGAGCCTTGGTTCTTGGCACCATGGCATATTTAAGAGAAGAAAAGCGGTTTCAGGCGTTGGAACATGGGTCAGAAGATATTAAAGGGACCCTCGTAGACCTATGGGTGTCAGCACAGAAAACAACCACCATGTTTGAAGAGCGTTATGAAGTCATGGAGACTAAATTCAACAATTTGGAAGGGATCATAGCTTCTACAAATGGAATGCAACCATTATAGGACCTAAGGGTTCTTATTTTGAAGGGAAGCTCTACCGGCTCTCCCTCCATTTCAACTCGGAATATCCTTTCAGGCCGCCCACCGTGCGGTTCCAAGACAGGTGTTTCCACCCAAACATAGAACCTGATAATGTGTATCTCTCTATGGATCTTCTGAGGGTAAAACTACATTAAAAGCCCTCTAGAAAGAACAACTTTCTTTATAGGATATAATTCTCATTGACACTCTCAACAAATCAAAGTTGAGGTTAACAATGAGTATTTTACCATTCTTTATATATATATATATATATATATTTGCAGCTTAAATTAAGATCTTCTTGACGACTTACAGGAAAGGTGGACAACTTCATCTACAGTGAAGCAGATATTACTTTTAGTTCAGATGCTTCTGAAAGGTAGTGCATGTGGCTAATTTGGTTAATCTCCCTAATTTCAATTTCTAAGACAATAAAATTGGTGATTTTATTATATATGTTTGAGGTGCTTGTTTTATTTCAGAACCAAAGCTGGATCATATTGTTGCGCCGTATCGGGTGTGAATAGTGTAGGTTTCCCCTCATGCCTCGGCCCGGATGGGTTTTCTGGGTCGGGGTGTGACAACTTGGTATCAGAGCAGGCTGTAGGTCTCAGGGATAGGATTAGGCTTGCGGTTAAGGTTTTGAGTGTGGAATGGGATAGTTCTAGGTCTAGAACATCCTTGCATGTATGTTTGCGACTGCGTGTGAGGTGTTTATTTATCCGTTTGTTGTTGTGCTTTATTGCTTTCCGGCTGCGTCATGACGCCTCAAGGGGAGATGTGCATGCTCACCGGTGTTGTCCGTTCCCTCGCTTGACAGCGTTTCCTCCCGTGCTGGAGACGAGCAAGTAGGGATTGGACGTGTGTTGCCTCTGTGCTCTTAGTCATCCATCCGCCATGCCCGAAGATTACTCGTCCATGGATGGTGGATTGGTCTTCTTCCTCCTCCAGAAAAGTCTTCAAAAAGCTCTCCAAAAAGGTCTCTTTTGATAACCCTAAGTATCCTATTTATTGCCTCCAAAAGTCTTGAACTCAGGTTAGGTCCGCACCCAGTGTACGCTCGCGGTCGATCCAACTGTCGATCTGGCGGTCGACCGTCAACTGTGCAAGTTTATTTGAAAAGGCGACGGTCGATCTTCGTATCACCTTTTTTTGTGATAGAGGCTGACGGTCAATCTGGCGGATGATGCGACGATCGACCGTGACTACAGTGAATGCGACCAATGATCTAAGTATAGAGCTCTTTTACCATTGCGTCATTGGTACTAAAAATACTGTAAATTCCTCTAGGAAACTCATAATCACGAACCGTAAAATTCTCCAGAAACAGGACTTCAAGAGCTTTCCAATCATATATGGAACATCATCTTAATCTTCATGAGAAGGTACAGTTTAATCTTCCAAGTTGACTTATGTAATCTTTTCAGCTTTTTTTAGCTCCAATTTCCTGCATTTTCCAAACAACTATGTGAAGCAATATATAAATATAAAAATAGAGTAAAGAGGTTGATTAAAGGTGACAATATAGCAATTGAGATTGTTATAAGACTTTTCAGAGTGTACTTTCATGCACTCATCACACTCCCCAACCAGTTTATTGCTAGTTTCTAGCAATTCAAAACGCATGAAAATATATTTAAGCACACCAATGATCTAAGTATAGAGCTCGAAAATTCTACCTTGACAGGTCAATAGTGTTCTATATAGTATAGAGCTCGAAAATTTCTTATACTCATACACATACTACCAACACATGAAATTAACTTATACACTTCAAACATGCTAATCACCATCCAGATGAACACATGTGACGTGACAAATAAAATTTACATACAGAAGCAACTTCTACCCACCATTAGTCCAAACATATTGCTATCTTCCTGACCAATCATCCAACCCTCACACTTTAACTATAGCATGCTCTTTGTCTCTTTTTTTTAGCTATAAGTGGTTGTATGTTTTTGCACGAGCTCCCCGCTTCCTGAGGCAAGAACACCCGGTTACTCAGTAGATTACTTAATAGTCAGTGGTTCTACCTTTTTATGTGAGCTCCCCGCTTCCTGAGGCAAGAACACCCTGTTTATTAGTAAATCATTTAATACTCGTTTACGCACAGCTTGATCCCTTAAGTAATCAAGCTCTAGAATCTTACTATTTTTTTTCTCTCCATGCAATACTCATCATAGTAGCTAAAGTTGAAATCATGGTCCAGGTTAACAATAGCATGCTCATTCGTCTGGTGAGTATAATTGCCACTGCACAGAAAGTGTTTGTGTGTGAATCACATGATGTTCTACCTTCAGATTATCATACATCAATCAATGTATAGGTCAATCCATATGAAAGAAGCATGTATAGTAAGCATAAAAACTTCAGCTCATGTATAATTTCTAGTAACATGCTCAATTCAACACTATTAAACCCACAAAATAGCATGCATGAGATCATGTATGGCTACACCCCCCAACATGAAATTCACATTGTCCTCAATGCGTGCTAAACATGGCAATAGAATAAAATAGGGTACATGTTTAAATTTTAAATAGAATATAGGAGCGAGGCCACCTGACAACATAGATGAGATCTTGCCCAAGGTTCCTCAGGGTAGCCGAATTTCTCATCTTCAGAATAGTGATCGAAGCTCTCAAGCAAGGTTACAGAGAGAGCCGAGAAGACTATGAAACAAAGCAACGGATAGAGGTGTGAATTGCTATAATCCCATCAATATAGAGATTCAAACCCCAATCGAGCCTCGGGAAGACATTTTTGCCCCGGACGTTGTTTCGAATCACGTCATGGGACAAAAAGGGGGGTAATTGTGTTACCGAGGAAAATACTCAAGTATCGGCCGACGGACATCCATCGTCGAGGCGAATACGTGGCACCTATCCAACATGCCACAATCATCGTACCCACAACACCGTACAAATATGATAGGCGGACAAATCGGGGTCAAGGTTAGTAGAACCGTCGCATATGAGACTGCTTGGGAACAGAGGTGCCGCCCAATAGGAAGAGACACGCATTTAATGTAGCTCGGCACCCGAGTTCAAACTACATCATCAAGCCGCCTTCACATTTATGGCAATACGATTCAACAGAGCATTATCCGAGGCGCTTTAGTTGCTTTATCAATCTGCGGCATGTATTGAAGAAGTATTGGACCCGAACGACCTAGAGGAGGGTGTCAAGGTCGAGGTGGAGATCTTGAGGTCGAAGTAGTACATGAAGCCTCGAGACATGAAAGACCCAAACGGCCTCGAGGAGAATATCGAGGTCGAGGTGGAGATCTTGAGGGAAAAGTAACACAGGAGGTATCAAAGCAGTTGGAGCTGAGGCATGGAACAGTCTAAGGAGTGGAGGCCTTCGAGGATCAAGGGATGGAGTAACCTCAAGGCCGAGGTTTCTTGCAAACACAGGGTCGGGACAATAAGATAATCATTAATACACCTGCAGTCCCACGATTTATGAAACTAATCTTCTAAAGCAAAGGCATGGAAAGCGGAGCAAGAAAATGAGGAACGATTATCTTCAAAAGACACGCGGCAATAGGGCAGTGAGAAGCGACCCATGATGGGAACCCACGAGGGTCATGGGATGAGGGTCATGGGATGCTAATCTTGGGTGATGGCCATGCAGAGGCGGCAAACTGGGATATAAAAGCTGTGAAGACGAAGGAAGATGCCCCGACACATCCAGACTTTGCTACTATTACTATCTTAGCATAGCTACTATAATCTTCTAGTTTCTAGGCTCCAGTTTGTAGGACTTTCATCGGAGCTGTAAGCATCAGTTGTTGTTCAATGGAAGTAAGTAACTAGTTCTTTGTTTTTGTTTACTTGTTTTGTCTTATACCTAGGAGTAGTATCTCTAGTTTAGGAGTAGCTCGATTACCTCTTAGGAGTAGCTCAATCAAATCTAGGAGTAACGCAACCTTACTTAAGAGTAGAGTACTTTACGATCTAGGAGTAGAGTAATTGTTCCCATAGTCATCAACCTCTTGTCCAGCTACCGTTACTTGAAAACCTATAAAAATCCACATTTCATAACTTAAGTTTTACACAAAGTCCTCTTAATTGAGGCAAGGCTGAACTGATAAACTCATTTGATCATCTCTGTGCGACAATTGGCACACCTCACGTGCCTGATAACCACGTATCCATCTCGAGTACTATTTTTGAGCAAAAGTTTTAAATTGTGAACTTCTCATAAGTTGAAACAGATATGAAGCATAGAATTGTACTACTATTTTTTTTTCTTTTTCTTTTTTTTTAAGAGCTAAGCCTTTCGGCTAATAAAGCTAACTCAAATTAAAACCAACCTCCACCGGTGACTCCAAACGGTGCCCCTGGGTTTAGGCTTCGTTTGGAAGTGCGTTGTGTTTTTTTATTGTTTTGATGAGGTGCAGTGCGTTTGTAAACTATGGTGAGGTGTGGTGTACTAATAACTAAAAATCTGTTTGGCATGTAACATTAATATTTGTGGTAGAAAAGTGTATTAATGAAGTTTATTATTTGGATGTATGTTTAGTTTCAACTGTGGTGTAATCAAAATAGTAGTTTTTTTATTCAAAAATCAGTTAAGATTTTATTTTTATATTTTTTACGCCGTAGTCGAGATGTTGTCAAATAAAAGCACCTATAAACGGCTTTGTCTTCTTTTACACGGTTTAGGTGTAGTCCCTATCAGTTTACGTTACTTCCAAACGGTGTTTATTATGACCGCAACTATATTTGGTCCAAAAAAAAGCTTATTTAGCCAGCATAAACGCACTCCCAAAAGTAGGGGTGGCAATCCGGGTCATGACCTGTGAACCCGACCCGAAATAAACGGGTTTGTGTTTGGTATAATCGGCTTCGGGTCATAAACGGGTTGACCTGTGAATAAATGAGTCGGGTCGGGTTGACCTGCGGATTAGGCGGGTCAACACGTCATCCCGTTTAATAAACCAATACCCTTTGGATGCCAACTCATACAAGTAGTTTGCTTGTCCAACTCCCCACACCATCCTAGCCGTCCGCTGCATGGATCCTAATCTTGTGGACGATACACGATGATCCCTTATCCCACGGTATCTTCCCTGTATCGAACTCACGCAACAACCCCCAAGCTTAATAATATACAAAATAAATTCCATCTCGTTTCCCAAGAATGCTGCAAACTATTCAAAAACACCACCCAAGCAAGACACCATCGTGCCCTTTTTCGGGCGACCTTTCTTGCCAAACTGAGCTCGAATCCCCATAGTAAAGGAGTCCTCATCGATCCGTCACCTATTCACTCGCGGCATGCTTGCCGCTGGCCTCCGCCATGGTGGCCATCAAGTCCATCGATCTTGACCGGTCGAGGGCCAACTTCAACAACGTTCGGCGGGAGGCCAAGGCCATGGCCATGGCCCTTCTCTCCCACTGCAACATCCTCAAAGCCCACTGCTCCTTCACCGTCGACCGGCACCTCTGGGTGGTGATGCCATTCATGCTGCTGGCTCGCTCCACTTCATCATCTCCTCCTCCTTCCCCGATGGCCTCCCGAAGCCATTGATGTCGCTCAAATGTGTCACGCACATCGGTCGGGGTGCAGTACAACATAAGAGAGGTCGAACCCACAGAGAGACAAGCAGAAAACATCCAAAACACAAATAAAAATGAATTAAAGACAAACGAGAACTTAAGAATTAACTAAATTAGATCAAAGGATTTAATTGAAATATGAGATTAACTAAGGATATCAGGATTTTAATAAGGCTAGGCTTCAGGAATCACCTCACTCAGATTTAGGTTCTTCTCTTCTCAATGGTTCATATAATAGTCAGTTAAGGGATTCACATCCCAATCACCTTAACCGGGAGATATGGAACTATAAACTTAACAAAATATATAAATGTCTCTTCCTACGATTGATTCTTCCTTATTGTAGTTCTAACTTCATCCAACCAAAACCTAAGAATATATGATACCGCCTGTCACTACAGGCAACATATAGCAAAAGTTCATCGGGACAAAGCCCTAACTCTATCAAACCAGATCCCTAAGAATACACAATACCAACTCTCACAATCGGCACTGCATAGCAAAGATTTCACGAGATACAGTAGGTAAACAATAGATAAAACTATGGGATTATAAGATCATGAAAGAAGCATGACTGGATTCATAATATCAATCATCCACATAGAAATCTATAATCTAAAAATAATCTTTGAAGATACAATACATAGAAAAGAGTTTAACAATAAAGATTAAAACTATGAATCATTGTTGGAGAAGAAGCCCTAGTCCTCGCTGGATCATTCGTCCGCCATGCCCGCGACTTAGTCGGCCATGGATGGAGATTTCTTCATCTTCTTTCTTGCTTTTCTCCCCTCCAAAGCTATGTAGAAAAACCCCTTGGAACCAGCCTCAATTTCGAATTAAATAAGCATATATATAGGGGAACCCTGAAATTAGGGTTTTAGTTGAGTTGGACTTCTGGTGCAACTCGGACTTCCTGAATTAATCCTAGCAGCCCTATTCCAGTCGCAGTTGGGTCCAATCCAGTCGGAATTTGGAAACTTGGTCAACACAAAAGTTGTAGATTAGGAAGTCTTCTATCCGATCCTGAAGATTTAATAATATTCTGAGTTAGACGAAATATTTGACGAATATTCTTCTCAGCTTCTACTGAACAGTTTTCTAGCTCGTCTAATTTCATCTATTCTTCCAATCTGCTATCACATCATCCAGAATCTCACTAAATATCCAACATAAAAGTTGTAGCTCTCTGAACCTTCTATCACGTATCTAAATTTCAGAATATGTTGACTTCCAGAGAATATGTTACGAATATTTTCCTACCAGTCGACGAAACTGTATTTCTCCTCATTTGGTGTAATCTGGGTCGCCCCGACTAAGATCGATCTTCATGGGGGAAATGATCGATCTTATTGAAACTAGCTCTCTGTAAACTCTCTGTAGCATAAAATGATTGATCCTTGGACGAGAAAGGATCGATCCTTTGAGCATCAAATCAATCTTCTTCTTCCGTAACTGCTTTGTCTGCACCTCTCGTACTCAAAATAGCATATCTTCCTCTAGGAAACTCCAAATCACGAACCGTAAAAACTTCTGAAAACTAGACTTCCAGAGTGTTCCAACCATATATGACATATCAACTGGTTTCTTCTCAGAAGGTACAGTTTTGGCGTTAAAGACCCATCTTTGCTTCAATTTCCTGCATAATACAAATAACTTTGTGAAGCAACATATATGGACGAAATCATCTATATTAATCATGAAAACTAAGCAAATAAGCTGCTTTTAGTCATGTTCAAAGTGCACTTTCATGCACTCATCAGCCATCCATTGCCATCGTGCTCAAGAACATCCTCAACGCTCTCACCTACTGATGTGTTGTCACAGGCAATCAAAAATAAAACTAATACTCTTTAAAATGAATGTAGTAGTGCGAGTACGAGTCGTTCCCACAAGCAATGTCTAATCTAGTTTTGTGCTTCATGGAGAAAGATGGGGGGGTTTTAAGTATAACGAAAACAAATAAGAAATAATCTAAATTGAAGAATTGAATTTAATCAAGAGAACAAATCTTGGTCTAAGTTAACATCCACCATCGAAATCTTATAACTGATCATTGATGCAAGAATATATCAATTCATACCTCGAATATTCACCGTTCGAATTAAATTCGAATCTCTCATCAATCATAGTTAATTAGAAACAAGCGATCCAATCAACCCTAACTACTAAATAACCTAAGACAGTTGTTGTAGATTTAATCTAGTAGCAGCCTTAAGAATTGGGAGATCGATGAAGCTAAATAACAAAAACACAAGTGGTTGTATTTAATTTAGTCGAATATTCTTCCTAAGATCTAATAATCTCTGAAACGCAGTAAATCAATAGATCTTAGTTGCTTTGCAGATTAGAGGGATCAAACAACTATAGATTTGATATCCAATCTAGCAGTAGATTGCAATGAATAATGAACTAGTAGGTCTCCTGAAAATTAAACAAGACAATCATTAATATAATCACAGAAAAACATTCAATACCCAAAGCATAAACTGAACAATAAAAATAGATTAGATCTCACAGTCATGGATTCCGAGGTTTCAGTTTTCTTGACCAAGTATCAAGATTTACCCACGCAGGGCCATCAAGAGCAATCCTCAAAAGACAAAACTATTCAAGAGAAAAACCCTAGAAATATAAAAGAAATAGAAAGTAGCAGCAAAAGTATATAGTTACAGTTTAATCTTTGAAAGTAGCTTTCCAATAATATATGAAACATTATCAGGTTCTTCCCGAGTAGGTGCAGTTTAATCTTTGAAGCTGACCCATCAACTTTGCAATCTTCTTCGTACCTTCTGGCTTCGATTTCCTTGATGCATTCAATCAGAATCTCTCAAAACCCAAAACATGAAAGTTGTAGAGCTCTTTCTTATCTTTCCATAGCATCCTGGATCATCCCAATCAAAGCTTGGATAGAAAAATTATGCTAAGATTATGAATTGCTGTCAAAACTATTCAGAATTGTCCATTTAGCTTCGTTTCGCACTCAATGACTCCAATTGCATCCTAAATCAAAATATCAGAATAATGAGTATATTTAGATACCAAATAAGCACAGAAGACTAGCCATTGAGGGATAAAAGTATGACATTTTGCATTCTCATCACCTACCTCCATCACCAGGGCCACATCCACCGTGACATAAAAGCCGGCAACATGCTACTGGACTCAGATGGCTCCGTCAAACTCGCCGACTTCGGCGTCTAGGCTTCGATCTACGAGTCGTAGCCGTCGCTGTCGTCCGCCGACGGCTACATGAACTGGTCATCGTCATCTTCCTTCTTCAATGAGATGGGCGGAAAACCATACTGGATGGCGCCGGAGGTGATCCACTCCCACAATGGCTATGGGATCAAGGCTGATATATGGTCATTCGGCATCACGGCGCTCGAACTGGCACACGGCCGGCCGCCACTGTCTCATCTCCCGTTGTCCAAGTCTCTGATGATGAGGATCACCAACCGGCTCAAGTTCGAGAACTCACACGATAGGAACTCTAAGGAGAAAAAGAAGAAGACTAATAAGAAGTTCTCCAAGGCATTCAAGGATATGGTGGCCTCCGGCCTCTCTCAGGACCCGTCCAAGAGACCCTCCCGCCAAGAAGTTGCTCCGGCATCCCTTCTTCAAGGGTTGTTAGTTCTCCGACTACCTAGTGAAGAATGCGCTGCATCCTCCCTCCTGTTCTGGGCCGTGGCGGGTCAACCCGACCAGAACCCGACCCGTTTAATAAACGGGTTGGACTGGTCGAGTCGGGTTGATCCGTTTATAAATGGGGCAGGTTCGGGTTGATAAACCGGACCCGTTTATTAAACGGGTTGGGTTTAAGTTTAGCCCTTATTAAACAGGTTAGTATCCGACCCGAACCCGACCCGTGAACCCGAATTACCACTTCTACCCAAAACACCCCAATGATGTGATCCAATCAACCCTCATATTGAGATCACGATGAATGTGCTGAACAGAAACTCGACCAAAAGCACGAATACGCCTCCAAACATCATGCAGTAGTTGAGCTTTGCTTTTCTCTTTTTTTTCTATTGGCAACAACCTTCCCCGTTCCAAAGAAAGGACGGATTGTTGTGGCTAAACTCAGATCTTAGCTTGAGAAGGGATCTGTTAAATCAGCGATTTGTTTGGTAGTCATGTTATTATTGTGAAAAAACAGGAGAATTCAATATTTGGTTCCACCTTATGTTTGATTCCCTAAAACATATTAAGCATGTAGGAACAAACCAACCAATCTATTTTCTTGGCATTTGCCCAATCTGAGCAAAGCCGAGAAGCAAATTGGGTTTTGCGGTATCAGATTATGTTTCTACTAAACAACAAAACAACATAAAACCGATTCTCTAAATAATTATATAATTCTACGAAACAGAATTATCGATTACATCACCGATAGCATATGATCCCATTAAACAAACTAAATGCATAAAGAATTTAATACTGCACTTAAAGTTTCTTAAAGAAGATCAAACTTACGAAAAAACTCAAAAAAATAAACAGTGAAGAAATCCCCGTGGGTTGCGATATAATTGCATACTTTTGGGAGAATAAATCAATCATTATGTTTAGGAACGTGATATCAATCGCTGTGGGACATCAGATGGTAGTGCATGTTTTAAAAAAGGTTAATTATCAGAATTTGCATAAAAAGATCTGGGGTAAAAAATCATCTCCCCTTTCTTATGTTTATACATAGGAATGGGGAAAAATAATTCTAAATGCACAATTAGAGTAGGTATTAGATATGCATGTTGGCGGTAAAGGTGGATCTCTCGTCGGGAGAGATAACCGACCTCTCTATGGTAGAGACAACCAGATTTCTCAAGAGCAGAAAACGACCTTAATTCTCATTCATCAATAATTGACCCTTGCAAACCCTAAAACCTCCTTTTATAGGTTTAAGGAGAGACCAACTCATACATGGACTCAAACATGAATTAACTCAAGCCAAGAAACTAAATCCGGAATTCAAAGAGGAGAAAATTGACTAGAAATAGGAAATTTTCTAAAAATAGAAAGACCGATAAACTGCCTAAAAAGGAAAGTTTTGCACAAAAACTGAAATTTAGGGCACAAGGAAAAGGAATCTGGCGATTTGAGAGCCCAGGTCATGGAGAGATCTTTAATCTCGATGATTCTTGACCGTCTCGTCGATCCCTTCGAAACGGCTGGTCACACGCCCCGATCAGACATCGGGGTCGAAAGTTATGCTCATCCGACGGTCATGGTCGAAAGGGGATCTGAGTCGGACGGATGGAATCCGAACACGACCGGATCGTCTAGGCACTCTCTCCGGGTCGGGTTCAGCCAGATCTGGCTTGGTCCTGCATCACATGTCCATCACCATTGCCCTTCTTTCTCTCTCCTCCCTCTTATCTTTTTCCGTGTCCAACTAGTCAAATCCTTATCTAAGCTACAGAACCAGATCCCATATTGAATTGTCTTTTGAAATTAAAAGATCACGTTGACACTAATTTGAAGATAGAAAAGGATGATCGAAATTATAACACCCTAAACTTTTATTCCACTCTTTAAGCCTCAACGGGGGTAGAAAACGGGGTCCCATTCTTACCTCTAAGGTGGGTTAAGCTTTTGGGGTTAAGAGGGGTTAAACCTGAAAATGGTGTTAAACTTTTCTCTCTCATTTACACCCATCATATATATTTTAATATTATTTGGATAATGCCAATATATAAAGAATGAAAAAATAATATATTTTTTACATGATGTGGACCAATCATGGTAGGGATGACAATTTGTACCCGAACCGATGAGGAACCGAACCGTTCCGCCCCGATTCCTTGCCCCAAATCCGTGATTTTGCCCCGTGGATATGGGTTTGGTAGAACCCAATAGATCTCCGCGGGGAATGGGGCAAGTTTGGTATAGGTTTTTCCCCGAACCGATTCCCCGCCCCGCCCCATATCTGCCCCACCCCGACAATTTTTTTTGTTTCAATTAAATAGGTATGAATGATATCAATGAAGGACTTGAGGTTGTAGGGTCAAATTGGAGGAGAAGAAGGATTCACACATGGTTTTTTTTTTGTTCTCAATGGTGTTTTACCAAGAGTTTTTTTGAATCGTTAACTTATTTTTCTCTAATGTTTATACTTTTTGGATTTAGTTATGTTTAAACTATATTATGCCTGGTTGCGTAGTGAGTGATGTAGTACTTGGACCAAACTATTTAGTTAATTGCGATATGGAATCTTTAGATGCGGTTCAATGGTTTGAGAATTATTCATAATTATGATTTTGTAAGTGTTTAAGCTAAACCGTGGTGATCCGTGGTTCCCCGTACCCCGTTTGGTATGGGGACGGTACGAACCAACTAATCCCCGTGGGGAATTGGGCGGTTTTGGGGCATGGTTTTTTAATGGGGAATGGGGCGGTTTTGAAGATCCCCGCCTCAATCCGTCCCGTTGCCATATAACATGTGGCATGTGGCACCCACATATATTAATATTTTAGTATAATAATATGTTATTGATATTATTTAATATTTTTGTGCATGTTTATCTTTTGACGTGCAAATATGTTTGTTAGTCCATAAATATTTTTATATGCGTTTTTATGAGCGTATAAAAACTTTTGCGCACCCATAATAATTTTTTTGTGTACTATATTAAATAATATTATTCATATGTTATTATAATAAAATATTAATATAAGTGGGTCTACATGTCACATGTCATATCATGATTGGTCTGAATCATGCAAAAATTATTTTATATTATATTATTTTAATAATAAATATTA
Organism: Narthecium ossifragum; assembly: GCA_963920575.1. Taxonomy (NCBI): domain Eukaryota; kingdom Viridiplantae; phylum Streptophyta; class Magnoliopsida; order Dioscoreales; family Nartheciaceae; genus Narthecium; species Narthecium ossifragum. The sequence continues at coordinate 8,929,224 of OY986973.1, forward strand.
AAAATATTATTATTATATTAAATATAAGTGGGTCCGCATGGGGAAAAATTGATGCAATATATAATATTTTATAATATTATATATTTTTATACACTTTACATACAAATGTTTTAATTAACTTAATAATTAATTTTAATATTATAATCTTATCCCACTATGTTAGCCATTATTATAATATTATATATTTTATACACTTTATAATTTTTACCCTTATCCTAAGCTTAACCCACTATATTACCCATATTTCTAAGCCAAACGCCAAAAATGGTTTAAGTCTACCCCATTTCTTATCCCCACTTTTTTACCCTTAACCCCCTTGACTCTATTCCTCTTAACCCCGAACCAAACGGGGCTAACGAGCCAGGGCGGTCACATGGATCACAACTTGATTCAAATTAAAATTTATTTTCTTTTATTATGTGTTTATTTCATGTTATAAGAAAAAAGTCACATAGACCAAATACCCCCTTTATTATTTATTAATTTCTTTTATAAAGTTACTCGAATTTGAAGGGTTTTCAGCTTTTCTAAGATTATTATATGTTTAAAATCTCAGCCGTTGGATCTTCATCAATGTCAAAAGGTAAGATAAATAGCCAAGGAGCAACTAGGGTTGCAAAGCAGCTACGAGCATACGGGAAAAAAAAAAAAAAAAAAAGGGATTTGAGGGTAGAAGGAGAGAGATTAAGAGGGAGAGAGAGATGGTTGCGAGAGGGGGTTTCGGGGGGCCACGAGCCTACGATCGCCGAGAACTGTGGCCGGGCCCGAGCCGCTGCTACCCCGTTGTAGCCAAAGCTAAGTCGATCTCGTCGACTGCCGAGTTAAAGGCGCTCATCGCCGGAGCGGGGGCGGTTGGGAACAGTAGAGTGCACGTTAGAGTTTCAGATGATATGACACTGGAGCAGGCCTACAACTTGCATGAGAAGCTTCATGGGAACAACAGCAAGTATAAGGGCGTCGGCGTCCAGAACATGGGGTTGCTAAAGAAGAAATTCCAACAGGCGAAGAATCTCTATTGCCGGATTGATCTGATACTCATCCATATAAAATCTAGCTTTGGCATTGGCCATTCATATCTGGAGAGGGCTCGCATGGCCATCAAGGGTCCAGGAGATCTACTTTTGAGCACCTCCTCCAAATTGAGGTGAGATCTTATTAGTTTGTATTGGTCTTGTATCATTTAATTTATACCGTAACGAAGTTTCAATTTGCACTCGAGAGCCCTCCCAGTCAAGCACCTGCCCTGTCATCTTCCTCTTGTGCAATAACCTATACTCTCTAATTTGCCATGTAATGGAACGAACCAGGCTTTTAAAATCCCATGGGTCTCCACCCACCACCACACTACATCTACATTTCTACAAATTCCATAAAGAAAACACCACCATCGGTTTCAACAAATGAATAGAATCTGAAGAAGAAGATCTACCCAAAATTTTTATACAACCATCCAAAGAAAGATGCTCAACACTTACCTCAAAACCATCCAAAACTTCCTCCCATACTCCCTGAGCACATGGGTACTCAATCAACACATGCTCTATTGACTCATTACCCATAGTGCATCTCAGACAATAGCATCACTGCACATATAAACAGCCCAAAGATGATCTCTAGTTGGAAGCTTATCATATAACAGTTGCCAAAGGAACTGTTGTACTCGAGGCCCTGCCAGAGTATTCCAAACTCTTCTCCAAAAACCTGGATCATCCTCCTTATTCTTATCCTTGTATGCTTCAAGGAGAGCGTAACAAGATGAGACGATAACCTTCCCACTAGGGTCCACTGAACAGGGTCCTTAACTTCTCCTATACCGATATGCATCCTGAGAATCTACTATGCTAAATCCCCACCAAAGATACCACAAGCTCATCATAATTCCATGTCCCCTGTTATGAAAGCAAGTCATTAACAATCCAGCCCTCTACATCTCTCTCAACAGCAACTGGGCAAGGCTTCTTCCCTAATGGACCATCTAAGATCCACAATTCCTCAAGCATATTAATCTTACTTCCAACAGCTGGTCTCCATCGCAGCCCCTTGCACAAATTTGCGGTCGCGGCACAAATAGATCTCCACACAGAAGAAGCTCTCCATGGTGGTTTTTCAGGAGGAAGCAGACCATGAAACTTTTACTATTCTCTTTCCAAACAACTCCAAATAGACTCTTTAGCATCCAGTAATCTAGCTGCCCTTTTCATTCTAAGAGCTTTGCCACAAACTCATATTTCTAATCTCCAATCCAGCTTTAAGTACACGCTCCCATGCAATTTGGAATGCTAATGGTGAGGAGTTGAGTTAGACTGAATTACAAACATATGAGCTTGCTCTCTCCTATCAGCTTAAGTTTTTGGATTAGTGGTTACAGTAACATGGTTAATTAAAGACTACGTAAATTTTGGATGATTGGCCATTTTTCAGTTAATAATGTCCAACTAGCATTGGCTTGGAGTGTTTTGTTGCATTATCTCTATATATCTCGAATGTCCAAGCTTTGCTGGAATAGTGAGATTTAATAAAGTATTGTTTTGAAAATCTATTATTTGCCTGGGAGACTCAACATTGAAGAAAGCAGTATCAATGGTGCATGGGAGAGAGATGTGTGGTACAACATGTGCTGACGCATCTCAGTTTCTCCTGGCCATATTGTAATTTGTACTTGGTTTATATTCTTTTTGTTTCTGCTCTCTGGATGAGCTTTCAGGCTAGTCTAATGCATGTGATGTCAGAACCATCCTCGCAATCAAGACAGAATGGAACTAAAATACCCTAACACTTTTCTTTGCTCGAGTTTTAATGCTTGACATCCATTGTGTTGGTTCTGATTCATGTGGATCATGTGTATGTTGGTCTTGATTGCGGGGATAAACATGCTTAATAGATGGATGAATAGGTAGCTGGCTGATTTTTGTTAACAAAGCGAAAGAACTTTTAGCAATTCAATTAGTTCTATTTATGGTGGCATACATTGAACAGGTTTATCCTAGAATTAGACACCAAGAGCATGATGGATCTTTTCCATGGGCTTGTTATCTTTTGTTTCTTTTTAAGCTGGGCCTATTACTCAGGCTTAGGTGGCAAATGCCTAATATACTGACTGGGTATGTGTCTGCATCCGTGCTAGAGAGGCCACAAGTTTTACCATTATACCATGCACGTAGGAGATTAAGTTTTATGTTTTTTTTTTGGTTCTTTGTTACTTTGAACCTTTGATATCCACACTGGCACTCGTGTGGAGTTTTGGTTAGCGGGCTGTCATATTCCAGGTCTCAAAACTAAATTACGTATGTTAACATATAACTTTAAATGATTTTATGTGATCTCTTCCATCGGCTTAAACTGTTGAAACAACTGAAGATTTAATCTGATATTATAGCTCGAGCCCACATGTGATTGGGGTGGTTGGATTATAATTGAGATCATTATCATAAGTTCATATCCAAATATTTTTACCGCGGCCTGGGGCTAGCTTGTCTTTACGATGACCGTCAACATATGTAGTTCTCTTTCAATTGTTGTTTGTGAAGAATGATGTACAGGTAACCAGTTATTTTGCTGTCATGAAATAGAAACACCTCCAACAACGCCACTGGCATGTTAATTTTATTATTATTATTATTAATTAAGTCTTTTAACCTAGCTTAGGAGGGCAAATGCCCCACTTTTTCTAACAAATTTAGATGCTTGGTGATTGGACTCCAAGATCAACCCATTACCAACAGTGGTTACTAATTACTTGATCTACTCAAAGATTGTTCATGTTAAATTTGTTTTGTTAGGTGTCAATATGTTATTTTATTAGGAAAGTCTAATAACATAGAATCATGCACTTGGGTGCAAGGTGTAATGGTAAGACTCGTGGACTTCAGCGTGGTGATGATAGATTCTAGAGTTGGTAAGAGCATATGAATTCTGTGATATTTTATGTACTGGCTTGGGGTTTTATAACCCTAAGATGGGGTAATAGATTGAACTAATTTGTCCACAAAAAAGAAAGAAAAGAGAAACTCGAAAGTTAACAATCAAATGTTATCGGGTTTGTTTCGGTCCCTTGTATGTATCGTTCTTGTCTAGTTTTTTCAAGTAAGTGGACAAGAACTTGGAGAACTTGATATACAATTGATGTCCGATCTTTTGGAGTTTTGTAAAGACATTTGACGCTGAAAAGTACATAGATAATTATAGTAGGCAGTCTAACACTATTGGAGGGAATTAGCTTTTAGGATAATGATTTAGGAATATATGGTTATGTGTGAAACCCTTGTCTTATAGTTATACTAGTACGAACCCGTGCCCTTTTCACGGTTTTTAGTTATATGCCACCTAAACTTAACATTTATGCTAATTCAGCTTTTTCACATTAAATGCTTACTCCTAGCTTAAAATTTTAACAGTGATAAAGTATAACAACTTCAATTAGTGACACAATCGCAATGGAAACATAGCCATCATTTTGGATTAATTAATAACATATGAATGTGCTACAACAAAGTAATCTTCAAAAAAATGATAAATAAAAATTAAGATTTAGCGATCGTGAAACATGAAAGATAATGCAGGTACAAACAACAAACAATACAACACTTCTATTCCAATTGCCAGCCAAATATTAAAAAATAATTATAGTCCATAGCAATCGTGAAACATGGGAAATAATGTTGAAAAAAATAATACCATAATTTCCACTCCAATAATAATCCAAATAGGAAATACTGGTTATAATTCATTATAAATTGAAGAATTTCTCACTTAAAAATTGAAGGATTTCTCACTCTCTTCCTCTCTCGGTCTCTCTTTATTTCTTAACAATTTCCTCCTTCCTTCATCTTCCCGTAGCCCCCTTCCCTTTTTTTATTACACAAAGAGGAACAATAGAGAAAATAATGAAGGAATTTTTGAAAATATGGAAGTATTTCGTCAAAAAATTGAAGGAATTTATATAAAAAAATGGAATCCCACCACTCTCTCTCCCTCCACTCTCTCTTACTCTCTTCCTTCCTCATGCTCTCTTTTTTTTTAAACAATTTCTTCATTCCTCTCTCTTCCCGCATCCTCCTTCCCTCTCTCTAATAGGTGACGGCGACGACCGCCTCTCTCCCACCGGATGCCGAATCGACGGCAACATCGGGCTCTATATTACAAGACGGTGACAACCACTATAAGAGTGAGAGAGAAAGTGGAAGGAGATAAAAGTGATATCAACGACGGGGATAGAGAGAAGAATATGGGCGATGTCACATCTTAATGTAGAGAGATATCTCTCTCCTTTTTCTCTCTTACTTGTGTCAGGTGGGATTAAATGATGAGAGGGAGAGAGAGTTGACGAGGGTTATTTTGGTCCCGAATTTATGGATTTGGCCTGATTTGTAAAGAAACACAAAAGTGTCCATCGATTGGCAAATCAAAAGACAAGTGGATTTAAAAAAAAAAAATCTTCTTTATTTGCACCGGAACCACTTAAAGTTTGCAAATCATTTCATGTTGGAAAATACTACATATATTGTATAGATTAATTGCATTGAATTGAAATAGCTCTAATCATAAAAGTTGTCATTATAGATTTACCTATCATATTTTCATTTAAAATTAACAAACATAATGTTTCATAAAGAATGTGTTGGAAATATGTTTGACAATATGTCTACATCGTTGGGCCTGTTTTATAAACAAAGCTATGTGGTCCATATTATGAACTCACATTAAGTAGACCCAATTAGAGTCCTACCTCATATAGGACTAATGTCTTATTTAAACTCTAAGTATGGAAGTGGTTTAATCCCATCCGTTGGATCTCTCTCCTTAATGGGATAGGAGAGGATCCCTACCTCTATATAAAGATGGTCCTTGGTCTCACAAGAGTGACAATTCTAGGGTTTTTGTAGTTTCCCCATCTTCTACAGAATTAAGGCACACAACTCTTGGAGAGACTGGAAGCATCTTTGGAGCGTTGGAGGACTTCGGCTTCTCTCCTTCTTCCGCATCATCAACACCATGGCTAGAGGTACGATCATGGATACTTTATCCATATAGATCTAACAGTTGGCATCAGAGCTAGGATCTGTCTATGGCTAATTGGTATTATGTGATATTCGATTTATTGATATGATTTTCAGATTTTACGTTAAGCTTTTTTGTATTTTTCGAAATTATAAATGAGGTTTCTTGGTTTTTTCGAATTTTTAAAACAATCCATTAAGCTATTTTTCTGCATAAAGTATAAGAAAAAACCAAAAACCTAAGTTAAGGGTTAAAAACGCCGATCCATCCGATTGCTCGCCCAAAAAATTAGTGAATGAAGGGGTCATTGGATCTCTTGATTTCTCTGACTTCGGTGTTTGTGTGGACTGCACTAAGGGCAAGCAGACCAATAAACACCAAAAGGGTGCTAGGAGAAGCTCTGAGCTTCTAGAGATTATTCACACAGATATATGTGGACCTTTTTCTACTCCCTATTTGGCAGATTAGAGATACTTTAGCACATTTATTGATGACTATTCACGATACATGTATCTCTATTTGTTGTTTGAGAAGTCTGAGGCATTGAATGCTTTTAAAGAGTATCAAGCAATAGTAGAGAGACATACATGAAAGGAAATTAAGATCATGAGGTCTGATAGGGGCGGTGAGTACTATGGCAGGTATGATGGTGGACAAAGGCCTGGTCCATTTGCTAGATTCCTCATGGAACAAGGCATTGCAGCTCAATACTCAATGCCTGGAAAGCCAGATCAAAATGGTGTAGCCGAGAGACGGAATCGAACACTTATGGATATGGTCAGGAGTATGATTAGTAACTCCTCTCCCCCATTGTCTCTGTGGAGCGAAGCCTTAAAAACCGTTGTGTACATTGTCAATAGGGTTCCCACTAAGGCAGTCCCATCGACTCCTTTTGAGCTTTGGAAAAGATGGAAACCCAGTTTGGGACATGTTCACATTACGGGTTGTCTAACTGAGGCTAGAGTGTATAATCCACATGAGAAGAAATTGGACATGAAGAAAACAAGTGGTTATTTTATTGGCTACTTGGATGAGTCTAAGGGATAAAGATTCTATTGTCTAGACCACACTCCTAAAGTTATTGATGCGAGGAATGCCAACTTTCTGGAGAATGGCGAGATAGGTGGGAGCATACAACCTTGAAACTTTAGTTTTGAGGAATTATAGGAAGACACTGTTCTACATGTAAGGAACGATGATATGGTAGTCATTCAAGATACCCCTAAGAATATCCATTAGGATATACCTATAAGGGAACCACCAGTCATTGATCCACCGCCCCATGAAGAGCCTATTATTGCTGATTCGACTCCACCAACTCATCAAGACATAGAGCCTGGAGTTGTCAGGACGAGACATGGCAGAGTGGTGAGACCCACTATTTCCTCAGAGTTTGAAATATACCTGCAAGAATCTGACTATGATATTGGGATAAAGTAGGATCCGGCATCGTTTTTACAGGTTATGAGTGAGAGTGATTCCATTAAGTGGTATGATGCCATGAGGGAAGAGATGGATTCGATAGCTAAGAATGAAGGTGGGAACTCGTTGAATTGCCCAAGGGTTACAACGCCGTTGGCTGTATATGGATCTATAAGACAAAATGGGACTCTTTGGGGAATATAGAACGATATAAGGCATTGATTACCATGAGACCTTCTCTCCAGTTTCTAAGAAGAACTCTTTAAGAATAGTCATGGCTATAGCTCATTTTGATCTAGAGTTGCTTCAGATGGATGTGAAAATGGTTTTCCTAAATGGGAATTTGGATGAACATGTATACATGCAACAACCTGAGGGTTTTACCTCAGATAAAGGACAACTAGTTTGCAAACTTCAAAAAACCATATATGAACTGAAACAAGCCTCACGTCAGTGGTATATAAAATTCAACGAGCCTATTTCTTCATTTGGTTTTACGGAGAATATCGTTGATAATTGCATATACCTTAAGGTTAGTGGGAGCAAATTTATTTTATTAGTCCTATATGTTAATGATATTTTGCTTGTTGGTAGTGATTTAGACATGTTGCATGACACGAAGCAATTTCTCACCAAGAACTTTGAGATGAAGGATTTGGGTGAAGCCTCTTATGTCATTGGCATAGAGATTCATAGAGATAGAGCTCAAGGTATAGTTGGACTATCTCAGAAGGGCTACATTGAACGATTTCTTGAGAGATTCAGTATGAAAAATTGCTCGCATACTCCACCACTTGTTACAAAAGGGAACACATTTGGTAAAGCACAAAGTCCGAGGAACGAAATAGAACACAGTCCTATGGCAGAAATTCCATATGCATCTGCAGTTGGTAATCTGATGTATGCTCAAACATGTACGAGGCCAGATATATGCTTCATTGTGAACATGTTGGGGCGTTTTTATAGCAATCCAGGTATGGATCACTGGCAGGCTGCCAAGAAAGTTTTGCGTTACTTATAAGGCACGAGGGATTATATGCTGACATACAGACGAACTGATCACCTTGAGATGATAGAATATACAGACTCAGATTATGCCAGGTTCCTTGATGATAGGAAATCGACATATGGTATGTTTTCCTATTGGTTGGAGGCGCTGTTTCGTGGAGAAGCAACAAGCAAAATTTAGTTGCTTCTTCCACAATGGAGGCTAAGTTAGTAGCTTGTCATGATGCCACTACCCAGGCACTTTGGTTGCGGAATTTCATCATAGGCCTTAAAGTCATTGATTCTATTTCCAGGCCATTAAATATATATTGTGACAATTCCGCTGCAGTATTCTTCTCCAACAACAATAAGTATACTCGTGCTGGTATGCGTATTGACATAAAGTATCTTTCAGTAAGGGAGAAGATTCGGGGTCATCTTGTGTCTATTGAACACATTGGTACTACGTTCATGATTGCAAACCCTTTAACAAAGGGATTGGCGCCTTCAGTTTTTCATGATCATGTAGTCCTGATGGGACTTGTACGTACCTTTTAGTTTTGTGTTTTGTGACACATTCAGTTTAATATCATACAGTTTCTTTTATTTAAGATGATTCTGTGATTTGGTTGTTTGCTTTATCATATTTGTATGCATGCATAGTGAATGATTAGCAAACGTCATACCAGAGTAAGTATTTAGTGATTTACTCATAATGTAAAATTTAACCACATGAAGCGTTAAAGTTAGAAGAAGCTAGCAACATTGTAATACATGGAAGGGTGAGTTCGCTTGAGGACACATTCCGCCATGATTCGGGTTGTTGGTGCTCTTTTGATGAGGTATCAGATTTCCATCATACAGAAGTAAGACATTAAGTAAATATGGGCCATTTGGGAGACTGTTGGGCCTGATTTATAAATAAAGCTATGTAACCCATATTATGAGCTCACATTAAATAAACCCAATTAGAGTCCTACTTCATATAGGACTTGTATCTTATTTAAACTCTTAAGTATGGAAGAGGTTTAATCCCATCCCTTGGATCTCTCTCCTTGATGGGATGGGAGAGGATCCCTACCTCTATATAAAGACGGTTCCTGGTCTCACAAGAGTGACAATTCTAGGGTTTCTGTCTTCTACAGAATTAAGACATCTAACTCTTGGAGAGACTGGAAGCGTCTTTGGAGGGTTCGAGGACTTCGACTTATCTCTTTCTTCCGCATCATCAACACCATGGCTAGAGGTATGATACTGGATACTTTATCCATATAGATCTAACATACAGAACTACCCCCACACCACCAAATATTTTGGATGAGTTCGAGCAAGGTTTTCCACCACACTTATTAACGCACTGATGATTCCTAGAGGACTTGCTATAACTACGACTTTTACCTTCTCCCATACCTCACTCCATCACAGCAAATACTTGTGACCCCATAAGCACAAAATACTATCAACAGAGTCAAATAATTCCACACCAAGTACAGGAAGCTGAGAAACGAAGATCATAAATTGACAGCTGATGTATGGGAGGGAGCTATAAGTATCGCATAAGCATAGTTAGATGCTGAGAAGACGTGTCTAGCTAATGATAATTTGAAGTTGGTTCAATTTAAAGCTGAACTCAAGGGATTCAAGGGGACAATAGAACCAAAAACAGAGGATAAACAAAGAGAAGACAGACTTTACAGTTACTGCATATATAAGAGAGGAATCTGTTTTTTCTGCTACAACTTGCTATCCAATATTCACAGCTAATAACTTGATTCATTCAACTAATATGCCATATCAAAGAAGAAATCCATGCAAATTACAGAATTGTAAAAGAAATGCAAGTTCAGAATGTTCCTCCTAGGCATTCTGTGGAATCCAGCCTTTCCAACATAGACACTGACCAGTCTGCTCTTGAAAGCATGCAATTGATACTTGAGCGATGCAATCTCCATATCTTTGTGATACAGGAGTCCTTCAAGAACTGCCAATGCCTCTTCAGCATGGAGCATTTTCTCCTCCGCCGCCCTCTTATATTGGCAGGCTTCCATCATCTCTTGCGCCATTCCTACTAGCTTGAAGCCGCAAAGTCATAGATAGAGCCTCGTCTGCTGCACTTGCAGAGGCCTTCCTTTCCTCCTCTAGCTCATTGTAAAGCTTATTTATCACAAGGCATTGCTCATATAGGGTATTCTTCAAATTGGCGACCTCATCTTCATCTATAATCAGCATCGAATCCGGCATGATAGCCGCACTGAAAACCAATCTTTATGAACACTTTACTTGATGAATCGAAAAATTGTCGATAATTATGATGGATTGGAATCTTAACCTTCAGAAAAAAAAGTAAAAAGATACAAAGGGAGAGAAACAAAAGATGGGGCATCTTAGATTCTTAAACCAATTAAGAAAGTTCTTATCTTTTCCTGTTGCATTGCTTACAGAGAAAACAACAAGAAAAACAGAAACAAACACAACAAGAATACAAATGGTATCCAAATTTGCCAAAGCTCTATCTTTTCCTAATTCAAAATCATTGATTTCTAAAAAAATAGAGCAACTCAATCGAAAAAGAAAGAAACCAAAGCATTTTAAATACCTCGATCGAGTCCCCTTGCGATGGTCCGCAATCCCAAGCTCTTCCATTCAATCCGAACCCTAACCCTAATCCTCTCTAAATGTTCCACCTCTCCTCCCCTATCTCCACCATCACAAGCGGGGGCTTGTGCTATTGATTTGGTGGAGGACAAGCAGCGATCTCAGTTGAAAGATAATGGAATGGTGACATTGACAGTGTCAATTGCAACTAGCAAGCAGGTGGTGGTGCACTCACTCAATCAACAACAATAGATAACCGTGAGAACTTGCTTGTGGTAATGGTTTCAAAACAAAAGTATATGTGATCCAAAACCATTTGCTTTGGCAGGATTTGATTCGGATAATGAATGATCCAAGATGCTTGGTATATATCGACTGTTATTAAATGAGACATGCCACCATCGGTTTCAACAAATGAATAGAATCTGAAGAAGAAGATCTACGCAAAATTTTTATACAACCATCCAAAGAAAGATGCTCAACACTTACCTCAAAACCATCCAAAACTTCCTCCCATACTCCCTGAGCACATGGGTACTCAATCAACACATGCTCTATTGACTCATTACCCATATTGCATCTCAGACAATTAGCATCACTGCACATATAAACAGCCCAAAGATGATCTCTAGTTGGAAGCTTATCGTATAACAGTTGCCAAAGGAACTGTTGTACTCGAGGCCCTGCCAGAGTATTCCAAACTCTTCTCCAAGAACCTGGATCATCCTCCTTATTCTTATCCTTGTATGCTTCAAGGAGAGCGTAACAAGATGAGACGATAACCTTCCCACTAGGGTCCACTGAACAGGGTCCTTAACTTCTCCTATACCGATATGCATCCTGAGAATCTACTATGCTTTTTTTTTTTTTGATTAATTGAGCCCGTAGGCTAGTTCCTATACACTCGGATCTCAGAATCCCAATGGCCCCTTATCAGGGGACCATTCAAAAACAGCCTGAGCTCGCCTACACCACTTAGCAAGCCCATCGGCTTTGCTATTGAGAGTCCTAGGTGTATATATGAACATGACATATTCCATTTTCATAGCCAGAAACCACACCTCCCTGAGGATGCTGTCCACTTTAGCTGGCCACGCCCGCCTGCCATTCAGGATGTTAACTGCATGAAGTGAGTCGGATTCGATGATCACCCGCGCCATGCTCTTCCCCAACGCAACACTCATGGCTTCTCTAATCGCCAGCATCTCCGCGGCCAGCACCGAGCCCGCCCGCACCAGACATCCGTCAATGGATCCTTCGACGCATCGACCTGAATCACCGGATCATGCCGCCCTGACCTCCGCTCGCTAGCTTCCCTTGGCACATCTGATTTATGGCGCCATAGCTCACCCGCCAGCCGCCCTGCTCTCCTCATTACCACCATCGCTTCTTCACTATAGCCATCGAAGACAATGGCGTTCCTATCTTTCCAAATTTCCCACATTCCATAACAAAGCTTCGTCTTCAACTCCGCCACACCGACACGTGATGTGAGGACCCGTCCCTCCCCTCCTGTGGCTCGCTGTGGACCGCAAGGGCAATTTGGTAAATTGCACCTTGTCGGCTAGTTCCACACTCGCGCTTGTACACACACTGACCTTGGTTGTGGTAATGTTTGCTTAGGATGGTTAGTGGGACCCGGGATCGAAAGATCCGGACTTAGGCTTGAATTCTCGCCTAAGTTTAGCTTTCAGCACACAAAGGATCGATCCTCTCTAGCTAAGAGATCAATCCTCTTGTGCCAGAAAGTCAAGCGAGATCGTCATAAGGTGATCGATCCTTCCTTGGGTAAGGATCGATCCTTCATTGGTCGGTTCGTTTTCCTATAAAGCAGACGAACCTTCTTCCCTCAAATCCTTTTGGAAACCCGGCGATTTGAGCTCGGATCTTGGGATTTTCGAAGGCGTTGAGGACGATCCAAGGCCTAGCTGCTTGGATCTAAGCTGCGTTTGCTCCGGTAGGGATCCTACCGACATCTCTCTTCGGGGTTTTGAGTTTTCCGGTTTGATCTGTGGTTTAATGCTTAGATCTTGTGATTAGCATGTTGGTTTCTTGTGTTTTAACCGGGTTTGGACTCGTGGGATCCTGATCTATCAGATCCCAGAGTTTCGTGGTTTTTGGTTGTCTCTTCCGGCGGTATTCTTCGCCGGAAGGACGCCGCGGAACCCATCATGATCGATCTTCCCTTGAGGAAGGATCGATCTTCTGGGTTGGTCATGCTCCGCCCGATGAAGGATCGATCACGAGCTTGGTGAGGATCGATCCTGGTTCTTGGGGAGCATGGCTGTCCTTCGTCGCGAAGAGGATCGATCCCCCTGTGAGGAAGGATCGATCACTCGTGGTGCGATCTGAAGGGTGCTCTTTGTCGCGAAAATGATCGATCCTCCTGAGATCCTTTTGTCTCGACAGTGAGGCTTTACTCTCTGTTGCTGAGAGGATCGATCCTACCCTAGGGGATGATCGATCCTTTGGTAGAAGAGAGGGTTTTGACTAGTTTTGCCCAAGGGGCTTTGTATGTTGGTTTTCTTTATTGTTTTATACCTTGTACATAACATTAAGCATGTTAGCCCTATATAGGGGCAGTGGTGAACCGGGGGAGTGATGACTCCCGGGATGTTTAGAATAAACGGGCGGGTGGCCCTACTGCTTTCTCTAGCCTCTCACGCCGGCGTTCGCCGAGGGCCACATTACTTGTTGCACATTGTGAACTGTTGTTTGTGGGGTTGTTTCCCGGTGCAGGTGTTGTGTGGACTGCTGGCGGTTGGTAGTGGTACCACTGCAGCAGTCCTTAGACCTTATTTATCTGTTCACCACCCCGGGCCGGCAGGGTGCCGTGCCCAGACCTTGTATTTATATCATCACATCCTGCTGCATGCTTACATGTATCTTTTCTGCGCATGTTCATAGCATGCATTGTGTTGTGCATTAGTTGCATCTGTTAGGGCGTTGCCGATCCGGGGCTTCCGGGTAGCCCGGATCTATCTCTTAGGACCGTGCGGGTAGCTTGGTCCAGGACTCGATTTGTAGTATTCAGTCTTTTCGATGATAGGGTTAGTTGGACATGAATACTGTTGTGCTTGATGTTTAGAGGTCGTGTCGGCCTTGAGCCAAGTCGTGGTGTAGCCGGTACCCAATCCTTCTAGAACTCTTGGGTGGCAGGTGTGACTACCCAGCGGTGCTACCCGCCGACAGTGCCCAGGATCCTGTCGTGAGTTGGCAGTGCCGTTTCCTGTCTTACTGAGTGTGACCCAGTGTGTGACCAGTTCGCTGGAAGACCACGACTGGGGCTCTCAGGGGTATCCGGTGGGGTTATGGGACCCCTGTGATACACCTAGGCTTTGCTTGGGGACGACACTGTTGTGTTCCCTTCCTTTGTGAGTGTCGTAGTGTAGTGTCCCTGCTGAGCTTAGTGCTCACACCTACCCGGGCTGCGTTTTGCAGGTGCTGGCGCTAGCTCTTCTTCGGTTGCCCCTACCGGGCAGGTGTTCGGTGACGTGGCGGCGTCTGGCGGAGCTTGAGGAGCTGTGATCTGTCCGTGTACACCTTGGTTAGATAGTCTCCTACGGGAGCGATTTTGTATAACTTTCCCTGTTTGAGGATTTGTACTATATTCCAGCTTTGTGTGTTGAGCTTTATAATTGTTGTTTATTACAGGATGATTATGCTTATTAGGGTAACCACTACGATTAGAGGGAAACCTCGCCAAATTTCCACAGTAGGTTAGGTTCCGGTTCGCGTCGCCCGGCCCGGTTGGGCCTACGCGGGTCGGGGCGCGACAACTTCGTATCAGAGCATAGGCTGTAGATCCCAGGGTGTTAGGATCAGGTTTCGGTGGAGCTGAGCGTGGACTGGGATAGTTCTAGGTTTAGAACATCCTTGCATGCTCTCTTTGTGATGTGAATGTCTTCCGCTTTATTGAAATGCTGTTTGTTCGTCGTTCTGACGAGTGGCAACTCGTTTGTTGTTGGTGATCGTGCAGATGTCGGGAGCTCGCGTCCGACCTCCGGTTGCCGGTCGAGGTGGGGCACGACCTGGTCGACCCGCCCGACCAGACGGGACGGTTCCTGTCAGGGTGGTCCGGGCTAGACGCACTGTACCATCACCAGTGACGGTTTCGGTCGCGCAGGCGGAGGTCTTCCTCGCCGAGGAGGAGGCCCCCGTTCCTGTCGGCGGACAGGCCTCGGTGGCCATCTCAATGGCTTTCCAGCGGCTGAACCCTCCTAGGTTCAGTGGTAGGACTGGAGACCCGACTGCAGCGGACGAGTGGCTTGACGAAGTCACGTGCGTCCTAGAGGCTCTCTTCGTCGAGGATGACCGGGTTCGGGTCACCCTCGCAGCGTTCCAGCTTGACGGTGAGGCACGCGACTGGTGGCGCACTGTCCGGCACACCAGTGGCGGAGAGTTGCCGCTGTGGGAGGAGTTCAGGGCGATGTTCCTAGACGTGCACTTTCCAGCTAGTGCGCGTGACGCCCTGACCCGCGAGTACCAGTCCCTTCTGCAAGGTACTCGCACAGTTCAGCAGTACGCCTCCAGGTTTACCCAGCTTGTCCGTTTTGCGGGGGCAGTTGCAGCAGACCCCGTAGCCAGGGTGCGGCAGTTCGAGTGGGGACTCAGGCCAGAGATCCGGCGGCAGACCAGCTCACACTGCTTCCAGGCGTACCCGGCGATCCTGAACTGCGCCTTGTCAGTGGAGGCGCAGTTGCGGGATGACAGGTACCGGGCAGTTCCACCGGTACCTCCCACCAGCGCACAGCAGCGACCCCAGGGCAGGGGTGGGTTCGGCAGGGGACAGCAGCGGCGTCCGCGGCCCTTTCAGCAGCCGCAGCGCGTGCAGCAGTACCAGCAGGCACTACCGAGTCCACCAGCCCCGTACTTACTGGCAGCCGGGCCATCTGGGCAGGCTTCGTCAGGGGGGAGCCAGGGTCAGTCGCCTGATGGCGCGTCAGGCCCGTGTTTTCTCTGCGGGCAACTAGGGCACTTCCGTAGAGACTGTCCCCAGCGAGGAGCGCGAGGGGCAGTGCCGCAGGGCAGTAGAGGCGGAGGGTCCGGTGCTTGGCAGGGGAGCAGTGGCGGGCGCGGATCAGGGGCAGGACCGGGGCGTCCCAGGGGCGGAGGCGGCCGACGGGGGCAGGTGTTTGCCCTCCCAGTGAGTGAGCAGCGGGACACCGTGCAGTTGTACCAGCCGCCACCGCAGTACCAGCAGCCGTTGCAGTACCAGCAGCCGTTGCAGTTCCAGCAGCCGTTGCAGTACCAGCAGCCGTTGCAGTTCCAGCAGCCGTTGCAGTGTCAGCAGCAGTTGCAGTACCACCAGCCTCAGCAGTACCAGCAGACCGTAGCAGAGCCGTCCGTCCTCAGAGGTATCTTTCAGCTTTCTAGTTCTTTGGTAGATGTGCTGATAGACTCTGGGGCGTCTCATTCCTACATTGCTAGCATGTGCGTGGCATCGCTAGGATTAGAGACGAGTCGGCTAGAGGTGGCACAGTCTGTAGACTCACCGATCGGCGGGACGGTCAGGGTGGACCGGGTCTGCCGATCTTGTTCCTTGGAGGTTGGAGGCCTCCGGGTCTGTCTAGACCTGCGGGTGTTAGACATGACCGGCTTTGACGTGATACTCGGTATGGACTGGTTGGCAGCATACCGGGCCGTCATCGACTGTGGTCGCCGGAGGGTGGTTGCTTGGACACCCGACGGGACACGGTTTGTGCTGTTGGGGGATCGGTTCTCCACCGATTCCTTTGCTTGTGGTGTGGGAAGGCGTGGCAGCGAGCTTTCAGCCTTGTTGGCCAGCCTGTCCTTGTCCGGTTCTGATGGAGTGCAGCAGCAGTGCAGTTTTCCGAGGATCGTGTGCGACTTTGCGGACGTGTTCCCCGAGGTGTTGCCAGGGCTTCCACCGTCCAGAGAGGTCGACTTCGAGATCGACCTAGTACCAGGTACCGCACCGATCTCTCTCCCGGCTTTCAGGATGGCACCAGCAGAGCAGAGCGAGCTGAGGACCCAGTTAGATGAGCTGACTAGCAGAGGCTTCATCCGTGCCAGCATGTCTCCCTGGGGGGCGCCAGTGTTGTTCGCAAAGAAGAAGGATGGTACCCTTCGACTTTGCATAGACTACAGGCGGCTCAACAGGGTGACGGTGAAGAACAGGTATCCGATGCCGCGGATTGACGACCTGTTTGACCAGCTTCGAGGATCTTCAGTGTTCTCGAAGATCGACCTCCGCACTGGCTACCACCAGTTGAGGGTTCGGGATTGCGACATCCCGAAGACGGCATTCCGGACTCGGTACGGCCTGTACGAGTTCGTGGTAATGCCGTTTGGGCTGACGAACGCACCAGCAGCGTTCATGGATCTCATGCAGAGGATCTTCCGGCCTTTCCTAGATGAGTTCGTGGTGGTCTTCGTCGACGACATCCTTATCTACTCCCGGTCAGAGGCGGAGCACGAGCGGCACTTGGCGACAGTGTTGCAGCTACTTCGGAGGCATCGGCTTTTTGCCAAGGCCTCCAAGTGCGAGTTCTGGCTTGCACAGGTGGGATTCCTTGGACACGTGGTGTCGGCAGCAGGGATCTCAGTTGACCCCGCCAAGGTCGAGGCCGTGGTACAGTGGCAGAGACCGAGGACAGTGTTCGAGGTCCGCAGTTTCCTAGGCTTGGCGGGCTACTACAGGCGGTTCGTGCGGGACTTCTCCAGAGTCGCCGGACCGTTGACCAGACTGACACAGAAGGCCGTCCCGTTCGTGTGGGATGATGCTTGTGAGCAGGCTTTCGTGCAGCTGAGGACCAGGTTGACCAGTGCACCGGTGCTGATCGTCCCCGAGCGAGGCGTTGGTTACAGTGTCTACTGCGACGCCAGCGGTGAGGGTTTGGGGTGTGTCCTTATGCAGGAGGGGCACGTAGTTTCCTATGGTTCTCGCCAGCTGAAGAACCATGAGAGGAACTATCCGACCCACGACTTGGAGCTAGCAGCAGTGGTCTTCGCCCTGAAGACCTGGCGGCACTACCTCTATGGCGAGAAGTTCTCAGTCTTCTCGGACCATAAGAGTTTGAGGCACGTTTTCACCCAACGTGACCTCAACCTGAGGCAGCGACGCTGGATGGAGCTACTGGAGGACTACGACTTCGAGTTGCATTACCATCCTGGTAAGGCAAACGTTGTCGCAGACGCGCTGAGCAGGCAGGTGAGAGACACCAGAGCAGCAGTTGCAGGGTTGTCAGCGCGGCAGTGGCAGGCACTCGAGACAGCAGGCCAGTTGGGGCTAGAGTTCGAGGATCGGGGATCCAGCAGCTTCCTCTATGCAGTGCAGAGCATGCCAGCGGTACTGACCAGGGTGGTAGAGGCGCAGCGCAGCGACGCAGAGCTCGAGGAGTTACGCACCTCAGCGGGCACAGAGGGCACAGACGGAGACTGGGCAGTATCTCCAGACGGAGGGCTACGGTTCCGAGGCAGAGTGCGGTTCCAGCAGACCCAGTTCTTCGTGACGACGTCCTGCGAGAGTTCCATCACTCTCGCTTTGCAGTTCATCCCGGCGGCACCAAGATGTACCAGGATCTTCGGCGACAGTTCTGGTGGCGCGGGATGAAGAGGGCAGTGACGGAGTTCGTATCGCGCTGCCTTACCTGTCAGAAGGTCAAGGCAGAGCACCAGCGAACTCCGGGGTTACTACAGCCGCTTCCACTAGCTGAGTGGAAGTGGGAGCACATCACGATGGACTTCGTGACCGGACTACCGAGGTCTCCTAGGGGGAATGACGCGATTTGGGTCATCGTTGATCGATTGACCAAATCAGCGCACTTCCTGCCTATGCGGGTGACAGACAAGTCTGACAGGTTGGCCGGTTTGTACGTCAGAGAGGTAGTCAGACTACACGGAGTGCCAGTATCTATCGTGTCAGACCGAGACCCCAGGTTCACTAGCAGGATCTGGCGAGGCTTTCAGGAGGCTGTCGGCACACTCCTGACGTTTACTACAGCGTTCCATCCGCAGACCGACGGGCAGTCAGAGCGGACGATCCAGATCTTGGAGGACATGCTGCGAGCATGTGTCCTCGACGCAGGAGGCAGTTGGGAGGAGCACGTTCCCTTGGTGGAGTTCGCCTACAACAACAGCTACCAGTCCAGTCTTGGAGTAGCACCTTTCGAGGCGTTGTACGGTAGGCCGTGTCGTTCCCCAGTTTGTTGGACAGAGGTTGGAGAGGCTTCACTCACCGGTCCAGACATCGTCAGGAGGTCGTCAGAGAGGTTAGTACAGATCAGGCAGAGGCTTCTGACGGCTCAGAGTCGGCAGAAGAGCTATGCAGATCGGAGGCGACGACCGCTTGAGTTCGCAGTTGGCGACAGTGTGTTCCTGAGGGCAGCACCGTACAGAGGGTCTGTTAGGGTTGGCAGCGGGGGCAAGTTGGCTCCGAGGTTCGTCGGACCGTTCGAGATCCTAGAGAGGGTCGGCGAGGTAGCTTACCGCCTTGATCTTCCTCAGCACATGTCAGCTGTGCACCCGACTTTCCACGTGTCGATGCTGAGGAAGTATCATCCAGACCCGTCTCATGTCGTCAGAGTGGATGACATTGAGCTTGAGGCAGACGCGACTTTTGTTGAGCAGCCAGTTTGCGTACTTGACCAGAGGGATCAGGTCTTGCGGGGCAAGACGATTCCCTTGGTCAAGGTACTGTGGAGGCACAGAGGCGTCGAGGAGATGACTTGGGAGCGCGAGACGCGCATGCGGCAGGAGTATCCGCATCTGTTTTCTTCTCAATGTACCTTTTGTCCTGTCTGCTAGTGTAGCTTTCCTTTGTTCCGAGCCCTACCTTTATCGAATCTCGAGACGAGATTTCTTTTAAGGGTAATAGGATGTGAGGACCCGTCCCTCCCCTCCTGTGGCTCGCTGTGGACAGCAAGGGCAATTTGGTAAATTGCACCTTGTCGGCTAGTTCCACACTCGCGCTTGTACACACACTGACCTTGGTTGTGGTAATGTTTGCTTAGGATGGTTAGTGGGACCCGGGATCGAAAGATCCGGACTTAGGCTTGAATTCTCGCCTAAGTTTAGCTTTCAGCACACAAAGGATCGATCCTCTCTAGCTAAGAGATCGATCCTCTTGTGCCAGAAAGTCAAGTGAGATCGTCATGAGGTGATCGATCCTTCCTTGGGTAAGGATCGATCCTTCATAGGTCGGTTCGTTTGCCTATAAAGCAGACGAACCTTCTTCCCTCAAATCCTTTTGGAAACCCGGCGATTTGAGCTCGGATCTTGGGATTTTCGAAGGCGTTGAGGACGATCCAAGGCCTAGCTGCTTGGATCTAAGCTGCGTTTGCTCCGGTAGGGATCCTACCGACATCTCTCTTCGGGGTTTTGAGTTTTCCGGTTTGATATGTGGTTTAATGCTTAGATCTTGTGATTAGCATGTTGGTTTCTTGTGTTTTAACCGGGTTTGGACTCGTGGGATCCTGATCTATCAGATCCCAGAGTTTCGTGGTTTTTGGTTGTCTCTTCCGGCGGTATTCTTCGCCGGAAGGACGCCGCGGAACCCATCATGATCGATCTTCCCTTGAGGAAGGATCGATCTTCTGGATTGGTCATGCTCCGCCCGATGAAGGATCGATCACGAGCTTGGTGAGGATCGATCCTGGTTCTTGGGGAGCATGGCTGTCCTTCGTCGCGAAGAGGATCGATCCCCCTGTGAGGAAGGATCGATCACTCGTGGTGCGATCTGAAGGGTGCTCTTTGTCGCGAAAATGATCGATCCTCCTGAGAGGAAGGATCGATCCTTTTGTCTCGACAGTGAGGCTTTACTCTCTGTTGCTGAGAGGATCGATCCTACCCTAGGGGATGATCGATCCTTTGGTAGAAGAGAGGGTTTTGACTAGTTTTGCCCAAGGGGCTTTGTATGTTGGTTTTCTTTATTGTTTTATACCTTGTACATAACATTAAGCATGTTAGCCCTATATAGGGGCAGTGGTGAACCGGGGGAGTGATGACTCCCGGGATGTTTAGAATAAACGGGCGGGTGGCCCTACTGCTTTCCCTAGCCTCTCACGCCGGCGTTCGCCGAGGGCCACATTACTTGTTGCACATTGTGAACTGTTGTTTGTGGGGTTGTTTCCCGGTGCAGGTGTTGTGTGGACTGCTGGCGGTTGGTAGTGGTACCACTGCAGCAGTCCTTAGACCTTATTTATCTGTTCACCACCCCGGGCCGGCAGGGTGCCGTGCCCAGACCTTGTATTTATATCATCACATCCTGCTGCATGCTTACATGTATCTTTTCTGCGCATGTTCATAGCATGCATTGTGTTGTGCATTAGTTGCATCTGTTAGGGCGTTGCCGATCCGGGGCTTCCGGGTAGCCCGGATCTATCTCTTAGGACCGTGCGGGTAGCTTGGTCCAGGACTCGATTTGTAGTATTCAGTCTTTTCGATGATAGGGTTAGTTGGACATGAATACTGTTGTGCTTGATGTTTAGAGGTCGTGTCGGCCTTGAGCCAAGTCGTGGTGTAGCCGGTACCCAATCCTTCTAGAACTCTTGGGTGGCAGGTGTGACTACCCAGCGGTGCTACCCGCCGACAGTGCCCAGGATCCTGTCGTGAGTTGGCAGTGCCGTTTCCTGTCTTACTGAGTGTGACCCAGTGTGTGACCAGTTCGCTGGAAGACCACGACTGGGGCTCTCAGGGGTATCCGGTGGGGTTATGGGACCCCTGTGATACACCTAGGCTTTGCTTGGGGACGACACTGTTGTGTTCCCTTCCTTTGTGAGTGTCGTAGTGTAGTGTCCCTGCTGAGCTTAGTGCTCACACCTACCCGGGCTGCGTTTTGCAGGTGCTGGCGCTAGCTCTTCTTCGGTTGCCCCTACCGGGCAGGTGTTCGGTGACGTGGCGGCGTCTGGCGGAGCTTGAGGAGCTGTGATCTGTCCGTGTACACCTTGGTTAGATAGTCTCCTACGGGAGCGATTTTGTATAACTTTCCCTGTTTGAGGATTTGTACTATATTCCAGCTTTGTGTGTTGAGCTTTATAATTGTTGTTTATTACAGGATGATTATGATTATTAGGGTAACCACTACGATTAGAGGGAAACCTCGCCAAATTTCCGCAGTAGGTTAGGTTCCGGTTCGCGTCGCCCGGCCCGGTTGGGCCTACGCGGGTCGGGGCGCGACACGTGAGGAAGGCCCGACCAGTAGCGCACAGACCTCTTTCGCCTGCCATGGTCCATCGACCTGTCGACGCCCAGTCAGTATCGCAAGCACCTCCTGCGCGAAGCGACACTCAACCAGCGCGTGATCCAACGTCTCCGACGCCAATCCACAGCGCGGGCACTCCTTGTCCGGCGAGATCCCCGCCCACCACAATGCATCTCTTGCGGGCATCTTCCCATGCATCACCTTCCAGAGAAAATGCTTGACCCTAGGCCCTGCTTGGATCCGCCAAAGGCACCCCCATGGATCGCCATCCTCCGACGTCCCCCATCCATCGTGCTCTCTCCACAGAGAATAGTAGGCAGCGGCAGTGGACACCTTCCCATCAGGGCTATATGACCAGCGGCACCGATCACCTTTAATGGGCGGGATCTCCATCTTCATGACCTGATCAGCAAGCTCCGGGTGGGAGATCTACCTAACTGCATCTCCGTCCTAGACTTCATCCTCCATCAAATCCCCCACCACCAGATCTTCAGTCAAGCTATTGCTATTGAATAGCGAAGGCTTCATGCTCAGGGGCTCGTCAAGGATCCAAGCATCATGTAGGATACCCACGGAACTGGACTTGGTTGGTTGCCACCTAACATCCAACCTCAGCTCATCCACAGCATAGCATAACTCCTTCCAATGAACCGATGCCCTCGGTGCAGTCCTCCCCGAAGGAAGCATACCCTCCCAGTCATACTTCGCTCTGGCCATCTTTGTCCAAATGTTTGGCTTCTCTTCTAAAAAGGCTGCCATATGATTCATCCTTATAGCCCTTTGCCACAAGCAGAATAGTCTAACGCCCATACCACCCAGCTCCTTAGGTGCACACACCACGTCCCAAGCCACATTAGTCAAGCTTGATCGCTTACCTCCCCATAGAAAACCACGACAGACAGCCTCCATCTGCTTCAAGACTGCCACCGGAATACCTGTAATTGCCATAAGAAAAGCCGGGATTGGCTGCAATACTGACTTGAGTAGAGTGACTCTCCCCGCCTCCGAAATCCTCTTGCCTTGCCACGCTAGAACTCTAGCAATCATCTTATCTATGACACCTGAAAAATCCGCTTTCCGCAGCCTTCTTTCACACAGAGGCACCCCCAAATAGGTCCAACAATCCCCGTTCTGAGCAATTCCCAAGATTCTAGACACCGCAACCCTCCTACTATCGCACACCTGCTTAGAGAACATAATATTTGACTTCACCGGGTTCATCTCCAGTCCGGACAACGTATGAAACATCCACAGCTTCTGCCTGAGCCGTCGAGCCTCTACACAAGTAGCACGAGTGAAGAAAAGGCGGTCGTCCGCATAAAGTAAGTGTGACAGCTTGAAATCCGGCCGCCGGAGGTTCAACCCTACCAGCTTAGACCCCGGACACTTCAATATCCTAAACAACACCTCCTGCACCACCAAGAGCAAGTACGGCGACATCGGATCTCCCTGCCTCAGCCCGCAACCGGAGGAGATATGCCCATGCACTCGGCCATTTACAATCAAGGCAAACCGTGGACCTCGTACGCAAGACATAACCCAGCCCACCCAAGTTACTGGGAAGTTCATCTTCCTGAGGGCCCTCTCCAAGAACTCCCACTGTACACGATCGTAGGCCGACTTGAGATCCGCTTTAATCACCATCATACCTTTGGTCTTCGGTGCAAACCACATGCAATGCATAACCTCTTTGACAACATCAATGTTGTCGTGTATGCTCCTGCCTGAGACAAAGGCCGACTGCTCAAGCCCGATCACTCCATCCAGCACCCGCTTCATTCTGTTAGCCAAGATCGTTGTGATGACCATATAGCCGACGTTACAAAGACTAATAGGTCTAAAGTCTTTTACCCGACGAGGGAACTTGCACTTTGGGATAAAAGATACCAACGTTTCATTCCACACCGGCGGAACTCTCCCGGTCGCGAAGAATCGCTGTACCACCTGGGTGAAGTCAGCACCAACAATGTCCCAATGAGCAACGTAGAATTCAGTTGGTACCCCGTCTGGTCCTGGGCACTTGTTCCGTGGCTTAGCAAAAACAACATCTTTGATCTCCTATGCACCAACCTCAGCCACCAGTGCTTCATGCAGGTCCTCATGGACCTGAAGGAACTCCGGCAACTCTAACCCTGTGCTCTGTACATTGGCCCTCCACAGCTCCTCATAGTGTCTGACAAAAACATCTCCTATTTTAGCATCGTCCTCCACGGCCACACCCCGGTTCCCCACAATTTCCTTCACCCTGGATCTGTGAGCACGAGACTTGACTATCTGGTGGAAGAGCGAACTGTTACGATCCCCAGCTCGAATCCAAGCTTGCCTACCACGTTGCTGCGCCCGCTGCTCCTGCTGGGTAAGCGCTTCGCTCCACTTCTTTTCCAATTCGCTCATCTGCCATTCCTCTTCATCAGTCAAACAATTCTGCTCCTCCTTCCGGTACAACTGCTCTAGATACTCCTCAATCCGCTTACCAGTACGAAACACATCCGTCGACGCATCGCGTTTGTCCCACCCTTTGACGGTAGCCTTTACGGCTCGAAGCTTGGACGCCAAGACATACTGGTCATTCCCAGAGTAGTCATGGCTCCAATTCCGTCGCACCATGCTACGAAAGGCTGCATGCTCAATCCACCAGTGCTCAAGACGGAACATAGATGGCCCTTCCCTCACCATCTGCTCTTCCAGAGAGATCAGTAGGGGCGCATGATCCGACGCCACTCTGGGAAGATGACGGACCACTGCATGAGGGAACTTCTCCTTCTAACTAGTGGAGCACAGCACCCTATCTAGCCGTTCAAGTATCTTCGCTCTCCCAGGTTGCCCATTCGACCAAGTGAAGCATGGGCCCCTGAATCCCAGATCCAACAACTCATTAGCACATAAAATTAAGGAAACATCTCTCTGGCTCACCAACCACAAACGGCAATCCCCCTCGTTTCTGCTCCGCGGCTAGTAGCACATTGAAATCCCCAACGAACAACTGGGGAATCCCGGTCGAGCACATACGAGAGAGGACCTCCTTGAGCACCAACCTGTCCCTATGAGTTCGAGCGCCATAGATCACAGACACTGCCCACGTCTGTCCAACTGCAGGTGTCACCAGGTCGTGCACTGCCTGCGTAGAGACCGACTCAAAGGTGACCGATCCAACCTCCCTCCGCCACGCTGCAACAATACCCCCTACTCTACCTTGACATGGAATGATAAAGCTATCCCATGCCACACCCAGCCGAGAGCTAACCCAGCCAGTCTTATTCTCGTCCACCAGAGTATCCGGAAGAAAAACAAAAAGAAAGGGAGTGTTCCCGGACCAGCCGACGGTGGAGACGAACCACCCTCTCTGGCCCCGCACCCCGACCGTTCCAGCATACCAACTTCATCATGAACCTTGGCTCACAGAAGCCAGGTGCACGCCTGACTGTTCAAAGTGCTTACGCTTCCTTTCCACCATCCTCATTGACCACTCCATATCTATCGCTGGCCCCTGGACTTCCTCGCCATCTTCTTCCATATCAAAGCGACCTGGATCAAACACTGGTGTCTCTGAGCGAAGTGCCACCTGCATCCTGTTGAGTTCTGTTGGGAAAATCCCTCCCCATGAGAGATGGTGACAAGAGACGTCGACGAGAAGCGACGAGGACGCGCGATGCTGGAAAAACCAAGGTGCAGGAAGCAAGGGATCGATCCTTTGCTTGGAAAGGATCGATTCTCTTCCCATGACAGAAAGCTGGGATGGAAAGGATCGATCCTCTGCTCTATAAGGATCGATCCTCCCAGGCGATTTTTTCCATGACAGGGAGCGTGTTTTGGATGATCGATCCTTACCCTCAAAAGGATCGATCCTCTTCGGGGCGGTCTTTCCTACGGAAGGAAAGGATCGATCCCTTCATGCAAGAAGATCGATCCTTTGCGGAATCCGGGGAAAATTCAAGGGTCCAGATTAATCCGAGTTAGGGTTAATTAGTGGCTGTAAATAGGGTTGTTATGTAACCCTAATGATGAAGAACATATGAAGAACGAGGGTTCTCTTCTTGGAGGCCTAGAGAGAGGTCTTAGGGCTTGAGAGAAAGCATTAGGGCTTGAGAGAAAGCAAGAGGGCTTGAGAGAAAGCAAAGATAGAGAGAGTTCTCTATAGTTCTTCAGGGCTTGATAGAAAGTAGGGCATTCCTTGAGTGAATGTATTTGGGAGGGTTGAGAGAGATTTATATGTGAGAGTTGAGAGATCAAGTCTTGTAAATCTCTTCATATATTGAAGTTTTCTCTCTTCCCGTGGTTTTTCCTTTGCGGTAATTTACCGGAAGGTTTTCCACGTTAAATTCTGGTGTCTCTCCTCCTAGTTCTATTTTGGTGCTCTCCCATCCTGGTGTGATCCCCGCCGGATTTCCTAACAAGTGGTATCAGGAGCTAGGTTCGTTGGTCCAACAGTTTGTGATGGCGGGGAAGGCCTCAGATTCTCGTTTCGGGATTGAGCGATTCGATGGGAGAAGCAACTTCGGCTTATGGCAGCAGCGGGTGAAGGATATCCTGGTGCAGCAGGGTCTCTACAAGACCCTGAAGGGAAAGAAGCCCGAGGCCATGAAGGACGACGACTGGGAGGAGATCGAGATGAAGGCGGTGAGCACCATCAGGCTCTGCCTAGCGGATGAGGTTATGTACAACGTCATCAATGAGGACAAGGCTGCAGGGTTGTGGTCAAGGTTAGAAAGTTTGTTCATGACTAAATCTCTGACGAATAAACTGTTTCTGAAACAACAGCTGTACACCTTGAGGATGAAGGAAGGTTCAGATCTGATAGAGCACCTGAACACCTTCAATAGGATCATCACCCAACTGCTGAGCGTGGAGGTTACAGTGGATGATGAAGACAAGGCCCTCCTCCTTTTGGCGTCTCTTCCACCTTCCTACGAGCACCTGGTGACTACATTACTCTATGGGAAGGAGACCCTAGAGACAGAGGAATTCACGGCGGCCCTGCTCTCCAATGCCTTGAGAAAGAGATCAACAGATGAGCTTGTCTCTGAGGCGTACTTGGTAGAGAGGAAAGGGAAGGATGGCAAGATCAGAGGAAAGACAGTTACTTGTTACTACTGCGGAAAGGAAGGCCACGTCAAGCGGCGATGCAGGAAGTACAAGGATGATCTTGCTAATGGGAAGGTCAAGGAGGATGATGAGAAAAGCAACAACGTAGTGACACTCGACAGCGACGTGTGTGTCATTACGGGGGAGCTTCCGTACTAGAGGTACGATGGGGGTTCCGATCGATCGAAGCGATCGGAAAGGCCGAGTCATACGGTATGATGGCTCGTATGGTGGCACGACAGAGTGTATGGAGGTCCGAGTCTTGATTGCGACATCAAGAGTTCGATGGGGTCGATGGAGTCTTCAGAGTCATGAGGCGCAATGACTTGAAGAAGCGCAGCACAAGAGGAGGTGCAAAGTCCGAGTTTCAACAGTGAAGATTGTTTCTCGATGTGGAGGCCGAGTCACGAGGCACAGTGGCTTGAATGTGGCACGACGGGTTGCAAAGTCCGAGCTAGTAAGAGCTCGATGGGGTTTTTGGCCTCTCATGAGTCGGGAGGGGGAGCTTGTTGGGAAAATCCCTCCCCATGAGAGATGGTGACAAGAGACGTCGACGAGAAGCGACGAGGACGCGCGATGCTGGAAAAACCAAGGTGCAGGAAGCAAGGGATCGATCCTTTGCTTGGAAAGGATCGATCCTCTTCCCATGACAGAAAGCTGGGATGGAAAGGATCGATCCTCTGCTCTATAAGGATCGATCCTCCCAGGCGATTTTTTCCATGACAGGGAGCGTGTTTTGGATGATCGATCCTTACCCTCAAAAGGATCGATCCTCTTCGGGGCGGTCTTTCCTACGGAAGGAAAGGATCGATCCCTTCATGCAAGAAGATCGATCCTTTGCGGAATCCGGGGAAAATTCAAGGGTCCAGATTAATCCGAGTTAGGGTTAATTAGTGGCTATAAATAGGGTTGTTATGTAACCCTAATGATGAAGAACATATGAAGAACGAGGGTTCTCTTCTTGGAGGCCTAGAGAGAGGTCTTAGGGCTTGAGAAAAAGCAAGAGGGCTTGAGAGAAAGCAAAGATAGAGAGAGTTCTCTATAGTTATTCAGGGCTTGATAGAAAGTAGGGCATTCCTTGAGTGAATGTATTTGGGAGGGTTGAGAGAGATTTATATGTGAGAGTTGAGAGATCAAGTCTTGTAAATCTCTTCATATATTGAAGTTTTCTCTCTTCCCGTGGTTTTTCCTTTGCGGTAATTTGCCGGAAGGTTTTCCACGTTAAATTCTGGTGTCTCTCCTCCTAGTTCTATTTTGGTGCTCTCCCATCATGGTGTGATCCCCGCCGGATTTCCTAACAAGTTCCTCCTCGTGCGCAACCTCCCTCGCTATAACTGAGTCTTCCCCATCAGCAGATAGCAACCTAACTACCTCCCCTTCATGAACAGTAATGGCCTTTCCTTTACCTGGCCCAGCCCAAGCCATCCCCCGCTCCTTCAGATTGGTTCTTAAGGCCCACGGGACCACCACCGGGCTGATCCTGTTATTTCTAAATCCCCACCAAACATACCACAAGCTCGTCATAATTCCATGTCCCCTGTTATGAAAGCAAGTCATTAACAATCCAGCCCTCTACATCTCTCTCAACAGCAACTGGGCAAGGCTTCTTCCCTAATGGACCATCTAAGATCCACAATTCCTCAAGCATATTAATCTTACTTCCAACAGCTGGTCTCCATCGCAGCCCCTTGCACAAATTTGTCGACGCCGCACAAATAGATCTCCACACAGAAGAAGCTCTCCATGGTGGTTTTTCAGGAGGAAGCAGGCCATGAAACTTTTACTATTCTCTTTCCAAACAACTCCAAATAGACTCTTTAGCATCCAGTAATCTAGCTGCCCTTTTCATTCTAAGAGCTTTGCCACAAACTCATATTTCTAATCTCCAATCCAGCTTTAAGTACACGCTCCCATGCAATTTGGAATGCTAATGGTGAGGTGTTGAGTTAGACTGAATTACAAACATATGAGCTTGCTCTCTCCTATCAGCTTAAGTTTTTAGATTAGTGGTTACAGTAACATGGTTAATTAAAGACTACGTAAATTTTGGATGATTGGCCATTTTTCAGTTAATAATGTCCAACAAGCATTGGCTTGGAGTGTTTTGTTGCATTATCTCTATATATCTCGAATGTCCAAGTTTTGCTTGAATAGTGAGATTTAATAAAGTATTGTTTTGAAAATCTATTATTTGCCTGGGAGATTCAACATTGAAGAAAGCAGTATCAATGGTGCATGGGAGAGAGATGTGTGGTACAACATGTGCTGACGCTTCTCAGTTTCTCCTGGCCATATTGTAATTTGTACTTGGTTTATATTCTTTTTGTTTCTGCTCTCTGGATGAGCTTTCAGGCTCGTCTAATGCATGTGATGTCAGAACTATCCTCGCAATCAAGACAGAATGGAACTAAAATACCCTAACACTTTTCTTTGCTCGAGTTTTAATGCTTGACATCCATTGTGTTGGTTCTGATTCATGTGGATCATGTGTATGTTGGTCTTGATTGCGGGGATAAACATGCTTAATAGATGGATGAATAGGTAGCTGGCTGATTTTTGTTGCGTAGAGTGGTAGAGGGGTGCATACCAGCAAATGTTTCGGAGTCATTTCCGAAGGGAGGCTCGGGAGGGCCCTCGCTGGCGGCGTGGAGGCGCGTGGACCATCGATAGCTGTGAGGCTTCTAAGGGATGCTGAGGGATAGACGTCGCGGGGATGAAGGAAAGCAACAGATGAGGCGACGGAGCGGAGGAGAATCGACCGTCGCAGAGGCGAGAGAGGGTGGAGATTAGATAATCAGCAATAGAAACATTGCATTACAAGGGCAGTTAAGGAAAATAAAAGAAGTTGTCCGACCAAAAGGAGGCGTTGTCCTACTGCTACCCTGTGTCCTACATGGAGGCTTGCGTGTGTTCCTACGTGGCCAAAGATCTTTGTCCTCCACTTAACCATCTCGTTCCCCGATCCACTCCCCTATCGCCAACCGCCTCTATCTCTTTGACACTTCTCCCCCGACCCCATGAGTGAGCACGCCGTCTCCCAAAAAAACCTACTGCTAGCCGTAGCCACCGAGCCTCCCAACCACTGGTGCCCATTGTACTTCCCCTCTTCAGCTCCGACAACCCTCTGTCCACAGAGCCTTCGTGATCCTCCCCAACAACGGCAGTACAGCGCTCGATCCGAGGTCGATCGACGCTATGAACGTCGGCCCGGCGTTTTGAGGGCGGTGCGGGTCCTTCGCATCGGAGTTGGCGTTGCCGTTGATGCCGTTTGCAGGGAGGAGGTGTGGCGCACGACGCTGTGCGGTTCCTGCGGCAGCGGTTTTCAGAGGATCCTCCGCTTTGCTGACGCTTGAGAACTCCCTAACCTCCCCACTCTTCCCCTCTCCAACCCCTTGGTCGTTCTGATCATTCACCCCGTTCCTCTCCGAGGCGTCGAGCAGGTGACTGGAGAGAGAGATCGTGAGGAGAGCCCAACATATAAAACCCCCTTAGTTAGCCTTTTCCCCCGTTAGGGCACAAATGCGAGAGAGATCGAGAGAGAGAAGAGAGACAACAGCGACCACCCCGGGTAGGAGAGGGAGACCGTGGCCAGAGGAGAGATCGCCGGTGGTAACCGTGGCTGGAGGAGGTCTCGGCCAGAGAGAGAGAGGGGTGACAGCTATCGAAGGAGACCACGACTTGAGGGGATCACGAACGGCTTAGAGCTTGAGGGCGACGGCGACTGTGACGGCGATGGCGACTGGAGGAGGAGCTCTCGCACAATCCAGAGGTAGGGAACCTACCCTAAAAACTCGGTTTAGGCCAAAAGGCTTTGCTTTTATGCTTGCTAGCCTAGGAATTTTGTGATGCTCTTCTCTTCTCTCTTGCTGCGGTGATGTAGATCTTTTGGTTTTCGCGAATGCTTCCTTTCCTCTATTTTTTTGGTCTGCCGGAGGTTTGAGTTCCTCCTTTGTTCTTGGATTGCTCGAGGTGTTTGTGATCGTTTGGATCTCTGATTCCTTCTTCTCTGTTGTTCGTGGTTGTGCTGGTACTCTTCTTCTTCTCCTTGCCGCAGTGGATTAGAGCTTTGGTTTTGTCGGATTCCTTCCCCTGTTCTTGGGTTACCGAAGGCTTGAGGTCCTCCTCTAGACCCCCTATTTTTCCTCGATTCTTCTGATGTTGGTTTGGATTTTTTTTACTGGTTGTAGTTGGGTTTCAACGAGATTTCCTCCTATGTGGTTAAGAATATCTGAATTTTTTGATAGCAGAAGTCATAAGAGAGTCTACATTAATTGTTCCCCATATAGATAGGATGACACAAATTTTTTATGTACCATTTTAATTGCACTCAATCTGTAACAGAAGTCCTAATTTGGTAGCAAGTAGATAAACGACAATTTGGTAGTGGTACTTGGCATGGCTACTTGAGCATTTTAAAGTCAACTCGTAGATCTCCGGCTACTTACACTTGCAGTCCACCTCATTACGCTCATGAGTACAGAGCAGCCCCTCTTCCTTTTAGTGGCAAACACCATACACACGGTTCGCATGCATTCAGAGCACATAAGAGTAGGTAACACCTGTCCTACCTCATACAAAATTTTACGGAAATGCTTTTAGTCCTACTGAAATGAATCTATACATTTTACTGAAATGATTTTAGTCGTACCTCATTTCAGTCCAACTTCATTTCAGTCCAGCTTCCAATTTTGGGTTCTTGGTTTTGAGATCACATTTTACTGAGTGATTTTAGTCTGTATAGATTCATTCTTTCTGAGAGACCGTTGAAGACAATCTTAATGGTTGAGCATTAAAAATGGTTGAAATTGATCAATCTTTTGTTTTAGCTTCATGACTGCATTTGCCTTGGATTTATTTCGCTTATAGAGTAAATTGTCATATGTTAGAAAAGGTTGTTTGGAAACCTTTAACAGATCAAAATAGTTCAAAAGGAGCAATTTTCTTTGGAATCCGATCTCAAAATTGGTGTTGCTGAAGACAATACAAAAAAGAGCAATAGATTGATCACTATCTAATTGGAAAGCTTGTTGGGAATGTCTTAAGGTCATTCTTTGCTCTCTCTTTTATTGGATCTGTCTTTTGTGTTTGGAAGTTCCAAGATGAGCTAAAGATATATCTGCTTTAATGATTTCTTTCTCTTTGGATGATTCTTTCTTACCAAATTTTCCAATACCTTCAGCAGAATATAATCTGGCATTTTAAGCTTGGTGTGTATTCAAGTTAGTATTGCTATTTTGCATTTGAGGACTCACGTTGCATGTCTGATGAGTTGAATATTTTTTTTTTGTTTCATTAGATAATATTAAATGTCATCTAGAGGATGGCATAGCAAAATTTGAGTTTAATATTATATGATTACATCTTCATTCTATTGTTTATTTTATTTGTTGAGCTCTTCCCAAAATGTTGAGCCAGTATTGTTTCAGTCTAATGCTCACATAGCAACCTTTGAGTTTAATATTTTTTTTATTGTTCCAGATGACATTTAATATTTACTTCAATTCTCTAAGATTTTACATGTTAAAAGTTCCTTTATATGTTAGATACTTTGGGCTTGACCTATTGAAAACAATTAGTGTTAACACCTTATGAGATGATGTCTATTCACCAGCTTCCCAAGGTATTATTTTTGTGTATATTCCTCCAGATGTTTTATTCCCTTAACCTTAATGTATTCATGCTTTATCTGACAAGCCAAATGGAAAATCTTCCAATTCCTATTACTGTTTTGGGTATTGAATCAGCTTTCTCAAATGTTGATAGTGCTAGTCATTTTGGCAAGAAAGTATTTGAAGGATGCCAGCATCAGCAGAGAGCAATTAAAGTACTTGGTTATGGAAGCGTTGCGAGGTGATTGTCAGGTTCATAACATTAAGCTCTTTTGGATATTTCAATTGCACCCTTTTATTCTCTATGTTTCTTCTGATTTGTTCTGTAATGTATCCTCTGTGGAATTTCTTTTAAAATAACAAAGGTGGATGAAACATGAAAATATGTGAGCTTTGTAAACAAAGGCGGTGTGGCAATTAGACGAGGTTGTAGAGAACAAGGCATGCTGCTCATTCCCATTCCAATGCCATTTCCCATTCAACCAGAAGGAAACAATTGAGAGACATTGGGAACATGAAAGGCATGCACTGTAACAGGTGGCATATATGAGGCTCGATATAGACCACCTTCTGAAAACATCTGAGTCCATATGTATATATGAGCATAAGTGTTGATCGAAGGTAAAACATGTGATTTGGAGGAGAAGAAGTAAAGTGCCTGAACTTGCTGTTGAAGGGATTTTTTGTAAGCAATGGCTTCATCTAGCAAAGATGCCCTGTCCATCTGAAATCAAGAGCATCCTTCAAGGGATATCCAAAAGATGCTAGAGCAGTATTGAACCAACAACGTTACTTAGAATCTATTGCTCTTTGAATAGCAGTGCACAGGGCAAAGATATTTCTATCAATCATGAAAAGATATTTTGATGGAGGAAAAGAAGTTGATCTTATGTCTTAATTTCTATCAATCAATTGTTGTGGAGGGCAAAGGGTTTGCTGGTCGAACAAGCTGCTAATTGGATTGATTTTAGTCATGTAGTTTTCACCAATTCTTTTATTCTAGGGTATGTTAAAGTTTGCTCCATATCTTATACAAGTGGAGTAGTTCCACAAAATAGTTCTTAAATCTGCTTTACAACTTATGGAGATCCAGCAGTTAACTTTTCATGCTTTGCGCAATTGGATTCATTACTAGCAGTGACTATTATTTATCCTAAAGATTGTTAACTTTTCTTCTTTTGAGCAATTGGACGCTAACAGTATAGTCCAATAGTAGGAAAAACGATGCTTATGTGCTATTACATTAATTAAGGAAAACTTTCTCAAAGTTATTAATTCACTTTGAGACTCCAAATGCACCCTGTTAGTTGTAGGCCTTTATGTTTGCGTGGTTTGTGTGGTTTGTGGGGACAAGGTTTGCAATATTCGCGTCTTTTATATTGTGTATTAATTTTTGTATTTGATGAATGTTGTAGAATTGTCTTATTTAGCTCTCGGTACAAGGGAGGATTTGCCAAATTTTTTCGAAAAATAAAGGAATTATTGAATACAATATTACTACCTTTGTTCTCAACTTGCATATGCTTTCTCATTTGGTATGCTGTATAGCCCTTAGTTTTGCTTCATGCCAAATGTTTATTATGCAAATGTTTAGGTGAAGAAGTGAACAAAAATTTGTGACAAAATATAATAGTTGAAGGTAATTTGCGAAATTGGTTTATGTAGAACTGATTGAGAAATATATGTTACAATGGAAGTGTCAATCACATTTAGCCGGTGTTTTCTAAGGCCATTATTTTTTGGTAGACATAGCTTGGCCATTGTCCAATGCTTGATAATGAGATATTTGAGATGATTGTTTAACTGGCATCATCAACTTTGATTCAAAATCTGAATTTCAGTTTTCTTTGTCAAACTTTTAAGTCATCGTTCAAGGATTTCTTTGATTTAGTGAATTTTTAGAGTAGGTTTTATTGGTTAAGGTTTTATTCATGTGAAAGGTGATACTACCCAGGGTATAATGGTTATTTGCTTTTCTTGAAATTGGACATTTTTTTGGATGCCTTTGCGATTTATAGGATTTCTATGTTTCTTCATCTTTTATTCAATCTCTTCCAAAGTTGCAATTTTCTGTAGCTCTACTTTGTTGATAGGTCATCCAAAGTTCGAATGGTGTTCTCCAAGAAAGTTGAACACTTTATAGACATTTCTTTTCACCCCGTCCTTGCTTATAACCATAGCGAGCACAGGGTGGACCGTAGCTTTAATGAAAATTCCATAATTAGAACTCTGTCTATTGCTTTTCTTCTCAGGTATACAATTTTGTATTCAAGAAATGGGTTGTTGTGACACCCTTGCTCTCCTTTAAAATGGTGTATATTCCACATCACATAACTAAGAAACGTGATGATGTAAATTCAGGTTCCATCTCCCTTAATTTTCACCATCCTTATGGTTTTAGGGGTGACCAAAATGGATCAATTAAACTTCCGTTTTGTAGATCATATACTGAATCTGTCTTTTTTGCTCAATCTCTTTTAGCGTTATAAGCATTTGGTGACTATTTTTAGTAGAATTTGGTTCGAAGTTATAGCATGCAATAGTTATTCTGACAATAAATTCTGTTTGGTTCATGAACATATTGAATGATCTCCACTTTATTTCTCTGTTTTCTTTTGTATAGGCCAGCGAGAGGAATAAGCACCTGTAACAGTCGAAGAAGCAACTCCCACTCTCCCAAACCTAATCAGTACTTGCATCCACATTCTTTAATATGGCATCTCTCTTTCACTCTCTAAATTTCAATGGGATGCGAATTGTGGTGCAAGACAAGCTGAAATTATTAAAGGGCAAGGACTTGGTGGTGGACATCTTTGACGACCATTTGATTGGAATGGACTCACTGGCTTCTTTTCAATGCTTTCAAAGACTGTTCTTTCTTTCTTTTTTGTTAAATTTTTCCTGTTACGAACATAACAATTATCTATTGAGAAAACATCGTCTGTAGCCATGCTTAATTGTTTTGAATGGTCATGTAAAATGCTACAAATGGCATATGTACTCCATAACTGCTTGGCATTTGTGTATATTAAAGTTTATTCTAAGGGATTCAGCGAATTAATATATGTTGATTTGTGTATATAAATTTCGTCTGTAGCCATGTTTGATTGTTTTGATTATTTTGCTGAGGATGTAGTCTTTATATATAAGGTTGATTTCTCTGCTTTGAACAAACAAGTGAAATTGTCGATTCAAATGCCTCAGCAGCAGTAGATGATCATATGAATCGATAATCACACTCTACAAGAGCAACGAATTCCCCACGTCATCGATCTTCTAGCATAGGATTTCTTAAAGTAAATGACCATTACTTTTCTAAGAGAAAAGTTTTCCAAAGACCGTGCCAGGGGCATGGGTCCCTCATAAATAGGTGTTGGTTATCTTTTTCTGTGGATTTTTGTTTCTGGAATCACAAAAACCCTCCTTTGATCTTTATTCGTGACACAATGAAGCAGAATAGAAAGAAGAAAAAGAATAAAGTATTGGAGAAGAAACAGCTCGGATAGGTGGAAAAGTTGTTGCAAATTGCTGGGAAAGAATAACATGTATTGTTGTCTGTCTATGAGAGAACCGTGCCAGGGGCACGGGTAAACACTAGTCTACCTTATAATATCATGTGACAGTTATTGGCTTTGTCCCGCTGGCACCTCTATGTCCCATGTGGAGTCATACGTGTGTCCAGTGTGGAGGCCTACGTGGCTGTTGCACCCCGACCCGCAAAAGCCCAACTGGGCCGGGCGACCAGAACCGGAACCTAACAAACCACGGAAAATTTGGTGAGGGTTCTCTCTAACCTATTGGTCTCCCTAAGCAATTCATCAAATCACCCTCAATTAAAAATTCTACAAATTTCAGAAACTTCAAGCTAAAGATTACAAAACCCAAATTTAATATACAAAACCTCAAAGAGGGGAAGATCAAGTACAACATAAATATACTATCGTAGGAGGCTAACAAACAAAAGTTTCTGGGAAAACAGATCACCACTCTTCAGATTCCACCTGGAATCGGCCTGTTGTCTGATCTCTGATAGAAGCCCCCACTCAAACTGCCGTTGAAACTCCAACAAGACCGCCGCAGCGGTCTGCCCGTCGACAGTTGGGAGTACCTTCTCCTCTGCGAGAAGGGCCTCCTCCTGTGCAACTGAAATCGTCACTGGTGATGGCGTAGTTCGTCTAGCTCGGACCGCCCTGACAGGTGCCACCCTGTCCGGTCGGGCGGGTCGACCAAGTTGTGCCCCACCCCGACCAACACAAGAAGGTCGACCTCGAATTCCTGACATCTGCGCAATCACCAACGACAAATGAGTGCCACTAATCAGAAGCCGCAAAACAAAGTAGCACAAACAGAAAGCGGAAAAGCACAACCCATCAAAAGGAACATGCACTGATGTTCTAGACACAGAACTAACCCGTCACACGCTCAAACGCAACCGAATCCTGATCCTAATCCTGGGATCTACAACCTATGCTCTGATACCAAGCTGTCGCGCCCCGACCCGCAAAAGCCCAACCGGGCCGGCCGACCCGAACCGGAACCTAACAAACCGCGGAAAATTTGACGAGGGTTCCCTCTAACCTATTGGTCTCCCTAAGCAATTCATCAAATCACCCTCAATTAAAAATTCTACAAATTTCAGAAATCTCAAGCTGAAGATTACAAAACCCAAATTTAATATACAAAACCTCAAAGAGAGGAAGATCAAGTACAACATAAATATACTCCCATAGGAGGCTAACTAACAAAAGGTTCTGGGAAAATACATCACCACTCTTCAGACTCCGCCTGGCGTCGCCGCATCGCCGACCAACTGCCCGGTAGGGGCCACCGAAGAGAAGCTAACACCAGCACCTGCAAAATGCAACCCGCGTAGGACTGAGCAACTAAGCTCAGCAGGGAAACTACACTACGACACACAGAAGGAAGAGGAAAACACAACAGTGTATCCATCTAGTAAGGCCTGGGTGTATATGATAAGTGCATGAAATTGTACTCTGAACATGACAGTGTTACAGGCACAGCGCAGTGACGCAGAGCTCGAGGAGTTGCGCACATCGGCAGGCACGGAGGGCACAGACGGGGACTGGACAGTATCGTCAGACAGAGGGCTACGGTTCAGAGGCAGAGTAGCGGTTCCAGCAGATCCAGTTCTAAGAGATGACGTCATATGAGAGTTCCATCACTCTCATTTTGCAGTTCATCCCAGGGGCACCAAGATGTACCAAGACCTGCGGCGGCAGTTCTTGTGGTGCGGGATGAAGAGGGCAGTGACGGAGTTCGTATTGCGATGCCATACCAGTCAGAAGGTTAAGGCAGAGCACCAGCAGACTCCGGGGTTACTTCAGCCACTTCCACTAACTGAGTGGAAGTGGGAGCACATCACGATGGACTTCGTGACCGGGCTACCGAGATCTCCTAGAGGGAATGACGCGATTTGCATCATCGTTGATCGATTGACCAAATCGGCGCACTTCCTGCTTATGAGGACGACAGACTCGACGGACAAGTTGGGTAGTTTGTGCGTCAGAGAGGTGGTCAGACTACACGGAATTCCAGATTCTATTGTGTCATACCATGACCCCAGGTTCACCAGCAAGTTCTGGCGAGGCTTTCAGGGGGCAGTTGGTGAAGGTCCAAGAGGGGGGTGAATTGGACTCTTTTCGAAAAACTAGATTGATGGAAAATTCAGATAGAAAAGAATCTAACAGCTAGAATGCTTGTAAACACAATGAAACTTAACTACAATAGCATGCAAGCATTAACTGAAAGAAGGGAGAGAGAGATGACACCGATTTATAGTGGTTCGACCCAACTCTTGGTCTACGTCCACTTCTCTCAAGGCTCTCCTTAAGGTTCCACTACTTGCAACTCCCTTACAAGCTTTTCCCAAGCTTCCTGGTGCTTGGTGACCTTACAATCACAGCCAACTGCCGTTGAACAACTCTCAAGATACTTCTTCACACTTGAAGAAGGTTTACAAAGGTTTTAGCTCAAGGAGAATAAGTAGAAATCTTTCCTAGAACTTGCTCAAATGATCTCAATAATAATGATAAAAGTTGTGGCAAGTTTACATGAAGAGACTACTTATAGATGGGCTTCAACCAGCTCAACAAGAAGCCCCAACGGCTCCCTGCAACTCTCCAACGGCTAGTTTTTTACTCTGCGCGCTCCTGGCGGTCGATCCGTCCATCGTCCGTCACGTATAAAAAACTCAGCCTCTTTGGTCGACGGTCGATCCACGCATCGTCCGTCGCTCTCACGGTCGACCGTGACATCGACCGTCACATCGTCCGTGAGCCTCTGTTGAGAAAGTCGCTTCCCAGGGTCGATGCTCCGATCGACCGTCGCTCTTGACTTTTCTTCATATATGCGCCACGGTCGACCGCCGCATCGACCGTCGCATCGTCCGTGAGCCTTTGTCAAGAAAAATGCTTCGGACGGTCGATGCACCGATCGACCGTCGCGTCTCCACTTTCTTCATTGATGCACCACGGTCGACCGCCACATCGACCGTCGCATCGTCCGTGAGCCTCTGTCAAGAAAAACGCTTCCGACGGTCGATGCACCGATCGACCGTCGTGTCAATACGCATATAGCCATGTATGAACCATTCATCACGGTCGATCCATGGATCGACCGTCCCATTCCCACGGTCGATCCTTGCATCGACCGTGAGTACAAAATAGCTTGAATATTGAATTTAATATCTCCAATTAAAGGGGTAATAAATATTAAACATATATTTTATCATTTAATGTATATTGGCATCATCAAAACAAGGTTAGGATCAACAATCTCCCCCTTTTTGATGATGACAATCCTTTTAAATGTGATGATAAAATATTTTGACTCCCCCTTAATCAATGCATCCTTTTCTTCCAAAAAAAATGTGTTCTAAAGTTAATTTTGAAGATGCACACAAGTCACATATCTTTGAAATGATATTAAAAGTTCCATTCAAGATATGTTGACATAATGGTTTGGATTTTAGCATGTTCACTTCTTTTCAATAATGACATTTATGCTTTCATGAAGTGATTTCATATTGAATTATAACATAGTAACATTGTATTGATACATCAAGCAATTATCCAAACACAACTTCATTTCATTCCAAAAGATCCCAACATTTCCATTCAAAATCATTTGAAAAATTTTGAACTTACAAGACTGTCATTTCAAAACAAAGTTTTTCAAAATACAAAAGTAAGAAATGTAGAAATGTAGGGCTTTGACATTCATCACACTTCACTTTTTCTCCCCCTTTGGCATTATCAAAAAGAGGTAAGGAGGATTAGGATCAATCACTAGAGGCTTTCTGAAGGAGTGCTAGGTGGAAATTCAGTCTTGATGTAGGTGAAGATCTCATCAAGTTGCTGAGACACTTTGGCTTGATCTCCGGTGATGTTTGCTTGGGAAGTCTTGATGTCTTCTAGACTCATTTCCATTCTCCCCATTCTAGCTTCAAGATCATCAAGCCTTTGTGCCGTGGTTCGACGAACTCGGCTACTAGAGGCTTCTCCCTGATGTTCTTCAAGCAAAGGCTCTCCCCCTATATTTTCTTCTCCATGCTCTTCTTGAGGCTCATCATCCTCATCGGCACTGAGCTGAGGCCAACCGAGGCCTAAAGCTCGTTTGGCGGCCTTCATCCTCTTGTAGGTGGATTTGTTGAAGGGTTGGGAAAGGGGTTTGCGTTCATCCTCGGCTAGGTTTAGGGTGAGGGCTTGGAAAATGTTTGTAAGGAGCCCCCCAAAAGGAAGTGATTGCCTAGCATTTAGATTTAGCATTTCCTTGATAATTAGATAGCCTAGGTTAAGAGGTTTTCTCCTAACCATGCAAGAAAGAACATAGGCATGGATAGGTTTCAGATTATCATGATGGCCAAGCTTGGGAAATAGGTTTGTTCCTAGGAAGTGGGCAAGCTCCCTAAATTGTTGGTTGAGGCTATTTAGTTCTATAGGTATTTTCTCAACTAGTAGAGGCTTGAGGATTGCCTTTCTCCCTAGTTTATCATGATCAGCTCTATTTAGATCCTCATGGGAAGTGAAGTAAATGCACTCTCCTGAATTAGGTGCATTAAGTAGCTCATTCAACCATTCTATGGTAATTTTGATTTCATTACCATAGACATAGCTAGTAATGGCTACATATCCCTCATCATCTATATCCTCACTCATATTGCAATAAAAATACCTAATCATTTCAGGATAGATGTATTGAGGCATCTCTAGGAATTTGTCCCATCCCATATCAGTGAAGAATCTCTCTACTACGTGTTTTTTGTTTAAAGGCAGTTGTAAAGCTCTACCCGAGACTACAAACTTGTCCTTAAAATCAGGCCAGGTTTTATACCTCTCCATGTCTAGGAAGAAGTACTCGTCGTAGGAGGGGGTAGGTTGAGGATTGGATGAAGAACCTCCTTGAGCTCCTTTAGCTTTCTTGGACCCGGCTTGCTTCTTTGGTGCTGCCTTCTTCCGTTTCCCAGGTGAACTTGGTTCCTCAGGTGGTGGAGGGCCAACATTCTTGGTACGAGGCATCTCCAGCTTGTTAGGGTTTTTGAGTGGGAAGGAGGAGATCGGTTTGAGAAGGAGAGGAGGAGGAGCTGCGGACGTTTTGAGGACTTAGGGCACGGTCGAACCAGGGAGATGAATGAAGGGTGATCGGGAGTTATAAGGAGAGATTTGAGTGGAAAAGACGAAACTGCCCCGACTTAAGTTGTCACACGGGCCGTGGTGGTCGACCGTAGGAACTTGGCGGTCGACCGTCGCGAGCATTGTGTTTTTAAAAAAGAACGTCGCACGGTCGATCCGAAGACTTTGCGGTCGACCGTCGCACATATTTTGTCGCACGGTCGATCTAACGAAGTTGGCGGTCGACCGTAGCACACAATGGGTCTAAAAGTTACATCCCACGGTCGATCCGAGGAACTTGGCGGTCGACCGTCCAGTGCGAAGGTACGCACGGTCGACCGTCAAGAAGGCTGGATCGACCGTCATCCCCAGAAAGTGAGTTTTGAAATTCAATTTAAAATCATTTTTAAATCAAAACATCACAAATCTTTGCAAGCACGTGTAACTAAATATTATGAGACAAAAATCACTCATTAATCATAATATTAACTTAATTTACCAAAATTTAGCATTCAAGTAGAATATGGTATGAAAAGCAGTTAAAGAGGTGACCATACCTTTTCCTTTTAGCTCCTTTATTTTGGACATCCATTGGACATCCCAAGCTCCCTTAGTAGATAGAGAATTCTGTCTTCACTCAAAGGTTTAGTTAGAATATCTGCAATTTGATGTTCGGTGCTAACAAACTCAAGTGCAATATCTCCTTTTTGGGCATGATCACGAAGGAAATGATGTCTAATTTCTATGTGCTTTGTTCTAGAATGCAAGATGGGATTTTTAGATAAGTTTATGGCACTTGTGTTGTCACATCTAATGGGCATTTTGCCTATATGTATTTCATAATCTTCCAATTGCATTTTCATCCAAAGCAATTGTGCACAACAACTACCCGCCGCAATATATTCCGCTTCGGCGGTGGATAAAGCAACTGAATTTTGCTTCTTGGAAAACCAAGAAACAAGTGCATGACCAAGAAAGTGACATGTGCCACTTGTGCTTTTTCTATCAAGTCTACATCCGGCAAAATCCGCATCGGAGTAGCCAATTAGATCAAAAGATGATCTTCTAGGATACCACAAACCATAATTTTGGGTTCCTATTAGATATCTAAAGATCCTCTTGACCGCAACTAAATGAGATTCCTTAGGACATGATTGATATCTTGCACAAAGGCAAACACTAAACATGATGTCCGGCCTACTAGCGGTCAAATAGAGTAAAGAACCAATCATCCCTCTATAAAGTGTTTGTTCAACGGGTTTCCCATCTTCATCCTTGTCTAGCTTTAGTGTTGTACACATGGGGGTTCTATAAATTTTGGACTCTACAAAATCATATTTCTTGAGTAGGTCTCTAGTGTATTTAGCTTGATTAATAAAGATCCCTCCTCGAGTTTGCATGATTTGTAAACCAAGAAAATAATTGAGTTCACCCATTAAACTCATATCAAACTCACTTTGCATGCATGTGGAAAATTCTTCACAAAGTTTATCATTTGTAGAACCAAAAATGATATCATCAACATAAATTTGAACCAAGAGCAAGTCTTTGCCTTTTGATTTGGTAAACAATGTAGTATCAATTTTTCCACTACAAAAATCATTATCCATCAAGAATTTGCTAAGCCTTTCATACCAAGCTCTAGGAGCTTGTTTTAATCCATATAAGGCTTTAGTGAGTTTGAATACATGATCCCTCAATTTATAGTCTTCAAAACCGGGGGATTGTTCAACATAGACTTCTTATTTTAGTAAACCATTCAAGAAGGCACTCTTAACATCCATTTGATATAATTTGAAATCTTTGTAAGATGCAAAAACTAGAAGTAGTCTTATTGCCTCAAGTCTAGCTACCGGTGCAAAAGTCTCATCAAAATCAATTCCTTCTTGTTGATTGAAACCTTTTGCAACAAGTCTAGCTTTATTCCTTGTAATTGTTCCCGATTCATCCATTTTGTTTCTAAAAACCCATTTAGTACCAATAACGGGATGATCATGAGGTCTAGGTACCAAATTCCAAACTTCATTTCTTTCAAATTGATTCAACTCTTCTTGCATTGCTAGGATCCAATGATCATCCTCTAGTGCTTCCTCTATCGTTTTAGGCTCAATTTGAGATAGGAAGGCTAGATTTGCACAAGTATTTAATGAAGATCTAGTTTGGATTCCTCTTGATGGTTCACCAATTATTAATTCCTTTGGGTGTGAAGATGCATACTTCCAATCCTTTGGCAACTCATGATGTTGATCACTAGGTATAATCTCAAGGGATTCCTCAAATCTAACATTCAATTCTTCAACATCATTTTGGGTTTCATCCAATAAGTCTTTTGATTTGTCATTTGGGTTTACCTCATCATTACCATTATCAATTCTATTAGGAATTAAAATCATTTCATCAAATGTCACATGCATTGATTCTTCAACCACCAAAGTCCTTTTATTGAAGACTCTATAGCTTTTACTTCTTCCCGAATATCCAAGAAAGACTCCTTCATCGGATCTAGCATCAAATTTTCCAAAAGTATCCTTGCCATTGTTCAAGATAAAACATTTGCAACCAAAAGCTCTAAAGTACCCAATATTTGGAATTCTTCCTTTCCAAAGCTCATAAAGGGTTTTCTTCAAAATAGGTCTCAAGGTTACCCTATTTATCACATGGCAAGAAGTATTGATTGCTTCGGCCCAAAAATACTTAGGAAGATTATTTTCACATAATAAAGTTCTAGCCATGTCTTGTAAGGTTCTATTTTTCCTTTCAACAACACCATTTTGTTGAGGGGTTCTAGGTGAAGAGAAGTTATGGGAAATTCCGTTGTCATTACAAAACTTTTCTAGAAGGGAGTTCTTGAATTCTCCTCCATTATCACTT
Organism: Narthecium ossifragum; assembly: GCA_963920575.1. Lineage (NCBI taxonomy): Eukaryota > Viridiplantae > Streptophyta > Magnoliopsida > Dioscoreales > Nartheciaceae > Narthecium > Narthecium ossifragum. The sequence continues at coordinate 8,973,581 of OY986973.1, forward strand.
CTAATGCATGTAATGAGAATACCTTTCTCATTTTGGACTCTTCTACAAAAGTTGGTGAATTCCTCAAAGACTTCATCTTTGTGTGCAAGAAAATCACCCATGTGAATCTAGTGTAGTCATCTACTAAAACAAATCCATATGAGCTACCACCTAAGCTAGTTGGTTTAGTAGGGCCAAAAAGGTCCATATGAATGAGTTCTAGTGCTCTTGTGGTAGAAACTACATCTTTAGACTTGAAAGAGGATTTTACTTGTTTTCCTCTTTGACATGCATCACAAATCTTGTCTTTCTCAAATTTGATCTTGGGAAGTCCAAGAACAAGGTTTTTTCGAGAAAGTTTGGATATTAAATCCATGTGAGCATGCCCAAGCCTTCTATACCATAACCAAGAATTTTCATTTAAAGCACTTAGATATAGATCATCATGGCAAACAAGATCATTAAGATAAAATGTGTATACATTACCATTACGATGTCCTACTAGCAAGATTTTATCACTAAGAGCATTCTTAACATAGCATTTTGAATTTTCAAAAATAACTTTGTTACCTCTATCACATAGTTGACTAATGCTAAGTAAGTTATGTTTCAAACCTTCAACTAAGAGAACATTTTCAATAATAATGGAAGAGGTTTTACCAATATTGCCAATGCCAATGATTTTTCCTTTTCCATTATCCCCAAAAGTCACCATTCCTCCATCTTTAGGTTGAAGGGTTGAGAACATGCTCCTTTCACCCGTCATATGTCTTGAGCATCCACTATCAAGGTACCATCTTTTAGCCTTTGAGTTGGTCTTGATCTTGGATCTCATGCAATCCTACAAATAGGAGATCAAACCTTGATTTTTGGTACCCAAATCTTTTTGGGTCCATTTGCATTAGTACTATGCATAAGAGAAGAAGAATATCTAGGTGACCAGATTTTCTTAGCATTAGCATTCTTCATGAGATAGCAACTAGATGCAATGTGACCTACTTTGCAACAATAATGACATGTAGGTCCCTGTGTTACCTTAGGAGGATGAGAAGAAGCTTTAACAAAGTTAGTCTTCTTTTGGATGTTCACCTTCCTAAGGTTGTAGCCAATTCCTTCCTTGTTCAAGGAGTTCCTTTGGCTATCAAGGATCTCATCTAGTTTATCTCTACTCTTCACAAATTTGGCTATAGTGATTTTTAGGTCATTAACTTCTAGAGTGAGATCTCTCTTGGATTTCCTCAAGAAGATAAGTTCTCTTTGCATATCATAATTTGTATTCTTCAATATGGTGAGCTCATATTGAGTGTCCTTGAGTTCATCCTCAAGTGTGTCATTTGTGTCACAAGACTTGTTCTCTAGCATGCATTTGTTTTCTTTTTCTAAAGTTTCAATCCTATGCATGGCATCTACTTTTTCTTCTTCTACTTTCTTCAAGTCCTTACAATTAGCATAGTATTTCTTTTTCAGGAATTTGAAATCATTTGCTAAAGCATGATAAGCATCAAAGAGTTCTTCAAATGCAAGCTCATCCTCTACCTCATTTTGTTCTTCTTCCTCATCTCCATGTGCCATTAAGCATATGTTGGCTACCTCTTGTTCTTCTTCATCGGATGAAGTCTCCACATCGCTTTCTCCCCAAGTAGCCACCATTGCCTTCCTACTATTGAACTCCTTCCTTGAAGGCTTCTTGAGTTGAGGACATTCAAGCTTGATGTGTCCGGGCTTCCTACACTCATAACATATGATTTCATTTGAGTTAGAAGAAGTAGGATTATGCCTTTCACCTTTGAAGAATTTCTTCTTGAAGAATTTCTTTCCTCCTTGGCGTTTGAAGATCTTTTGTATTCTCCTTGATATCATCGCCAACTCCTCATCGTCATCTCCATCGCTTGAATCGGATGAGTCTTTGCTAGATGATTTGAAGGCAACCGTTTTCTTCTTTTTGTCTCCCTCTTCGTTGCTCCTCTTCAAGTTCATCTCATAGGTCATGAGGGAACCCATGAGCTCATCTAGTGACAATTTGGATAGATCCTTGGCTTCTTCTATTGCTGTCACTTTGGGATCCCACAACTTAGGTAGACACCTAAGGATCTTTCTCACAATCTCATCATTAGCATAAGTTCTTCCAAGAGATTCAAGCATATTTAATATGTTATTAAAACGTGTAAACATCTCACTAATAGTCTCATCATTCTTCATGCAAAATAATTCATACTCATATACTAACATACTTATCTTTGACTCTTTAACCCGGCTAGTTCCTTCATATGTAACCTCAAGCTTATCCCATATCTCCTTTGCTGATTTGCATGTGGAGACCCTATTAAATTCACTAGGGCTAAGGGCACAAAATAGAAAGCTTTTGGCCTTGGCATTAGTTTGAAGGTTTTTAAGGTCAATTGGGGTGTAGTCACTCTTTGTTTTTGGGACATCTTTCCCATCAACAATTTTGGTAGGGACATAAGGTCCATCTTCTATAACTAACCATGCCTCATAGTCCATGGATTGAACAAAGATTTCCATCTTTGTTTTCCAATAGTTGTAGTTTGAACCATTGAAGTAGGGTGGCCTATTGGTAGCTTGTCCCTCTATGTTTTCCATGTCTAGATAGGATCCTCTAAGGGTTGTTACACCACTAAATTAGACACCTAGCTCTGATACCAATTGAAGGTCCAAGAGGGGGGTGAATTGGACTCTTTTCGAAAAACTAGATTGATGGAAAATTCAGATAGAAAAGAATCTAACAGCTAGAATGCTTGTAAACTAGTGACGCAGAGCTCGAGGAGTTGCGCACATCGGCAGGCACGGAGGGCACAGACGGGGACTGGACAGTATCGTCAGACAGAGGGCTACGGTTCAGAGGCAGAGTAGCGGTTCCAGCAGATCCAGTTCTAAGAGATGACGTCATATGAGAGTTCCATCACTCTCATTTTGCAGTTCATCCCAGGGGCACCAAGATGTACCAAGACCTGCGGCGGCAGTTCTTGTGGTGCGAGATGAAGAGGGCAGTGACGGAGTTCGTATTGCGATGCCATACCAGTCAGAAGGTTAAGGCAGAGCACCAGCAGACTCCGGGGTTACTTCAGCCACTTCCACTAACTGAGTGGAAGTGGGAGCACATCACGATGGACTTCGTGACCGGGCTACCGAGATCTCCTAGAGGGAATGACGCGATTTGCATCATCGTTGATCGATTGACCAAATCGGCGCACTTCCTGCTTATGAGGACGACAGACTCGACGGACAAGTTGGGTAGTTTGTGCGTCAGAGAGGTGGTCAGACTACACGGAATTCCAGATTCTATTGTGTCATACCATGACCCCAGGTTCACCAGCAAGTTCTGGCGAGGCTTTCAGGGGGCAGTTGGTGAAGGTCCAAGAGGGGGGTGAATTGGACTCTTTTCGAAAAACTAGATTGATGGAAAATTCAGATAGAAAAGAATCTAACAGCTAGAATGCTTGTAAACACAATGAAACTTAACTACAATAGCATGCAAGCATTAACTGAAAGAAGGGAGAGAGAGATGACACCGATTTATAGTGGTTCGACCCAACTCTTGGTCTACGTCCACTTCTCTCAAGGCTCTCCTTGAGGTTCCACTACTTGCAACTCCCTTACAAGCTTTTCCCAAGCTTCCTGGTGCTTGGTGACCTTACAATCACAGCCAACTGCTGTTGAACAACTCTCAAGATACTTCTTCACACTTGAAGAAGGTTTACAAAGGTTTTAGCTCAAGGAGAATAAGTAGAAATCTTTCCTAGAACTTGCTCAAATGATCTCAATAATAATGATAAAAGTTGTGGCAAGTTTACATGAAGAGACTACTTATAGATGGGCTTCAACCAGCTCAACAAGAAGCCCCAACGGCTCCCTGCAACTCTCCAACGGCTAGTTTTTTACTCTGCGCGCTCCTGGCGGTCGATCCGTCCATCGTCCGTCACGTATAAAAAACTCAGCCTCTTTGGTCGACGGTCGATCCATGCATCGTCCGTCGCTCTCACGGTCGACCGTGACATCGACCGTCACATCGTCCGTGAGCCTCTGTTGAGAAAGTCGCTTCCCAGGGTCGATGCTCCGATCGACCGTCACTCCTTGACTTTTCTTCATATATGCGCCACGGTCGACCGCCGCATCGACCGTCGCATCGTCCGTGAGCCTCTGTCAACAAAAACGCTTCGGACGGTCGATGTACCGATCGACCGTCGCGTCTCCACTTTCTTCATTGATGCGCCACTGTCGACCGCCACATCGACCGTCGCATCGTCCGTGAGCCTCTGTCAAGAAAAACGCTTCCGACGGTTGATGCACCGATCGACCGTCGCGTCAATACGCATATAGCCATGTATGAACCATTCATCACGGTCGATCCATGGATCGACCGTCCCATTCCCACGGTCGATCCTTGCATCGACCGTGAGTACAAAATAGCTTGAATATTGAATTTAATATCTCCAATTAAAGGGGTAATAAATATTAAACATATATTTTATCATTTAATGTATATTGGCATCATCAAAACAAGGTTAGGATCAACAGTTGGCACACTCCTGACTTTTAGTACGGCATTCCATCCGCAGACAGACGGGCAGTCATAGCGGAGTATCCAGATCTTAGAGGACATACTGCGGGCATGTGTCCTCGACGCCGGAGGCAGCTGGGAGGGGCACGTTCCCTTGGTGGAGTTCACCTACAACAACAGCTAACAGTCTAGTCTTGGAGTGGCACCTTTCGAAGCATTGTTCGGTAGGCCGAGTCGTTCCCCAGTGTGCTGGATAGAGGTTGGAGAGGCTTTACTCACCGGTCCAGACCTCGTCAGGCGGTCGTTAGAGAGGTTAGTGCAGATTAGGCAGTGACTTTTGACGGCTCAGAGCCGGCAGAAGAGTTATGCAGATCAGAGGTGACCACCGTTAGAGTTTGCAGTCGGCGACAGGGTGTTTCTTTGGGCATGGTCGTACAGAGGGTCTGTCAGGTATGGCAGAGGTGGCAAGTTGGCGCCGAGGTTTGTCGGGCCGTTTGAGATCCTAGAGAGGGTCGGCGAGGTAGCTTACCGTCTAGATCTTCCTCAGCACATGTCTGTTGTGCACCTGATTTTCCATGTGTCGATGCTGAGGAAGTATCACCCAGATCCATCTCATGTCATCATGGTGGATGACATTGAGCTTGAGGTAGACGGTGAGCTTCGTTGAGCAGCCGGTTCGAGTACTTGACCGGAGGGATCAGGTCTTGCAGGGCAAGACGATTCCCTTGGTCAAGGTACTGTGTAGGCATAGAGGCACCGAGGAGATGACCTGGGAGCGCGAGGTGCGCATGTGACAGGAGTTTCTGCAGTTGTTTTCTTCTCGAGGTACCTTTTGTTATGTCTTCTACTATAGCTGTTTTGTTGTTTCCGAGCCCTAACTTTATTGAATCTTGGGACGAGATTTCATTTAAGGGTAATAGGATGTGAGGACATGTCCCTCTACCCATGTGGCTCGTTGTAGACCGCAAGGGTAATTTGATAAATTGCGTCTTGTTGGTTTGTTTCACACCCGCGTGTGTGCACACACTGACCTTGGTTGTGTTAGTGTTTAATTAGAATGGTTAAGTGGACCCGGGATCGACAGATCCGGGCTTGGGCTTAAGTTTTAGCCCAAATCTAGCTTTCTACACCTAGAGGATCAATCCTTCCTTGCTAGAAGAATCGATCATTTAGTGATGATTGATCTTCCTTCATGGAAGGATCGATCATTAATGCTGAGGGCTGCGATCGTTATGAAGGATTGATCTTTCTCCTTTGGAAGATCGATAGTTCATAGTCGGTTCGTTTGCCTATAAAGCGGACGCAACCCTCTTCCTTAAATCCCTTTTGAAATCTGCATCCCTGAGCTCAGAGCTGCCGGATTTTGAGGAGATTTGGGACGATCCAAGGCTTAGCAGCTGGGATTGAAGCAGCTGAGATTAAATATCTGTTCACCACCCGGGCCCGGTAGTGTGCCGAGCCCAGACCGTGTTATGCGATCATCACATCCTGCTGCATGATTTAACTGCTTTTGTGCATATGCTCATTGCATGCATCTCTGTTGTGCATTAGTTGCATGGTTAGGGCGTGGGCGATCTGTGGGTCGCCGTCCCGAGGCTGGAAGCTCGAACTTAGCCCTACGACCAAGGTTGGGTAGTTTGGACCGGTTTGAATTATGGTGTCCAGTCGGACTTGATGATCGGCTTAGATGACTGGTACACCAGTTGCTTGGTGATTGTGGTGGTCGTGTCGGCCTCGAGTCGGATGCTGAGGTGTAGCCGGTGTCCCACTGTGTTGACCCTTGAGTAGAGGGGTCTCCTACTCAGCGGTGTCGTTTCTCGCCTGCAGTGTCGTTCCTTGCTTGTGGGCCAGCAGTGTTAGTTCCTGTTTACTGTGTGTGACCTGACATGTGACCAGTTCTTCTGGAAGACCATGATCGTGGGCCTCAGGGACACGCGGTGGGGTTATGGGACCTCTGTATATACCCAGGTCTTACTTGGGGGCGACACTCTTAGGTTTCCCTCTTCCTTCTGTGTGTCGTAATGTAGTTTTCCTGCTGAGTTTAGTTGCTCACTCCTACCCGGGCTGCGTTTTGCAGGTGCATGCATTAGCTCCTCTTCGGTGGCCCCTAACGGGCAGTTGGTCGGCGGCGCTAGGCGGAGTCTGAGAGGTGGCGATCATTTACTGCTTTAGCCCTTTGTTAGTTAGTCTCCTACGAGAGTGTTAAATGTTGTATTTGAATCTTCCCCTCTCCGACGATTTATATTACTTTTGGAATTGTAATATGAGGTTCGAGATTTGCCTAAATTGTTGTTTTAAATTGAGGGTGTTTTGGTGAATTCTTAGGGAGACCAATAGGTTAGAGGGAACCCTCGTCAAATTTTCCGCGTTTCGTTAGGTTTCGGTTCGCGTCGCCTGGCCCGGTTGGGCTTTCGTGGGTCGGGGCACGACAAGATCGATCTTCATATGCAGTGAAGATCGATCTTATAATTCTTCATGAAAAGTTCAGCTTCTTTCTCAGCACTACGTATTGGTACAAAAAATGTCGTAACTTCCTCTATGAAACTTGGAATCATGAACCGTAAAATTCTCCAGAAACTAGACTTCCAGAGATTTCCAATAATATATGGAACATCATCTGGTTCTTCTTGAGTTGGTACAGTTTAATGTTTGAAGTTGACCAATGTAATCTTTTCGCCTTCTTTGCTCTTTTTGACTTCTATTTCCTGTATTTTTCAACAAGCTTTGTGAAGCATCACATAAGTGTAAAACAATACTAAAGAGGCTAATTAAGGATGAAGAATCTAGCAATTGGACTGGTGATAAGGCTGTTCAGAGTGCACCGACTAAACCGAGGAGGAGAACCACGAACGCAATCCTTTAGGATAAGGACTCTTTCGAAGACGGAGGGGAAGTTATGCGTCAAAATTTGAAGTTTTAAAAACCAGACATGATGCGTCTTTCCAGACTGCATGTTGCCCGGCCCAAGCCCCAATCAGCCTTAACATGGAATGGCCTCCCTTGGAACCGGCCATACAAGGGGCCGGCTCCCCCTCTCTTGGTCCCACCGGAAGTGCAATACTTACTCTCCTCGTTTAGTTACTGCTTTCCTATTTTGATTCATAATTTAATTATCTGAGTTATAGTAGGACTCTTTCTTCTCCTTCTAGAATAGGCTATTACTTGGGTAGGAAGTCAGTAAGCTAGAGTTCTACTCTGTTTAGATCTCTTGTATGATGCTTATATAAAAGCCCCCATATCTCTATAGTTCATCATCAAGAAATAATTAAAATCTTCCAAAGGCTTCTGCCACCAAAGCTCAGTTCCCTAGACGAAGGGATCATTATAGGGAGTTTACCCCCAAATGACCCCCTAAGGCTTTTGACAGAACTCCGACCGCGAAAATCGCCGCACATCCTGTTTTCTCCGGGTACTGCTTTCTCTCTCTCACCTTGGTCTAGCTTTCATGTCCCCCCCCCCTCTCTCTTATGGCCCCAGTTGTCAAGTCAGCTGTGAGCCGTCGCGCCCCGCGCGGACCCCACTGTGACCGAGGTCCCCTCCCATTGCTTTCCACTCTCTCTTCTTTCTCTCTCCTCCGCCGGCCTCGGCCCTGCCCCCTGGCTCCGCCGCCGGTCCTTCGGGCGCCGCCACCTCTGGAGGATCCCGCCGCTCGCCGGTCGACCCGAGCACTCACACCGGTGGCCTCCCTCCTCCGACCGTGACCCGGTACAACCCACGGTCTTGCTCCGCCAAGCACCGTGCCACTCGCGCCCTCCGTGTGACGTGCTGCTTCCCTCAACTGTCGCCTGACATACCTCCGTCGCCTCCCTCCGCCACTCCGATGCTCGGCCACGATCGTCGTACCTTTGCTCATGCCACGGCCGCACCCCCATGTCATGCCGTGCCACGCCGTCCTCTGAGTCGACTCCTCTTTCGTCGCGCCAACTTCCAACTTCTCCACGTCGACTCGAGTCGATCACCTCGGCTTCTCATCCGAAGGACTTGGGCTCTCACTCGGGACTTCCCTTTCGCCATCATTGCAAAGGAGGGCCCTAAGTCCCAGGGAACCGCCACGCCGATGTTTCACCAGCAATGACCCGGCACGCGAGTCCGGAAGGCTTACCCGTAAAAAGCTTGTAACAATTACGTCCACAAAAGGGGATTTGTGGGGAGATGGAGCCCAAAGGTAGGTGGATGTGATTGGAGGTGCCTTTGCCGATGGTGCACTTGGGTCTCAATATCTTTAAAAGATCAAATTACATAAAGGTTCTCCTGGTTATTCTAAAATGCATGCAAATGCTTTATAATGTGACATGATTCGAATTCTCAATTTTCTGCTCTGAGACCATGTTAATTTCAACCCACTCAACCCAAAAGAACTTTGGCATAAGATGGTTCTCATGTCAAGCGTATGCGTCATCTATATGACAAAGGACCGCCAGATGTAGTTGAAAGGCCAACAAGTCATTGGTCCATTCGGTTACAAAGTCGAACAACAATGTTACATATGTGCCAAGCCTGGTTTTCAATTTTGGGCCAAGTCCTGAACAGCTTGTTTTTACCCAGTATTTTTTTTTTTAAGTTAAGCCCGAAGGCTGGTCTTTTTACCCAATATCTTCTAAAAGCATATTTGGGCCTTTCCTTGTATATTTATAAGATCAGATAACTTATCGGTCCTCCTAATATCACAAATGGCAGAGTATGATTAGTATTTGATTAATTGTTTCATAGGCTTTTCATAGATAGAAGTTTATGAAATGAATTTCTTTCTTGATTGATTATGTTTAACGATGATAAGTGTCAGGGCTGCGAGCCCCTGACATAGCCAAGATCCAAGGAGCTAGGAGGTTCCTTGCTCAACGTCTGTACTATGGCATGGGGTTGTGGCCACGCGCCATGTGAGGCTAGGCAAAGCCTCTTGATAGCAGCCATCAACACTAGACATGACACGAGCGACAACACGCGCCAACAACACGATGCGATGGCGCAAGCAGCTGAGAGCGCGAGGCGTCAATGGCAGCGAGGCCGATGCACTGGAGCACGGGTGCACACACCAAGCATCACGCGTGCATGCAGTGAGCGCTAGGTGGGTACGTGCCAGGCGAGCAGAGACGTGTGCACGGCGCGGGCAGTCGACCTCTAGCATCCGGCGTGGTGAGGAGCGCACCCGCACGGAATAGAGATTGAGAATTTGTTAAGATTGAGTTTTTGTTTTAAATTGTGAACTTCTCATAAGTTGAAGCAGATATGAAGCATAGAATACTACTTCTAGTTTTTTTTTCCCTTTCTTTTTTCTAAGAGTTGAGTCTTTCGGCTGTTAAGGGGTTGTTTGTTTCGCTGAAATGTTTTGGAATGGAGTGCTGAAATGGAATGTGATTCATGTGAAATGTAATGGAGTTGAATGTCACTTTTGATGTTTGTTTGGTGGTACAGTGGAAAGTGAATTATGTGGAATCTGACACTTTTTGTTGTTTATTTCGTGTTGGAATGAAAACAGAATCCAACGACATTTTCAGTTTTTGTGTTTGTTTTATGATGGAATGGGGGATACGGCCACCCCTGAATGTTAGTGGTGAGAATACCACAATGTATTTCGATTTTGATATATATTAAACTTTTTATGACATTAAGATATTATTGTGATATTTTGATATCTATGTTGATGAAAATATAATAGCATATCTCTTTCACTTCGGAATTTCTTTGTTTTTAAAATTTTTTGTTTTCGTAATCATATTTGATGTTGGAGAAGGAATTTTATTGGCCAAGCTATTTTTTTCATTCGATGATGATAATCAATTTTATTGACGGAGCATTTAAGTTCTGAATATATGTTAATCAAATTTATAACACCCCTGTACAGTGTGTATTCAACTTGTACAAAAAAAGAAAATTCATGTACAATATTTGAAACCTCATCATGAACATCAACTATTTAAACTTGTACAAAAAAAAATAACTTTACTAACACCCATGTACAAAATTTGAACATGAGAAATTACATAATCCACACCCAAGTTTACAAAATTTATATTCTTCCAATTTTACAAACATTAATGAACAACAATTTACAACTCGGGGGTTTCAGATGATAAGGCGCTCGGTTGGCATGTCCGCGCGCGCGCCAGCCCGAAGTGCGCGCACGCGTCGATCGGATGGCCGCACCCCGCGCGCGCTACAACACCGTCGACCGCTAATTCCACATCCATGTCTATCCTTACACCTATCCATTCTAGAGAGTTTATAACACCCCCCTAAACCTCCACACCCACCACCACCACCATTGTCAAGCTAAATATTGAGCATTAGACAATGGCTGCAACGGACGCGCTCGGCGTGGCCACCCACGTCCTCCGGGGCAGGTGGTTCGTGGTCTTTGCCTGCTCTCTCATAATGTCGCGTGGCTACCGGCTCCACCTACCTCTTCGGCGTGTACTCCAAGGAGATGAAAACCGTCCTGGGCTACAACCAGCAGACCCTCAACACCGTCAGCTCCTTCAAGGACCTCGGGGCTAACTTCGGCATCTTGTCCGGCATCCTCACAGAGATCACCCCACCGTGGCTCCTCCTCGCCATCGGCGTCGACATGAACTTCTTTGGCTACCTCATGATCTACCTCGCCATCTCCGGCCGCATTGTCAAACTGTAGCTGTGAGGACCTGTCCCTCCATTCCTGGGTCGACTGCCTGGGTCGAGCCCGTGGCTCGTTGTGGACCACAAGGGCAATTTGGTAAATTGCACCTTGTCGGTTTGTTTCACACCCGCGAGTGCACACACTGACCTTGTTTGTGTTAGTGTTTGATTAGAATGGTTAGGTGGATCCGGGATCGGAAGATCCGAGCTTGGGCTTGTGTTTTAGCCCAAGTTTGGCTTTCTGGGCAAAGGGGATCGATCTTCCTTGCAATGAGATCGATCTTCTTACTAAGAATATCGATCTTCTTTGAGAAGAAGATCAATCCTTCTGTGCCAGAAAGTCCTGGCGGTTGAGCTTTGAGAGGACGGCCGTCGTGGCCGTCGCTCTCCACCGTCAGAGGAAGAGAGAACTTTCTCTCCTCTCCTCCCCCTTTTCCCCTCCTTCCCCGGCTTTCCCCCTCCCTCTTCTTCCTCTTCTTCCTCTTCTTCCTCTTCTCTTTCCCCTTCTTCTTCCTTCCTTTTTCTTCTTCCCGCGAGCTCTGCTTCCCTTGTTCTGGCATCCCCTTCTTCTCCTCCTTTCTCCCTCCTCCGACTACCATTTTGGGAGCTTGAAGGCTCGTTGGATCCGTGGCGGCGTGAGGAAGATCACTGACACGGTTTGGAGTTTTGCTAGCGGCTGTTTAGCGGGGAATCAGCCGAGGATTAGCGTTTCCGGTAGGTTTCTACCTACCTGAGTTAGTTTAGTGGGTTTCTCTTACTCTAGCCGTTAGATCTTGCTGTTCTTTGTGTTGTTGGATGCCTTTTGCTTAGTATAATTTCTGGTTTAAGTTTCATAAACTTTGGTTGAGATTTTGGAAGATTCTATGCATGTTTAATCTCGGATTTTCCGGTTTCTGCTGTTCTTGAAGAATAGCCGGTTTGCGGTGACTTTTCCGATTGTTACGTGTATGTTCTTGGGTTGTGATGAGAATAAGAGTTGTAGATCTTTGAATCTACTCTCAGGCCCAACTAATTTCATAATTTTCTGATGTTTCTATGATTTGTTATGGAGTTCGTACGGGTGGGTTGCGTTGCAGCAAGCAATGGTAAGTTAGTTTGATTAGCAGTTTTGATTAGTGTTTTCCCGTTAATCTAGCTGTTGGATGTTTCCAGATTTTGGATTTATTGATCCTAGCGTGTTGATCTACTGAGGTCTGAGTGGGATATCGAATCCGACATCTTTTAGACATCGGATCGACGGGGCCAAATAGCCTCTAGGTAGAGAATTTTTTTGGTGTTTTATAATATTATATGTTGGAACATATAATATTATATTTTTACTGTTCATCAGAGTTTTCGGGGTTGTTTCCCATTCCAGGAGTTTGCAGATGACGGTCATGGTACCGTCGTAATACCGGGACCCGCTGCGGATCGGCTGGCAACGGTTGGTAGTACCGCTGCAGCGATCCAGTTGGACTTGTATGCTGCCTTATCATACTGTTGCATGTTTTACCCCTTATCTGTGTATGTTCATGGCATGCATTGTTTGTTGTGTATTACTTGCATGGTTAGGGCGTGGGTGATCTGTGGGTCGATGTCCCGAGGTTGGAAGCTCGGATTTAGCCCTAGGGTCGGGGTTGGGTAGCTTGGTCCAGGTTTGAATTGTGGTGTCCAGTGAAACTTGATGATAGGCTTAGATGACTGGTACACATGTTGCTTGATGATTATAGAGGTCGTGGCGGCCTTGACTCAGATGCTAAGGTGTAGCCGGTGTCCCACTGTGTCGACCCTTGAGTAGAGGGGTTGCCTACTCAGCGATGCCTTTTCCTGCGTGCAGTGTCGTTCTCTGCTTATGGGCCAGCAGTGTTGTTTCCTACTACTGAGTGTGACCTGACATGTGACCCGCTCGGCTGGAAGACCATGATCGTGGGCCTCAGGGACACGCGGTGGGGTTATGGGGCCCTTGTGTACACCCAGGTCTTACTTGAGGGCGACACTCTTGTGTTCCCCTTCTTTCTGTGTGTCGTAGTGTAGAACCCTTCTGAGCTTTATGCTCACTACTACCCGGGCTGCGTTTTGCAGGTGCAGGCGTCAGTTCTTCTTCTGTGGCCCCTATCGGGTAGGTGTTTGGTGGTGCGGCGGTGTCTGGCGGTGTCTGAGGATCGGTGATCACCTTCTACACTTTTGTTATAGTAAGCCTCCTACGGGAATATGATGTATAAACTGTTGTAAACCCCTTTGAGGTTTTTGAATATTATATTATATCTGTTGAGGTTCTAATTTATTGTATTATTCAAGGGTGCTTATGAACTGTTTAGTGAAACCTGTAAGTTAGAGGGAACCCCTCGCCTTTATTTCCGCATTTAGTTATGTTCCGGATCACGTCGCCCGGCCCAGTTGGGCTTTCACGGGTCGGGGAGCGACAGCAGCTCTGGCAGATGTGCCTCTACATCTGCATCGATGCCAACTCCCAGGCCTTCGCCAACACCGGCGCCCTCGTCACCTGTGTCAACAACTTCTCAGAGAGCCGCGACGTCGTGCTTTGCCTCCTCAAGGGCTTCGTTGACTTCAGCGGCGCCATCTTCACGCAGCTCTACCTCACCTTCTACGACAACGACAACAAGTCACTCATGCTCCTCATCACCTGGCTCTCCGCCGCCATCTCCATCATCTCCGTCAGCACCATCCGCGTCATGAAGGTCGTACGACAACGAGTTCAAGGTCTTCTGCACCCTGCTCTACACGTCCCTCGCCCTCACCGGCTATCTCATAGTCATCATCGTCCTCGAGAAGAAGCTTCCTTTCTTCAACCGGTGGACTGAAAGTGAGGAAGATCACGAGAGAGGCGGCTAGGGTCCTCCGTGAGATCGAAATCGGTTTCTAAACACAGTGTTAGAATGGAGCGCCGTTGAAAAAGAGAGCGACGGAAAAAAAAGGCTTGAAAGTGTTTCTTGCCAGATTTTGGCCAGAAACATTTCACTGGAATAGAGGTGAAACGTTTGGGCCTGGAATGGGCCTTGAATGGCATGGATCCCATTCAAGTGAAACAAACACCCTACACACTGGAATGCCATTCCATTCCAGGCATTCCAGCCTCCATTCAAGGGAAAAAAACAACACCTAAAGCTAACTCAAATTAAAACCAACCTTCATCAGTGACTCCAAACGATGCCCCTGGGTTTAGGCTTCATTTGGACGTGCGTTGTAATTTTTTATTGTTGCGATGAGGTGAAGTGTGTTTGGAAACTATGGTGAGGTGTGGTGTAGTAATAACTAAAAATCTATTTGGCATGTAACATTAATATTTGTAGTAGAAAAGTGTGTTCATGAAGTTTATTATTTGGATGTGTGTCTAGTTTCAACTGTGGTGTAGTCAAAATAGTAGTTTTTTCATTCAAAAATTAGTTAAGATTTTATTTCTATATTTTTTTCATCGCAAATGTGGTCAAATAAAACAACAAAACAACATAAAACTGATTCTCTAAATAATTATATAATTCTACGAAACAGAATTATCGATTACATCACCGATAGCATATGATCCCATTAAACAAACTAAATGCATAAAAAATTTAATACTTCACTTAAAGTTTCTTAAAGAAGATCAAAACTTCGAAAAAACTCAAAAAAATAAACAGTGAAGAAATCCCCGTGGGTTGCGATATAATTGCATACTTTTGGGAGAATAAATCAATGGTTATGTTTAGGAACGTGATATCAATCGGTGTGGGACATCAGATGGTAGTGCATGTTTTAAAATAGGTTTATTATCAGAATTTGCAGAAAAAGATCTGGGGTAAAAAATCATCTCCCCTTTCTTATGCTTATACATAGGAATGGGGAAATATAATTCTAAAAGCACAATTTGAGTAGGTGTTAGCGTAGAAATCTAACCGTTGACCAGTCAAATAGTCAAGGTCAAGACTTACTTAACACTCAAGAATCAGGAGATTGCAGTTAAGTTCAATTCCTCCAAACTATGTTCGAACAGAGGTTTCAAGTTAAATAGAAACCTAGATTGGACCTATTTTAATAATCTAATTAATAGCTAATTATCTAGATTAACTTAAATTAGTCTAAATTAGCCTATTGAAAAGGATAAGTTATTAAAAATTATGAAATTAATTAAGGAAAAATGGTAAAGATCATCCTAAATTGCTAAATCAAGAGAAAATACGTTTAAATCTACTGATTAATTTAATCTAATCCTAGGGTATAAGAATTCTAATATTAAATTAATCTAAAAGAAAGCAGTAAAAGAAATGTCTGAGAACAATAAAGAAGAAATCATTATTATCTAAACCTAGATTAATTATCTAAGAACAGTAGTAGAAACTACATTAAGCAGAAAATATAAACTAAGTATTGAAGAAACAGAATCATTTTATTGAATGAAATCAACTTACAGGAACATAAAACATCTTGAAAGAACTAAGGGAATCCAGGCGCACATGCTCTGTGTTTATTTTTGCGAGAGAGATTACACAGTGAAAAGAGAAAGGTATTTATTCTAGAACAGTTCAACTGCTTTGTCCAGCATGTTCTCCATCGTCTTCCATCTTTCACTCTTGATACGCCGCGTGTCCCATGTTCTCCGATATTTCCTCATTTCTCCATACCATGCTTTAGCCGATGACGGTTGCGTCTGGTCGATGAGCTTATCTATGTTGTAATGTCATCCTTCTTGATCGCCGTTCTCTTCTCGTCCATATCTTCATCGTCCAAAGTTGATAACTCGCTTATCTCTAGATCATTATCGTTCTTGGCCGATTACCTCCTTATGTAAAGATGATTTTCATTTTTGGCTGATGACTTCCTTCTTTTGGTCGATGATCTTTTACTTGACTTAGAACATTATCGTTCAATTGCTTTTGAAAGGTTCATCGTCCATATTTATTATACTGACATGGCAATCATTGATTGGTTAGCCATTATTTTGGCTAACATTTTGCCCCCAATGCGGTTATCAAGGAATTTGAATTTATGACGAGATGACCGCATCTGTCGTGATTTGACAGCTTTCGTGTTAACCATTAAGGTTAATCATGATCATTATCTAGGAAAACGAATCGTTGCTTCGTTTTCATTCTCTCTCTCCATATCCCTTGATATTTTGCATTTAATGCGCCGTACTTATCTGACATTTATACCCTTTTAGCCATACTTCTTTGGCGCGAATGAACTCTATTGGTTCTTCCTTGTTCAGTTAGGGCTTTAGCTTTCTTTCTTCTCTCATAGTCACGGCGCTTGAGCTTTCTTCGTTCTTTTGTGATTTCTGAGACTCCAGAAATTTCTTCTTCTTCTTCTCCATCAAGCTTTCTGTTTTCCGCTATGGTTCGTGAAATCAAAGCCGGTGAGGTTGTGCATAAGGAAGCCAGCAAGGCTTACGCAGAGTTCAACGAACATTTGAGATCAGATGAGGGAAGAGGGACATATCTGGTCAGGACGAGTGACTCTTCTCCCAGGTTCTTCTCTCTGGGTCCCTGTTTTATTTTCGATCTTCTGCTTTCTCTTTCCTTCGATCTCAAAGCTATTGTTCATAGTTTTCCACTTTTTGGTGATCTACCCATGTCTCAAGAACTTAATCTTTCAACTCTTTCTTCTAAGAATCCCATTACGCCATGGCCTTTGACCGATGACAAATTCATCGAGTGGCATAGTAGAATGGTCAATCATCTTGATTCAAAGAAGATATTCTTTGATGCTGGTACTTTGGATTTCTTAGACTTGAGCAATAGGGTTCCTGCTCAAAAGCCCAATTTGCTTCTCTCGTCGTTCCTTTTTTGGTCGACAGGGTATAACCATTTTGTTTTTCCTTGTGGCAACCTTTCTATTACTCTCCTTGATATCGCTCTTTTAACCGGTCTTTCTCCTATAGGCGATCTTGTATCGGCCAATATGGAGCTTTCTTCTCAAGATACGGTTTTTGAATCTGACAAGAATTATGGCGTTTTTATCAATACATACGCCAAACTTGAAGAGACCGATGACCCACCAAATGCTCGAGAACGATTAGCGTTCATCTATTACTGGCTTTGTAAGTTCGTTCTTTGTCTTTCTACTAAAAAACCGGTTAGGGGTTACATCGGTCTTGCTCAAGCTATCGCTTCTGCAAAGCAAGTTTTGTCTCTTTCCACTTTTGTTCTTTCGGCCATATACAGAGGCATTTACCTTACTCTTGAGTAATTGAGAGATGGTGGAAGTCTTACTGGTTTTGGCCTTATTTGGATCGTCCAACTATGACTTAGAGCCTATTTTCCTGGACTCCACTTACCTCCATCTTTCTCATTGGCCAGAACTCAAGGCCATTTATATCTTTCTTCCTCGTTCATTCCTAAATCCCTCCAACATACTTTTGATTATTTCTATACTTTATTCGATTTTTCTTCCTATCGTCCTTTCAACCATAATTCTCATCCAGCTTCTATTCGTCCACTCCTCGATCTGTCGGCCAATTTGGACAATGAGGATAAAAGATTGGCTTGGGCCCATTTTTTGCTTGGCCGAGACTTACACTTTGACATGTCGTGGGGTAAAGCTAACAACAAGTGCGGAGTAGAAGTATATGCTCCAAATTTTGTCGCTCGCCAATTTGGACTGAAGCAAGCTTGGCCTGTTCCTCCCTACTTTAGCTTTAACATAATAGCAAAAGGTCCATGTGTCTTTCATAACATCGATAGCGTAGTTACTGTAGAGAAGAGGGATATTGCTCTTTGTAAGCGATTCAAACTTACACATTTTGAACCAGTGGCCGATGTCGATCCTGTCATCGCGGATGTTTGGAACTCGGCCATCAAAGAGCGTCTATTCTCTCAGGACAAGAATGTTGTCTTCAATAACTTTGTTCCTCCCAAAAAGTTGGGACGTAAGAAGGAAGCCTTGGAACATGCTGAGGCAGAGGATAGACCTCAGAAGAAAAAGAAAGCTGCTGCTCCTGTTAGAAAGGGTGAAGAGTCGCCCAAGAAGAGACATGAAAAGTCTACTGAAGAGACTTGGTCTCGCAAGAAGAGAAGGATATCAATTGGTGAATCTAGGATATCTCCATTGGCCGAGAGGCCTTTGGTCGAGGAAATAGTGGCCGAGGAACATGAGAAACAAGCTCGCTCATCTTCAGCAGTGGGAGAGGATGTAGGATCGCCGGATAGCAGGCAAAGTAACCAGTCTGCTTCTGCTTCCAAGTGAGTATTCTTATTCATTCTCTTGTGTTTTTCCATCTTCATATTTGAAACTCACTGTTCTTTGTTTTTTTAGAGAATGATCAGACTCCTCTAGCCCTTCACACCTTTTGTCTCCTTCTGGTTCTCCTTCCAACTTGGGTGAGACAACTGTCCCTCAGGAAGGTGAGAAGGATCATCCTGCAGCGACAAGTCAAACTGTAGAAGTCGATTAGGAGGAAGGACTGTCAAGGGATCCTCTTCCAATTGTAAAACAAGTACGTTTCAAGAAAAGGATAAAACACTGTGTTCAGAGGAACACCAAAGTAATTGATTGTATTCTTCCTTCACGCTTTAGTTTATTGACCTTTTCTCATTTCCATATTTGAAGGTCTCTCGTAAATTTCATCGTCCGAAGAAGAAAGACGGGATGAAGTTAACGTCGAAAATCTTTTTGACGTTCTTAACTTTACTCCATCCAGACCAGGTTTGTCATCTACTGGTCAGATGCTTGTTTATGGTCCATATAGTCTTTTGAGGGACCTTGGTGATATTCAACTATCATCTGAAACAGCTTTTCCTGGTGTATCGACCTTACAACCCATGGTTGAGACATCACCTATTCTAGAGCCATCGGCTAGTGGTGTTGAACCCAGCGCTGATGTGCCCCCAGTACTTCACCAATTAACATTCCCGTCGCCACGCCTGCCCCAACTTCCATTTCACCACAAACGACGATGATCGACAACACTCTGGCGATCATATCCGCTACCACAATGGCGACATCGTTCGACACTCCACAAGCAGGCCCATCTATCGCGACGTCAGATGAGGTATGGGTTATTTCCAACTTGGTTTATATAAATGATCTCTATCGATCATAACTTTTAACCTTTCATGGACTTAGGACGATATGGCTCAATTGGTCGACTTCATCCATTCGCTCTCTGACTTATGGCGAGTTCACAAATCGGGAAAGAAAGTCGTCGTCGATCCTGAGACTATTCAACAGGGTCAGCATCACGACATCAGACGAGCTTTGGCCGATTGCATTATCATTCTGGATAAACCGCCAGAAGAAGATATTACAAACGCTGATTGGAATAATCTTGAGAGAGCGACAACTCTATTCTTGACTATCAACCCAAAGGTGTTAGGACTTTCGTCCAGAGAGATGGATGCTATCCAAAGCATAAAGTTGAAGATTGAAAGCTTGGATGCAAGAAGGAAAAAACCCATCAATGAAATCGTCCTTGTTGGAGAACGCTGAGAACGGCGAGTTCTTATAACCAATATGGTCGATAAAAACATGGAACATCTCTCAGTAAATTTGTCCGCCATCGGCGAAAGAGAATCATATATTTCAAAAGTAGAAGATCAAATCAAGGAGTTGGATGCTCGAATTCTTCAACTTAAAACTCAATGGAAATATCTGGTTTGAAAGAGTGCTCGGATAGCTGAACAAAGTAAACAACACATGGAAGAATATGATGCACTCGAAGCTGATTCCTCAAAAGACCGTCTAATCGAGCTCAATGCTGATTTGGTCAAGAACAAGCACCAATGAAAAGAAATCAGAGAGGATATCACTCGTATTTCCCAACGTCTTTCCAAGAGGAGATAGTTTGTAAATGTTGAATTGTTGGCTGATCATTTTGTAATGAACAAAAATTTTGTTAATTGCTATCGTCCATTTTGAGGATGTTTTTTCTATAACTATGCTTTTGTTTTACATTGATGGGTAGTATTTTTTTAAGGTATCGACCATTTATCATCGATCGATGTAACCCACCATCAATAGTCCTTAGTTGATATGACCCATTTGGCAAAACATGATCGACCAAATATGATCCTTCTCAATTGGGCGTCCACTTTCCATACTTAGGGTCATTTCGATCTACAAGTAAGATCATTTTCCATACTAAGTCTCCTTCTTGAAAGCCTTTTGACACTACTCTTTTGTTATAGATATCGGTCACTTTCAACTTTTGTGCTTCAATATTTTCTAAGGCAATAGCTCGCTGTTCATCAAACTCTAAAAGATTATACATTAATGTTGTTAGCCCTAATATTGGTTCGATGGTGTCAATATATAATTGATGATAAAACATTGGTTTAATATTATTATCTGTTAATTTGGAAAGCATTAAAATCATATTTAATGTGTTTTTGTACTGACGGTTGATGCTACGAACGATGCATGGATCGATCGTGGGGTATGGCGGTTGATGGAAGGATCGATGGCGGAAGCTAAACATGGGAAAATAGGCACCGGTCGATGGACCGATCGACCGTGGGCAATGTGACCAAGTCTTGAAGGTGCGACGGTCGATCGAGGTATCGACCATGAGAAGCAGTTGTCACAACAGAGCCTGACGGTCGATGTCACGGTCGATGGGACGCCCGACGGTGACTCTTGACGGTCGATAGGTAGATCGACCGCGACTCAAGGAAAGCCTGACGGACGATGTCACGGACGATGCGACGGTCGACCATGAGCCCAGAAAAGAGCTGTTAGAGAGCCGTTGCAGGAGCAGAAACTAGTCGTTGGGAGGCTATTTGGAGGGTTTTGGAGCTCAGCTATAAAAGAGGAGTTGCAGCAAACTTGCCAAGGACTTAGGGAGAGCTAAGGGATTATTGTAGTGATATTCCTCCTAAACTCAAAGATCCGGGTACTCCTACAATTTCTTGTTGTATAGGAAATCGTTTGATTGATGGAGCTTTACTTGATCTAGGAGCTAGTGTAAATCTCATGCCTTATTCATTGTACTCCAGGTTTGGCATAGGCGAACTTAAACCTACTGCGATGACTCTATAGTTAGCTGATCGTTCAATTAAAACCCCATGGGGTGTGCTCGAAGATGTTCTCGTTAAAGTTGATCAGTGTGTGTTTCATGTAGATTTCGTGGTGTTGGATATGGAACCGAGCTTGCAAACTAAGAAAACCGTTTCTATAATTCTTGGTTGACCTTTCTTAGCTACGGCCAATGCTTGCATTAATTGTAGGGATGGTATTATGACAGTTACTTTTGGAAATATGGAGTTGAAACTGAATATTTTTCATACATCAAAACACCATGCATATGATGATGATTGTTTCATGATAAATGCTTTGATGAATAATGATGATCTCGATATGTGTGTGGATGATGCTATGTATAAGATAGTGCATGATGATGATGTGTCTAGTGAAAGTTATACAAGTGCATGTGATGCGTCATTTTTAGATGATGATGATGTGGTGTTTAGAGATGATCTGCCAGATTTAAATGTTGATTTTCCAGATTTATGTGATGAGATTGTGGATGTTAATGATGATATACCAACTGGTGATGCTAATGGTCTTGATATTATTGATGTGGTGACAAATTGTGATTTTTATGAGGATGTTTGCAATATTTCTTGGAAGAAAATTCCGATTGAACCTTTACCTCCTACTTCTTCAACTCCAGCTTTACCGGTCTTTGATTATGCCCCCTAATCTGGATTTGAAAATATTGCCTTCTAATCTTAAGTATGCCTTCCTTGGATCTGATTCTACGCTTCCGGTGATTATCTCCTCTTTGTTAACCAAAATTCAGGAGTCTCAATTGATTGAAGTTCTTACATTACATAGGACAACCATTGGATGGTCCATAGGAGATCTTAGAGGTATTGACCCTTCTATTTGCATGCATCGTATACATCTAGAGGATGAAACTAAAAGTGTTAGAGAGATGCAGCGTCGTCTTAATCCTTTAATGAAAGACGTGGTCATGAAAGAAGTAGTGAAACTCCTAGATGCTGGTATCATATACCCGATTTCCGATTCTAAATGGATTAGCCCAACACAGGTAGTTCCTAAGAAATCTGGGATCACTGTAGTTAAAAATAAAAAAGGAGAAGAAATCACGACCCGCTAGACTACAGGTTGGAGAGTGTGTATTGATTATCGGAGATTAAATACCTTAACTTGGAAGGACCATTTTCCTTTACCTTTCATTGATAAGATTTTAGAAAGGTTAGCAGGTCAATCATATTATTGTTTCCTTGATAGTTACTCAGGTTATAACCAGGTAGCTATAGATCCTGTCGACCAAGAGAAAACGACCTTTACCTGTCCCTTCGGAACATTTGCATATAGAAGAATGCCTTTTGGTTTGTGTAATGCTCCGGCTACGTTTCAACGTTGTATGCTTTCGATTTTTGGGGACATGAATGAGCAATTTCTTGAAGTTTTCATGGATGATTTCTTTGTTTTTGGCAAAACCTTTGAATCTTGTTTGTCTAATCTTTCTAAGGTGCTTGCTAGATGTGAGGAAACTAACCTTGTACTTAGTTGGGAGAAAAGTCATTTCATGGTTATTGAAGGAATCGTGCTTGGTCATTTGATTTTGGGTAGAGGAATAGAAGTAGATAAAGCGAAACTTGAATTAATTTCTAAATTGCCGCCTCCTTCTTCAGTTCGTCAAATCCGATCATTCTTAGGTCATGCGGGATTTTATCGTCGATTTATGAAAGATTCTAGTAAAGTATCCCGACCTCTCTGTGCATTGCTTACGAAAGATGTTCCTTTCGTATTTGATGACTCATGCCTTAAAGCTTTCAACATCCTTCGCGACTCGCTATCTTCAACACCTATTTGGCATCCCCCTATTAATGATCATCCTTTCGAGATTATGTGCGATGCTTCTGATTTTGCCGTTGGTGCTGTGCTCGGGCAAACGATTGATAAATTGCCCAGAGTTATCTATTATGCTAGCAAAACCGTGAATGAAGCTCAGCTTAATTATACTTCCACTGAAAAGGAATTGCTAGCTGTGATTTTTGCCTTGAAAAAATTCCATTCTTATCTTCTTGAATCCAAGGTTATTATTTTCACCGATCATTCGGCCTTAAGATATCTTGTAGGGAAGAAAGAACTCAAGCCGAGACTAGTCCGTTGCATTATGCTTCTGCAAGAGTTTGATCTTGAATTAAGAGATAAGAAGGGAGCTTTGAATGTAGCAGCCGATCATTTATCTAGACTTCCCTTAGATGTGATAAACGATTCAGCCCCGATTAATGACACATTCCCTGATGAACATCTTTTCGTGGTTGATCATCCTCCTACACCTTGGTTTGCGCATATTGTAAATTATCTTGTCACCGGATTTATTCCTTCTCATTGGACCAAGCAGGACAAACATAAATTCTTCTCTAGAGTGAAATCCTATGTTTGGAATGATCCGATTCTCTTGAAACATTGTCCTGATCAAATTATGCGATATTGCGTACCTGAATCCGAGATTATTTCTATCTTAACCACTTGTCACTCTCATGCTTGTGGAGGACATTTTTCTAGCCGAAGAACAGCAACCAAAATCTTTCAATCTGGGTTTTATTGGCCAACTGTATTTCGCGATGCCCATAGTTTTTCTCAAGCTTGCCTTAGGTGTCAACATCTTGGCATTATTTCTAGTAGAAATGAAATGCCACAAACTTCTATCATTGTTTGTGAAATTTTTGATGTTTGGGGCATCGACTTCATGGGTCCTTTTCCTCCTTCAAACGGATTAACTTACATCCTTTTAGCAGTTGGTTATGTTTCTAAATGGATTGAAGCTATAGCTACTAGGACAAATGATCATCGAGTTGTTCTCAAATTTCTTCATTCGAATATCTTTTCTCGATTTGGTCATCCTAGGGCTATTATTAGCGATGGAGGTTCTCACTTCATGAATAGATATTTCCGCCACACCCTTGATAAATACAACATCTCTCATAAAATTGCCACACCTTATCACCCTCAAACTAGTGGCCAAGTAGAGGTGTCGAACCGTGAAATTAAGCGAATTTTAGAAAATGTTGTGCGGTCGGATAGGAAAGATTGGGCATGCGACTCAATGACGCTTTGTGGGCATATCGTACTGCTTATAAAACTCCAATTGGTATGTCCCCATATAGAATGGTTTATGATAAACATTGCAATCTTCCGGTAAATATCATGAACAAAGCTTGGTTAAATATTCATAAAGTGAATTGGAACCCATGGACTGGACGTGATACGCGCTTGCTTCAATTAAATGAACTAGAAGAGATCCGAAATGAAGCCTATGATAATTCTCTGATTTATAAAGCCCGGTAAATATCATGAACAAAGCTTGGTTAAATATTCATAAAGTGAATTGGAACCCATGGACTGGACGTGATACGCGCTTGCTTCAATTAAATGAACTAGAAGAGATCCGAAATGAAGCCTATGATAATTCTCTGATTTATAAAGCCCGGACTAAAGCGTATCATGATAAATTTATACATCATTGAGTTTTTAACGATGGTGATAAAGTGTGGTTATTCAATGCCAAGCTTCGACTCTTCCCTGGAAAACTTAGGTCTAGGTGGAACGGTCCCTTCGTAGTAAAACAAGTCTTTCCTCATGGAGCAATCGAAATCCGACACCCTAAGTCTGGCTCCACCTTTACAGTGAATGGCCATAGATTGAAGCCTTACATTGAAAGCCCCCCACAACTAGACCCTACGATGACATTGGACGAGCCGCATTATCGGTGATTGATCGATAGCTACGTCGAGCTAGCGACGTTAAACCGAGCGCTTGATGGGAGGCAACCCATCCGTTTCTTATAGTTTGCTTTCTTGGTTTTGTAGTTAATTTATTTGCTTTTCCTGATTTTTGTTTTGTTGTTGGCTAAGTATGAATGATATCCTATTTAGTCCTTGTAAGGCTTGCAATGTTTGATGTGTTTTTGGATTTTGCTTGGCATCTCTTCGTCTCAAACCTTTAAGTTCGATCTGGTTTGTTGGAGTTGGTTGACCCAGGCATTAAGAGGATCAAGATCGGTCTCCTTATTGCCATAAGATCGATCTCTATCGACTCTTCCCTGGAAAAACAGAGCACCCGAGCTGAACTCAAACTCGTACCGCCTTCCTCCCGCCGGCTTCGCCTCTAGCATTATCCTATTCGTTCTCCAATCCGTGTACAACTCCTAGAGGATGAACGTCCTCTATTTAAGCTGGCCTCTTTCTCTCCGTTTCATCACCCTTGTCTGTCGTCATCCAGTGTTTTCCGTCTCCGACGTGGATCTCGGTGTGGATTTCACAAGCCAGTTCGGCCTAGTATTATTCGGTAGGGATCTTAGTCCTTTGATTCTTTCTTTCTCTCTTTTCTCTCTCAGTTTCTGTTGTCTCTACCGGCAGAACCCATGGCTTTCGCCATGGATTCTGACCATTGACGCCGGTGACCAAAGCCGGTGTCCTCCGTATTCTCTCTTCCTTCTTGGTCTTGGGCCTTTCCTTATTCTTTATTCTTTCTTTCTTCCTTTTCCTCCTCCGTCCAGCCATCCCCAGATTCACTCTTAGGATCGATCTTGTTCTCAGTTTATATTGTTCTTCCTAGTCTGGGGATGTCCGATCGATCCTCTTAACCCCTTAGGATCGATCTCATCCTTCCAATTATGGTTTCTCTCGTCTTTCAGATACTGAACTAACCTACAAATTAATTACAGCCATGTCGTACTTTGGATCCGACGACCACTCCTATCATTCCCATGAAGCGTATGTTGAGCCAGGATCGCCAGCATCGCATGTGAGGACCTGTCCCTCTACTCCTATGGCTCGTTGTAGACCGCATGGGCAATTTGGTAAATTGCACCTTGTTGGTTTGTTTCACACCCGCGTGTGCACACATTGACCTTGGTTGTGGTTGTGTTTGTTTAGAAAGGTTAGGTGGACCCGAGATCAGAAGATCTGGACATGGGCTTGAGTTCCAGCCCAAGTTTGCCTTTCTGGGCAAGGGAGATCGATCCCATTT
Organism: Narthecium ossifragum; assembly: GCA_963920575.1. Lineage (NCBI taxonomy): Eukaryota > Viridiplantae > Streptophyta > Magnoliopsida > Dioscoreales > Nartheciaceae > Narthecium > Narthecium ossifragum. The sequence continues at coordinate 8,999,613 of OY986973.1, forward strand.
TGAAGTGGGATCGATCCCTCTGTGCCTGGAAGTCGTTGACGGTGGAGCTCATGACGACGGCCACGAGTGGCCGTCGCTTCCCCTGTAAGCGGAGGGAGGACTTTCCCTCCCCTCCCCCAGCTTTTCCCCGCCTTCGTCGGCTTTCCCCCGGGCTTTCCTTCCTCTTCTTTCCTTCTCTTCTCTTCTCTTCTTCTTCCTTCTTTCTCTTCTTCCCGCGGCTCTGCTTTCTTCCCCTGTTTCCGGCAGCGAGCTTCCCCTCTTCCGTTCTCCCTCCTCCGACCATCATTTTGGGTGTTCTAAGGCTCGTTGGATCCGTGGCAACGAGAGGAAGGCTCCTGGTGTGGTTTGGAGGCTTGTTGTTGACTGGTTGCGAGGGATCAACCGGGTTTAGCGTTCTTCGGTAGGTTCTTCTACCTACTGTGTTCTTTATTGGGTTTCTTTAGATCTAGCCGTTGGATATTGTTGATATTTGTCTTGTTGGATTCCTCATGCCTAGTAGAATTACTGATTTAAGTTTCATGATATTTGGTTGAGATTTGAATAGGTTTTATGAATGATTAATCTCAGATTTTCCGGTTTTCTGCTGTTCTTGAAGAATAGCCGGCTTGCGACGAGTTTTTCGGCCGGCACGTACATGATCTTGGTTTGTGATGAACATAAGAGCTGTAGATCTCTGAGTTATTTTTCCATTCCATCTTAATTCGTATGTTTCCGATTTTCCTACGATTTGTTAGGAATTATTTGCTGGAGGGCTGCGTTGCAGCAATTAACTGGTAAGCTGGTGTGAAGCTATCGGATCGATCCCAAAGCTAGCTGATGGTGTTTTATGGTCTAATTTTTAGTGGTTTTGATTAATATTTTCCCATTAATCCAACCGTTCGATGATGATGGATTTTGGATATGTTGATCTTGGTATGTACACCTACTGATGGCTAAGTTGGATCTTGAATCCAACATCGTTTGGACGTCGGATCGACGGGATCAATTAGCCCCTAAGTAAAGGTTTTGAGTGTTTTGAATATAATATTATATTTCGGAATATAATATTATATTGTTTACTGTTCATCATCGTTTTCGGGGTTGCTTCCCGTTGCAGGAGTCCGCGGTTGACGGTCGCGGTACCGTCGTAATGCCGGGACCCGCTACGGATTGGTTGGCAGCGGTCGGTAGTACCGCTGCAGCGATCCGGTTGACTTGTATGCTACCCTTGATATACTGTTGCATGCCTATCTCCTATTTGTGTATGTCATAGCATACATCGTTTATTTGTGCATTAGTTGCATTGGTTAGGGCGTGGGTGATCCGTGGGTCACCGTCCCGAGGCTGGAAGCTCGGACTTAGCCCTAGGACCGGGGTTGGGCTGTTTGGACCCGGTTTGAATTGTAGTGTCCAATCTACTCAAGAGGTCGTGTCGGCCTCGAGTCGGATCTGAGGTGTAGCCGGTGTCCGGTGTTTCTAAAACTCTTGAGTAGAGGAGTTGCCTACTCAGTGGTGTCTCTTCTCACCAAACAGTGTTCAGTGTCCTATTGAGAGTCAGCAGTGTTGTTTCCTGCTACTGAGTGTGACCTGACATGTGACCAGCCCGGCTGGAAGACCATGATCGTGGGCCTCAGGGACACGCGGTGGGGTTATACACCCAGGTTCTACTTGAGGGCGGCACTGTTGCGTTTCCCTCTTCCTTTTGTGTGTCGTAGTGTAGATCCCTACTGAGCTTAGTGCTCACACCTACCCGGGCTACGTTTTGTAGGTGCAGGCGTCAGTTCTTCCTCTGTGGCCCCTACCGGGCAGTTGGTCGGCGGTGCGGCGGCGCCTGGTGGACTTTGAGTGGTGGCGATCTTTTTTGCTTTTACCTTATGTTAGTTAGTCTCCTACGGGAGTGATGTTGTATTTGGATCTTCCCCTCTCCGAGGTTATGTATATTAACACTTTGAGTTTTAAATCTGTGGTTCGATGCTGTTGAATTAATGTCTTGAATTGGGGGTTTTTTGATGAATTGCTAGGGAGACCAATAGGTTAGAGGGAACCCTCGCCGTTCTTTTTTCGCATTTTGTAGGTTCCGGTTCGCGTCGCCAGGCCCGGTTGGGCTTTCACGGGTCGGGGCGCGAGAGCTTGGTATCAGAGCATAGGTTGTAGATCCCAGGGTTTAGGATCAGGATTCGGTTGAGATTGAGTATAGAATGGGTTAGTTCTATGTCTAGAACATCCGTGCATGCTCATTTTGATATGTTGTGCTTTTCCGCTTTCTGTTTGTGTTGCCTTGTTTTTGCGGCTTCTGACGAGTGAACGCTTGTTGTCGTTGGTGATTGCACAGATGTCGGGAGCTCGAGCCCGACCTTCGGTTGTTGGTCGAGGTGGGGCACGACCTGGTCGGCCCGCTCGACCAGACAGGGTAGCACCTGTCAGGACGGTCAGAGCTCGACGGACTGAACCATCACCAGCGACGGTTGCGGTCACACGGGAGGAGGCCCCTCTCGCCGAGGAGGGGGTTCTCTCTTCGGTCGACTGGCGGGCCGCGGCAGCGGTCATGATGGACTTCCAGCGGCTGAACCCGCCTAGGTTCAGCGGTGAGACTGGAGATTCGACTACGGCAGACGGTTGGCTCCGAGCAGTCACGCGTGTTCTCGACGCTCTCTTCGTCGGGGATGACCGGAATCGGGTCACCCTCGCGGCGTTCCAGCTCGATGGTAACGCCCTTGACTGGTGGTGCACTGCCCAGCACACCAGTGGCAGAGAGGAGCCGACGTGGGAGGAGTTCAGGGCATTGTTCTTGGACGCGTACTTCCCGGATAGTACGCGTGATGCCTTGTCTCGCGAGTACCAGTCTCTCCTGCAGGGTACTCGCTCCGTGCAGCAGTATGCCACCCGGTTCACTAATTTAGTCTATTTCATGGGGGCAGTGGCAGCAGATTCAGTGGCCAGGGCACGACAGTTCGAGTGGGGTCTTCGTCCAAAGATCAGGCGCCAGACGAGTTCCCACCGCTTTCAGACGCACTCAACAGTCCTGAACTGCGCCTTGGTAGTGGAGGCGCAGTTGCGAGACGAGAGGTGCTGGGCAGTTCCACCGGCATCCTCTACCGGTGTACCGCAGAGACCCCAGGGCAGAGGGGGGTTCGGTAGGGGGCAACCGTGGCGTCAGCGGTCCTTTCAGCAGCGGCCACAGCTTGCACCGCAGTACCAGCAACCACTACCGAGCCCACCAGCCCCGTTTCTACTGACAGCCGGGCCATTTGGGCAGGCTTCGTCAGGGGGAGACCAGGGACGACAGCCTGGCGTATCAGTCACTTGCTACCTGTGCGGGCAGCCGGGGCACTACCGTAGAGACTGCACTTCGCGAGGAGCGCAGAGCGGTATGCCGCAAGGCAGTAGAGGCGGAGGGTCCGGTGCCTGGCAGGGGAGCGGGGGTGGACGCGGGCCAGGGCGTCCCAGAGGCAGAGGCGGCCAGCGGGGGCAGGTGTTTGCCCTCCCAGTTCGGGAGCGACAAGACACCGTCCAGCTGTATCAGCCGCCACCGCAGTATCAGCCACCACCACAGTACCAGCAGCTGTTGCAGTACCAGCAGCTGTTGCAGTACCAGCAGCCGCAGCAGTATCAGCAGGAAGCGGCAGAGCCAACCGTCCTCAAAGGTATCTTTCAGCTTTCTAGTTCTTTAGTAGATGTGCTGATAGACTCTGGGGCGTCTCATTCCTATATTGGTAGCATGTGTGTGGCATCGCTAGGATTAGAGACGAGTTGGCTAGAGGTGGCACATTGTGAGGACCCGTCCCTCTATTCCTGTGGCTCGTGGTTGACCGCAAGGGCAATTTGGTAAATTACACCTTGTTGGTTTGTTTCACACCCGTGTGCACACACAGGCCTTGTTTTGGTGTATGTGTTTGAATAAAATGGCTAGGTGGACCCTGGATCGGAAGATCCCAATTCGGGCGCGCAGAAGCTCGCTTTAGGGCAGCTGGCGGCCCGTGAGCGATCGATCGCACATCGATCGGAAGCTTGAGTGTGTCGGCCCTGTTTTCCTCCGCAAGGACGCCCGTCGTGGCCGTCACTCCCTTTGTCAGCGAGGGGATGGCCTCACCTCCTTTTCCCCGGCATTCTCGGCCTTCCCCTACTCTTCCCTTCCTTTCCCTTCCCTTTCCTTCCCTTCTCTTCTCTTCTCTCCCTCTCCTTGGCTGGTTCTTCTTCCCGCAAGCAGAGCTTGCTCTGTTTCCTTCCGGCAGCCCGCTCTCCTTCGTCGTTCTCCTTCCTCCGGCCACCATTTTGGGAGCTTGAAGGCTCGTTAGAATCGTGGCGACGTGAGGACGATCTGGGATGTGGTTTAGTAGCTTGGTTAGCAGCGGTTTAGCGGGGATCATCCAAGGATTACCGGCTTCGGTAGGTGTTCTACCTACTTGCACTCTTTAATGGGTTTCTCTTAATCCAACCGTTGGATCTGTTGATCTTCATGTATTTAGATGCATCTTGCCTAGGGGAATTACTGATCTAAGTTTCATAATCTTTGGATGAGTTTTGAGTAGGATTTATGCAAGATTAATCGCGGATTTTTCGGTTTTCTGGTGTTCATGAAGAACAGCCGGCTTGCGGCGAGATTTCCGGCTTGTACGAGCATGATCTTGGGTTTTGTTGAATAAAACAGTTGTAGATCTATGAGTTATCTCTCCATGCCATCTTATTTCGCATTTTTCCGATTTTCCTACGAATTTTGATGAATTAATTGCTGTCGGGCTGCATTGCAGTAATTAACTGGTAAGTTAGTTTAATTAGTGGTTTTGATTTGCGTTTTCCCGTTAATCTAACCGTTGGATGAATCTGGATTTTGGGTATGTTGATCCATGCTTATAGATCTACTGGAGGCTAGCTTGGATCTCAAATCCGACGTCGGTTGGACGTCGGATCGACGGATCAAACAGCTGCCATGTAGAGAATATTTGATGTTTGGAATATAATATTATATGCTGGAATATAATATTATATTTCTCTATTGTTCATTAGCGGTTTTTGGGGAATGTTTAATATAAATGGGATGAAGGTGTGCCCTGGTTGTTGCCTGTTGATATTGATCGGACTACTTAGTCGGATTGACCCGGGCAAGTTTGATCGATCCGACTTCAGGAGGGATCGATCCATGGGTATGTTGGATCGATCCAGGTTGCACCAAGATGGTCTGTTCATTGAGGGCTGTCGGATCGATCCATGGGTATGTTTGGATCGATCCAGGGTTTCCCAGGAACAGTATTTGAGGGCAACAGGGAATGGCATGTTAGTGGTATTGCTATGAATGATGTTTATTTATATTGTTATATTATTTGCTTGCTTATACTGCCTTGTTGTTGCATGCTTTACTGTTTTACTTATCTGCTTTACTGCTTATTTATCTGTCTGTCCTTATTGTTAATTATCTGCATGTTTATTCTCTTGTTTTATTATTGTCTTGCTTTGTTGTGCATTAGAGGCATGTTAGGCTAAGTGTTGGCTGTCGTTACCCCGGTATGGGTGTCCTATTGGTATGGTCATTGTCCACCCTGTGTCAGGGACTGTCGGAGGAGGACCACCCCTGAACAGTGGCCATCGGAGGGACATACTATGGACAGGAACCCTAGGGGTATCGAAGGGATTTGTGGGCTCTTTAGTATTGTCATTGTCCACCCTGTGTCAGGGACTATCGGAGGAGGACCACCCCTGAACAGTGCCCGTCGGAGGGACATACTATGGACAGGAAGCCCAGGGGCTGTCGGAGTAAGTCCAACCCAGGCAGTGTCTGTTCCTGCCCACTGTGGCGACCAGTGTGGGCCCAGTTCGTTTGGGTGACTACAGCCGGAACCCTAGGGGTCCTTGGCAAGCCTTAGCACTTGGCATAGAGTTAGTACGGTTGGAGTCGCCCTTCCTTGTGTGTGTGTCGTAGAGTAGAACCCTACTAAGCCTTTGCTCATTCCTACCTGGACCGCGGTGTTTGTAGGTACAGGTACCAGCGCTTCCCCTGTGGGCCCCCGGTGTTCGTCCTGTGACAGCGCGTCGCCAGCTGACCATGTTTGAGGACCAGGACGGCTTTGTCTGTGCTTTTGCGGAAACCTCAGATGATGTAATATTTTGTATAACCCTGTTATATGTAAATATTGTTGTAAATACGGTTTTGGTTCAATAATGGTTAGATTACTGTTGTCCTTTGTTTATTCTTGCATCTGTTTCCGCTGGTTGGTTGTAGTAGATGTAGGTTCCCCCTCGTGTCCCGGTCCGGGTGGGTTTCCTGGGCCGGGGCGCGACAACATACAGTATGGTATCAGAGCCTGTTTCCAGCCGGAAATTGTGCCAGCGAGGACGCTGGGCCTCCAAGGGGGGTGGATTGTGAGGCTCGCTGGGTCTACCGTGGGACAACATGCCTGCGCCTGGAGGGCGGGGCTGAGTCGGGTAGCCGGGTAAGCAATCCTACAACGCCTGGGTATGGTCCGGGGTTCGATATAAGTATATAGTAAGCCCTTAATAGACACATTGCGTTTTAAAGCCGTGCTGGCAGTGATTCGCAAGAAAACTCCATGGTTAAGCGTGCTCGACCTGGAGTAGTCACACGATGGGTGACCTTCAGGGAAGTTTTCCCAGATTTCTTCGGTGAGCCAAAAGCGGACAATATTGTGTCGGGTGGGGCCCTCGGGTGGATCCTGGTCGGACCGGGAGCCCGTGAGCCGGGGCCCAGTGGAGGGCCGGGGCGTTACACACATTCTGTAGACTCACCGATCGGCGGCACAGTCAGGGTAGACCGGGTCTGCCGATCTTGTTCTTTGGAGGTTGGAGGCCTCCGTGTCTGTGTAGACCTGCGGGTGCTAGACATGACAGGCTTCGATATGATACTCGGTATGGACTGGTTAGCAGCATACCGATATGATACTCGGTATGGACTGGTTAGCAGCATACCGAGCCATCATCGACTGTGGTCGCCGGAGGGTGGTCGCTTGGACACCCGATGGGACATAGTTTGTGCTGTTGGGGTATCGGTTTTCAGCCGATTCCTTTGCTTGTGGTGTGGGGAGGCGTGGCAGCGAGCTTTCAGCCTTGCTGGCCAGCCTGTCCCTCTTTTGGTTCAGAGGGAGTGCAGCAGAGCAGTTTCTCCAAGATCGTGTGGGACTACACCGACGTGTTTCCCGAGGTGTTGCCAGGGCTTCCACCGCCCAGAGAGGTCGATTTTGAGATCGACCTGGTACCGGGTACCGCACCGATCTCTCTCCCAGCTTTCAGGATGGCACCAGCAGAGCAGAGTGAGTTGAGGACCCAGCTAAACGATCTTACCAGCAGAGGTTTCATCCGTCCCAGCATGTCTCCCAGGGGGGCGCCTGTGTTGTTCGCGAAGAAGAAGGATGGTACCCTTCGACTTTGCATAGACTACAGGAGGCTCAACAGGGTGACGGTGAAGAACCGGTATCCGATGCCGAGGATCGACGTCTTGTTCGACCAGCTGCGAGGATCTTCAGTGTTCTCGAAGATCGACCTCCGCACCGGCTACCACCGGTTGAGGGTTCGGGATTGCGACATCCCGAAGACGGCTTTTCGGACTCGGTACGGCCTGTACGAGTTTGTGGTGATGCTGTTTGGGCTGACGAACGCACTAGCAGCGTTCATGGATCTCATGCAGAGGATCTTCTGGCCTTTTTTAGACGAGTTCGTGGGGGTGTTCGTCGACGACATCCTTATCTACTCCCGGTCAGAGGTGGAGCACGAGCGACACTTGGCGACAGTGTTGCAGCTACTTCGGGAGTATCGGCTTTATGCCAAGGCTTCCAAGTGCGAGTTCTGGCTTGCACAGGTGGGATTCCTTGGACACGTGGTGTCGGCAGCAGGGGTCTCAGTTGACCCGGCCAAGGTCGAGGCAGTGGTACAGTGGCAGTGACCGAGGACAGTGTTTGAGGTCCGTAGTTTCTTAGGCCTGGCGGGTTACTACATGCGGTTCGTGCGGGACTTCTCCAAAGTTGCCGGACCGTTGACCAGACTGTCACAGAAGGCCGTCCCGTTCATGTGGGATGATGCTTGTGAGCGAGCCTTCGTAGAGCTGAGGACCAGGTTGACCAGTGCGCCGGTGCTGATCGTCCCAGAGCGAGGTGTTGGTTACAGTGTTTACTGCGACGCCAGCGGTGAGGGTTTGGGGTGCACGTAGTTTCCTATGGTTCTCGTCAGTTGAAGAACCATGAGAGGAACTACCCGACTCACGACTTGGAGCTAGCAGCGGTGGTCTTCGCCCTGAAGACCTGGCGGCAATATCTCTATGGCGAGAAGTTCTCAGTCTTCTCGGACCATAAGAGTTTAAGGCACGTTTTCACCCAACGTGACCTCAACATGAGGCAGCGACGCTGGATGGAGCTACTGGAGGACTACGACTTTGAGTTGCATTACCATCCTGGTAAGGCAAACGTCGTAGCAGACGCGCTGAGCAGACAGGTGAGAGACACCAGAGCAGCAGTTGCAGGGTTGTCAGTGCGGCAGTGGCAGGCTCTAGAGACGGCGGGCCAGTTGGGGGTCGAGTTTGAGGATCGGGGATCCAGCAGCTTCCTCTACGCAGTGCAGAGTATGCCAGCAGTTCTAGCCAGAGTGTTAGGGGCACAGCACAGTGACCCAGAGCTCGAGGAGTTACGCACAGCAGCGGGCGGGGACTGGGTAGTATCGCCAGACGGAGGGCTACGGTTCCGAGGCAGAGTAGCGGTTCTAGCAGATCCAGTTCTTCGAGACGACGTTCTACGAGAGTTCCACCACTCTCGCTTTGCGGTTCATCCCGGCGGCACCAAGATGTACCAGGATTTTCGGCGACAGTTCTGGTGGCGCGGGATGAAGAGGGCAGTGACGGAGTTCGTATCGCGCTGCCTTACCTGTCAGAAGGTCAAGGCAGAGCACCAGCAGACTCCGGGGTTACTTCAGCGAGTTCCACTAGCTGAGTGGAAGTGGGAGCACATCACGATGGACTTCGTGACCGGGCTACCGAGATCGCCTAGGGGGAATGACGTGATTTGGGTCATCGTTGATCGATTGACCAAATCGGCGCATTTCCTGCCTATGCGGCTGACAGACTCGACCGACAGGTTGGGCAGTTTGTACGTCAGAGAGGTAGTCAGACTACATGGGGTTCCAGTGTCGATAGTGTCAGACCGTGACCCCAGGTTCACCAGCAGGTTCTGGTGAGACTTTCAGGAGGCAGTTGGCACACTCCTGACTTTCAGTACGGCTTTCCATCCGCAGACAGACGGGCAGTCAGAGCGGACGATCCAGATCTTGGAGGACATGCTAAGAGCATGTGTTCTCGACGCAGGAGGCAGCTGGGAGGAGCACGTTCCCTTGGTGGAGTTCGCCTACAACAACAGCTACCAGTCCAGTCTTGGAGTAGCACCTTTCGATGCGTTGTACGGTAGGCCGTGTCGTTCCCCAGTGTGCTGGATAGAGGTTGGAGAGGCTTCACTCACCGGTCCAGACATCGTCAGGCGGTCGTCAGAGAGGTTAGTGCAGATCAGGCAGAGGCTTCTGACGGCTCAGAGGCGGCAGAAGAGTTATGCTTATCAGAGGCGACGACCGTTGGAGTTTGCAGTCGGCGACCGAGTGTTCTTGCGAGCATCACCGTACAGAGGTTCTGTCAGGTTTGGCAGAGGTGGTAAGTTGGCGCCGAGGTTCGTCGGGCCGTTTGAGATTTTAGAGAGGGTCGGCGAGGTAGCTTACCGCCTGGATCTTCCTCAGCACATGTCTGCTGTGCACCCGACTTTCCATGTGTCGATGCTGAGGAAGTATCACCCAGACCCGGCTCATGTCATCAGGGTGGATGACATTGAGCTTGACGCAGACGTGAGCTTTGTTGAGCAGCCGGTTCGAGTAATTGACCGAAGGGATCAGGTCTTGCGGGGCAAGGCGATTCCCTTGGTAAAGGTACTGTGGAGGCACAGAGACACCGAGGAGGTCACTTGGGAGCGCGAGGCGCGCATGCGGCAGGAGTTTTCGCAGTTGTTTTCTTCTCGAGGTACCTCTTGTCCTGTCTTCTAGTGTAGCTGCTTTGTTGTTCCGAGCCATACCCTTATCGAATCTCGGGGCGAGATTTCCTTTCAGGGTATTAGGATGTAAGGACCTGTCCCTCTACTCCTGTGGCTTGTTGTAGACCGCAAGGGCAATTTGGTAAATTGCACCTTGTTGGTTTGTTTCACACCCGCGTGTGCACACACTGACCTTGGTTGTGGTTGTGTTTATTTAGAAAGGTTAGGTGGACCCGAAATGGGAAGATCTGGACTTGGGCTTGAGTTCCTGCCCAAGTTTGCCTTTCTGGGCAAGGGAGATCGATCCCATTTTGTAGTGGGATCGATCCCTCTGTGCCTGGAAGTCGTTGGCGGTGGAGCTCGTGACGACGGCCACGAGCGGCCGTCGCTTCCCCTGTCAGCGGAGGGAGGACTTTCCGTCCCCTCCCCCAGCTTTTCCCCGCCTTCGTCGGCTTTCCCCCGGGCTTTCCTTCCTCTTCTTTCCTTCTCTTCTCTTCTCTTCTTCTTCCTTCTTTCTCTTCTTCCCACGGCTCTGCTTTCTTCCCCTGTTTCCGGCAGCGAGCTTCTGATCGCTCGCAAAGGTTGTCGTTAAAATGTTGCTAACCTCAATCAAATCTTAAATTTATATCCTTGTTCAATCACTAATGCTACTAGCTAGACTAGTGGTGAAATCCGGAGTCAAACCACAGGGAATTACTCGGAAACTGAAATCAATACTCAAAACTCGAATCCTACGCGAAGTGATCAAAATATGGGTTTAATTATCTAAGAATTATCTAAGAAAGCAAGTAAAGTGATCGGGATTTGAACCAAGTTATGAAGTACCTAGGGATTACTCAATCCACCCTAGCTTCACCTTTAATCTTCTCTAGTTATCCTCTTGCTCACTTCTCTCAACATTATGGATCATGTGGCTACAAGCTCACATGAATCCCTAAAATAAGATTTATGTTCCTAACGGCATAGCCTATCTTTCTTGGCATAGGTTGTCTTCGATCCTACGATTACTTTAAGTTATACTACTCCTAATGACCTTGGCACAACCTATCCAAGCTTAGCATAGCCTATCTCACTAGCCAACCATAAATCACATGATAACCATCTCATAAATCTGTATAAACAATCACAGAAAACTTATACGACTGAAAATACTTCAAAGGAACTCTGTTCCCTCAAATCTCTAATCATGAAAATCATATTTATAAGATCATGTTGAGAAGAAGTTTACAAGAATCAAATCAAAGAAAATCAAAAGCTACACTAGGGTTTCATGATATCCCTAAGTTTAGAATTAGTTACTCATCTTCTGGGAGAGATCCATAGGTGTTGGGAAGGAAGCCGTCGATCTCCGCGGTAAGATCTCCATCTTCAAAACCCTAACCTTCTCCTCCAAAAGTGGTCCAAAAGATGAGAAGTTTTGCTGGAATAACCCCTTTTTATAATAAAAACCCTTAATCTCGGAATTAGGGTTATGGCTAAGTTGAGTTGGACCTCTAGTTCAACTCGGAATTCCTGGTCCAACCCTGACAGCTTCTTCCAATCGCGACTGGGCTCAACCGGTTCAGAATTGGAGAATGAGTCCAACACACAAGATGTAGATCTTGAAGTCCTCTGTCAGCTCCCGAAGAGTTTACAATATTTGAACTTATCTAGAATATTTGGTAAATATTCTCCCGGGCGTCGACGGACCAGTCTTCCAGCAGCTAAATATCTTCATCTTCTTCGAAACTGCTATCAATCCATCAGGAATCTCCAAAAGTGTGCAACATGAAAGTTGTACATCTTGATGTGTTCCAGATGTCATTCAAATTTCAGAATATTTGAACATAAGGATAAGTTCTGGTGAATATTGTGCTAACAGTCGACAGAGCAGTGTATTTCAGCATATTAACCGAATTTCTTGCATTTCTTCTCAAAGCATGATTAAACCTGAAATCAACTAACAAACTATCAAATACAAACACTCTAGGCCTAACAAAGGTAAATTAAGGGGTTTAATCATGAATATTTAGTGACTCATCAGCTTCCCCTCTTCCGTTCTCCCTCCTCAGACCATCATTTTGGGTGTTCTAAGGCTCGTTGGATCCGTGGCAATGAGAGGAAGGCTCCTGGTGTGGTTTGGAGGCTTGTTGGTGACTGGTTGCGAGGGATCAACCGGGTTTAGCGTTCTTCGGTAGGTTCTTCTACCTACTGTGTTCTTTATTGGGTTTCTTTAGATCTAGCCGTTGGATCTTGTTGATCTTTGTCTTGTTAGATTCCTCATGCCTAATAGAATTACTGATTTAAGTTTCATGATATTTGGTTGAGATTTGAATAGGTTTTATGCATGATTAATCTCGGATTTTCCGGGTTTCTAATGTTCTTGAAGAACAGCCGGCTTGCGGCGAGTTTTCCGGCCGGCACGTACATGATCTTGGTTTGTGATGAACATAAGAGTTGTAGATCTCTGAGTTATTTTTCCATTCCATCTTAGTTCGTATTTTTCCGATTTTCCTACGATTTGTTATGAATTATTTACTGGAGGGTTGTGTTGCAGCAATTAACTGGTAAGCTGGTGTGAAGCTATCGGAACGATCCCAAAGCTAGCTGATGGTGTTTTATGGTCTAATTTTTAGCGGTTTTGATTAATGTTTTCCCGTTAATCCAACCGTTGGATGATGATGGATTTTGGATATGTTGATCTTGGTATGTATGTACACCTACTGATGGCTAAGTTGGATTTTGAATTCGACGTCGTTTGGACGTCAGATCGACGGGATCAATTAGCCCCTAAGTAAAGGTTTTGAGTGTTTTGAATATAAGATTATATTTTGGAATATAACATTATATTATTTACTGTTCATCATCTTTTTTGGGGTTGCTTCCCATTGCAGGAGTCCGCGGTTGACGGTCGCGGTACCGTCGTAATGCCGGGACCCGCTGCGAATCGGCTGGCAGCGGTCGGTAGTACCGCTACAGCGATCCGGTTGACTTGTATGCTACCCTTGATATACTGTTGCATGCCTATCTCCTGTTTGTGTATGTCATAGCATACATCGTTGATTTGTGCATTAGTTGCATTGGTTAGGGCGTGAGTGATCCGTGGGTCGCCGTCCCGAGGCTGGAAGCTCGGACTTAGCGCTAGGACCGGGGTTGGGCTGTTTGGACCCGGTTTGAATTGTAGTGTCCAGTCAAACTTGATGATAGGCCTAGATGACTGGTGCACTTGTTGGTTGATAATTGTAGAAGTCGTGTCGGCCTCGAGTCGGATCTGAGGTGTAGCTGGTGTCCGGTGTTTCTAAAACTCTTGAGTAGAGGAGTTGCCTACTCAGTGATGTCTCTTCCCACCAAACAGTGTTCAGTGTCCTGTTGAGAGTCAGCAGTGTTGTTTCCTGCTACTGAGTGTGACCTGACATGTGACCAGCCCGGCTGGAAGACCATGATCGCGGGCCTCAGGGACACTTGGTGGGGTTATGGGACCCCTGTATACACTCAGGTTCTACTTGAGGACGGCACTGTTGCGTTTCCCTCTTCCTTCTGTGTGTCGTAGTGTAGATCCCTACTGAGCTTAGTGCTCACACCTACCCGGGCAGCGTTTTGCAAGTGCAGGCGTCAGTTCTTCCTCTGTAGCCCCTACGGGGCAGTTGGTCGGCGGTGCGGCGGCGCCTGGTGGACTTTGAGAGGTGGCGATCTTTTTTGCTTTTACCTTATGTTAGTTAGTCTCCTACGGGAGTGATGTTGTATTTGGATCTTCCCCTCTCCGAGGTTATGTATATTAACACTTTGAGTTTTAAATCTGTGGTTCAATGCTGTTGAATTAATGTCTTGAATTGGGGGTTTTTTGATGAATTGCTAGGGAGACCAATAGGTTAGAGGGAACCCTCGCTGTTCTTTTTCCGCGTTTTGTAGGTTCCGGTTCGTGTCGCCCGGCCCGGTTGGGCTTTCACGGGTCGGGGCGCGACATCGCAAGCCTCTGATTCGTCACATGACACCGTTAATTCCGCCTCGTACGGTATGGTCGATGACGACCTGAACTTCCTCACGTTCCCGCCTAGCACATTTTCTGTCCCACCGTATGTTCAAGAAGGGACGATCTATGTTGCTCAGGGAGTCGAGTTCCATAGTATGGAACTTTCATTATGTACGATGCAGCACCTTGCAAACTACTTGCAGAATCACCCTGACTTGGAGGACCCGTGGATTGCGTTCAATTTCCCTGATGCTTCCTCGTCGGTGGTACCCCTAAGGTCCCTTAATGCGCCTGTGTCTGCCTCTGAGCCTGCGTCACCATATACAAGCGACGATCCAGATCGTCCAATCTCACCGATGGGGGTCGACTCTGACAACGATGAGGAGAGCGAGGATTCTCGCGCAGGTACTTCGGAAGATCAGTACGAGGAGACTGACGAAGATGACGATGAGAATGATAATTAGGCTATAAGAGGCATTCGTTTTCGTTTTCTGCTTTCTATTCGTGCTAGTTTGCGTTCTTTGCTTGTTAGGTTTTCTTTCTTGTCTTTTTGGATTATTGCTTAGTTGCGTTGTTTTTTTTATTATTAGTATGAATTTATTTAATAAAAGCTTAGTTTTAGGAATTATGGGTTTTTCCTTTTCTGTTGTCCAGATCGATCTACTTTCCGAAATAGATCGATCTGGGTCGGGTGTCACTAGGCCCCTACATTGCCAGCGTCAGCAATCCAGAGCGATCAATTTTTTTTCTTTCTCCCCGACCATCGCTCCATCCCGTACCCCTTTCATCTTCTCCGGCGAGTCCTGGTCTTCTGGCCTGCGGTCTCCGTTCGGCCAAAATCCGGCCAACCTCCGGCATCCATATTCATCCACCGCCGTTCCTTCCCACGATCTCTCCCTCATCTCCATATCCCTTAAAACCCCAAACCCTCTTTCGGACTATTCCTTTTCCCTTCACCGCCGGCTGCCATTCTTTCTGTTTCAAGGCATGCCGCCCAAGAAACAGAAAAAACTGGCCGCCAAAACCAAAGGTCGCGCCGGCGCTTCCGCCTCCGACAAGGTGCGGGTTCCTCCACCATCTCCGTCCTCCTCCTCCTCTAACCCGGCGTATGTTCCCTCGCCATCGCCACCTTCATCAACTCCGGTCTCCTCCGTTCCTCCGATGGTGCCTTCGCCAGCTCAGCAGTCATCTTCACCAGCCACCACTCACCATGGCCGAACATCAAACGCCAAGACTCCAGCCGGGTCTTCGAGAGGCAAGCGGAAAGCTTCCACTAGCGATCCACCCTCTTTCGCTCCAGCACGGCCGACAAAGAAAGGAAAACCCACTCGACCACCTACTGGTTCTACCACCACGGCCAGTCTCGTTCCAAAATGGCAGCGAGAAGTGAACCTCGAGTTCACGTTCGACATCGCGCGTCTTCGGACGGTGGACATCACCCGGGAGGGCATTGTTAACCTGGAGGGGCACGAGCTGCTGCCGATCTGCACCCCCTCCGTCGACGTATACCTGCGGTTGGTCTGCATGTTCTACCGGAACATGGCAGCGATACCCTAGAGTGACGAGCGCGACCAGACGGTAAACATGACCACAACCCCTGCCCTTGGCTTCCGGACCACCATTGACGACCACCATATAATTTTTTATGCCCAGATCATCCGTGAGAATCTGGGCATTCCAGACCATGCTCCTGGTTTACACCGCATGACCGCCGATGAGGCGATACCGCCAGATGCCGATATTTGGGTGTTCCTTCATCCGGAGAGAACGGGTGGAGTGCAGTTTTCACGAGCTGAGCTGCATCCGTCCCTCTGGTTTATTGATGTTGTGTTGCACCAGAATGTCTTCCAGTGCAGCCATGATCAGTATCGGACTGGACTTTGACTATCAGCTCTGTGGTTGTTCGCCAAAGGTTGGTCCTTGGACGTTGCCCAGTTGATCCTTGAGGACATGACGTTGTATTACCGAGGCGCCGTGCGCGATTGCCTGCACAGCTACGTGACCAAAGCTGCCACGCATCCATGCCTGATCTCAGCGTTTCTAGCATCCCGTGGGCTTGTACCGGAGGGTGAACCGACTGTTACCACCGATGCCTTAGCCTTCGCCCGATTTGGTTCTGCCACTTGGGCCAAGGTCATCGTGCATATGAGCACAGCCGGTGCGCCACCGAGACGGCCATGCCGCCCGCAGCCTGTCCCACCCCAGACAGAGCCAGTCCCCACACCAGCTTCCACTTCTGTACCTGCGCAGCCCACGCTGAGTGACATCTACAGCGAGGTGCTTGTCATCAGTAGACGACGGGATGACCTTCAACAGGATGTCGCTCGGATTTGCGAGCACTTGGGTATCTCTCCGACCGCCCCAGCGGACCTCACCGTCGTTCCCGACCACTCTCATGGACCATCCGCCCCTCGTCCTTGAGTTTATTTGTTTTTTGCTCCTAGACCCTGTAGTCCTTGCATATCTGTTAGCTCTTCTACCTAGGTTCCTGTGTTTTGTGGATGAGCATTCTTTTTGTGGTTGTTTGGACGACATTTTGATTTATACAAGCTAACTTTGGATTCTGGGGTGGGTACTGTGGGTGTGACTAGCTAGCTCTGTGTGGATGTGTCCTCTTGTGATGGTGGATATGATTAAATCATGTTTGTTGCAGGTGGAAGCATAGGGTAGTTTACTTTTCCTGTCAATGTGTGATGAATGTTTGTACTGCCCTTGGGCAGACTGAATAAATAGAGGAGATGCTACCCAATTTTTTTTTGATTCTACTTGCTTATTCCATTATTTCCGTCTGTGAGATCACGGGGTGTTTCTTCTAATATTCTCCAGGCTTCCGCTGTTACAGTTCGTATATTGCAGGAATGTAGTAAGACGTCCAGAACATACTTGGTCTTCCCGATCAACCTTGCCGGGCATAGATGGTTTTACCTCTCACCAAGGTTACTATTTTATTCGAAGCCTCATCAGGTTATCTCTACCCCTTACCCTTTTTCTGTGCTTGAGGACAAACCCGCTTAAGTTGGGGGGTAGCATTGATAAATTTCATGCCTAATTTTTGTTAGATAACCACATATTATACATCCCTTGAATTATGCCGAAAGAATGAAGTTATGAGAGTTATTGACAAAGATGCTTGTTTTAGAAATTTATTTTATGAATTATTCTGATGCTTGTATGTTATATAAGGGATAGTAAATTTTTACGATGCATGACACTATTTCTATACTTTAACACTTTTACCATGATTTAAGGATAGCTTGATATATCCTAATGCACATGTTCACTTTCACTTGTTGAAGAGTTGAAATTAGATTCTGAGCCTGAAACTGGGATAAATTTACAATTCTCTGTCATGTCATAGAAGATACACAAACACATGCAATTTTCTGTTCGCAAAACTTATGTGTCTGAAAGTGTAGGTTGTTCAACTTAGTAACCGGGCAGGATGCCTAACTAGCGTGTTGTTCGCGTAAAATAGTTGAGTTGCCTGAAAAAAAGAAGAAGAAACAAGATGTCATTTACTAACCAGGTAATGTGCCTAATCAGCAGGTTGTTCGCGTAAAACGGGTGATTTTCCTTGTGAAAAAAAAAAAAAAAGAAAAAGAACAGATATTGTTATGTGATAGTGGAAAATATGTGCATGCTTAGAATGTTGATCTTGAACAGTTGAATGCTTGGATATAATGGAGACTCTGATACATGTATATGTGGAACTTTATTCACACACGGGAGTGTTAAAGTTATTTCTAATCATGAGTAAATATGTTAAAGTATTGGAAGTATGTTATGGCATGTTTTGCTTTGCTATATCTTTATGTGACTATGAGTTGAAGGGTAATTTCGTGGATAACATTTCTGATTCATGCATTAGAGTTGATGAGTCTTATGATGAATTTCTAACAGCATATTCAAGGGGATGTATAGATGTTTGTGGGTATCATCGCCGGAAACCCTCAGGAGAGACTATAACTCCTCCACTGGGGCCACCCAGGGGTTTAAAGGCTTGTTACATATGCTAAGTGTAATCGTGAGACCTATGAAAGTGGCTAGTTAGGTTTACTGCTTTATTTTTATCTTTGTTTTGCTTTGCTCGAGGACTAGCAAAGATCAAGTTGGGGGGGTGTGATAACGCATGAAAAGTGCACAAGTCATCCTTTTAACTAGGTCATGTTAGTTTCTGAGCAGTGCTATTTTGATAGTCTATGATGTATTTCAGGTATAAGAGCCTTCAACGAAAATTAGGTCAAGTTTGGTGCTAAAACGGGGTTATTTTGACAATTCTGTACAAGCCAGATCGATCCGAGATGCAAAGAAGATCGATCTGACCATTCCAGCAAGAAGCAGTCCAAGTGAAGACATCCAGATCGATCTCCTTTAAAGAAGATCGATCTACTTTTGTGACAGAGAGTTAACAGAGAGCCTTTTTCAAGAAGATCGATCTTCTTTAAAGGAGATCGATCGGAACCTGGAAGCGCCAGCCATCCGTGGAAAGAAGATCGATTCGTTTTTCAAGGAGATCGATCTTGGTCAGGCAAAATCCAGATCCTGAGTTCTCGGAAGGAAGAAGATCGATCTCTTTTGGCTCTGCGGGAAAGATCAAGGGCTGAGATCTAATCCGAGTTAGGGTTTCACAAAAGCCTATAAATAGACTTCTTTGGGAGATTTTGGGAGAGCCTCCATAGACGAATTTTCTTCATCTTTTAGGGTTTTTCCTTGGCTTCTTCTCAACAACTGAAGGTTAGCATCTGAAGATTGGAGCCATAGATGGAGCGTCTCATCGACTTTCATCGACGAGTCTTCTCTTGAAGATGAGTAACTAAGCTCTAGTTTAGGGATTTCTATGATGTATTAGAGATCTTATCTAGGGTTTCCTATCGATTTGAGCATGTACTCTTTGGATGGTTTTTAATGGATAAATCTCATATTTTCATATCTCATCGGTGTTGATTTTATTTTGTGGATGGATGGTTTGTTCTTTTATGCTTCGATCTAGATCTTGTGCATGTTAGAGACTAGGGATGGAGTTGTTTCATGATACTTTCATGCTAAAACCATGATTGATTTATGTTTATGAATCCTAACCCCTAGATTAAGATTATAGGAGTGCTAGAACCACTACCTTAGTGCTAGAACCATTAAGACCTATAATCTTAACCTATCATTCATTCTTCACTTTTGTTGATTTGGCTTCCTCGGAGTGCTAGAACCACTTTGAGTTTTTCACCGAGTTTCCATTAAGATTATAGGAGTGCTAGAACCACGAAGACTTCTTACGAATCTTTGTTGAGTGATAGGTAGATCTAGCCATTCTCCTATCAACCTTCGGAAAACCATCTATGGTTTATGGACTTGCTCTCATTCTAGGAAAACCTAGATAGTTCTTGATTACAGATTAGAAATTCCTAACTTATTCTCATAATATTATTATCCCGATTTAGTTTAATTCGAGTTAAGAGTAGTTAAAAACCAAAATCATCCCCTTTCCTTAACTTTTGCTTTATAACTATACGAGGTAATTAGACTTAACACTTCTTTTCCCTGTGGACAGACTCGAACTCATTGCTATCTTCTCATAAAGTAGTTAGTTAGTGATTCGGATTATAAATTTGTAATTTTGGCGTACTTTTTAAGACCACGACACTTTTCAAGCTCTATCAGTAACCCTTCATGCCATTGCCTTGGGTTATCGTCCATCATCTTTCTTATGATTGACTTGATGGTTTTATTGGAAGCTTCAACTTGTCCATTAGACTGGGTATAATATGGTGTAGAATTAGCCATGTTAATTTTTTACTCGGCCAAAAAATTCTTAACCCTAGCACTTACAAACATTGTCCCTTGATCAGACACTATTGTTTGTGGAATGCCAAATCTACATATAATATTTTCCTAAATAAAGTTTATCACTTGGTCATCAGACGTTGTTTTTAATGGGATCGCTTCTACCCACTTGGTAAAATAGTCTCTCGCCATAATAACAAACTTGTGCAACATGGACGATGGTAGATGGATTTTACCAATAATGTCTATCGCTCAACATCTAAATGGCCAAGGCTTTACAATGATCGATAACTCACTAGATGGGGCTTGTTGTAATGGGCCATGCCTTTGACATGCTTCACATCCTTTTGCATATCTGGCACATTCTTGACTCGCTAGATGTGATGCATGAATGAATGTTAGTGAAGATTTTGAGTTGAATATGGGGCTTGTTGTAATGGGTCATGCCTTTGACAGTTCATAAACACCCCTGAATAATACAATAATTTAAAACCTCAACAGATATAATATAATAATCCAAAACCTCAAAGGGGGTTACAACAGTTTATACATCATACTCCCGTTGGAGGCTAATTATAACAAAAGTGGTAAAAGATAATCACCGCTCCTCAAGCACCGCCAGGCGACGCCGCGCTACCAAACACCTGCCCGGTAGGGGCCACTGAAGAAGAGCTAACGCCTGCACCTGCAAACGCAGCCCGGGTTGGAGTGAGCACTAAGCTCAGCAAGGTTCTACACTACGACACAGAAGGAAGAGGGAAACACAAGAGTGTCACCCTCAAGTAAGACCTGGGTGTATACAGGGGTCCCATAACCCCACCGCGTGTCCCTGAGGCCCACGAACATGGTCGCACTCAGTAGCAGGAAACAACACTGCTTGCCCACAAGTAGGGAACGACACTGCAGGCGGGAAATAGCACCGCTAAGTAGTCAACCTCTCTACTCAAGGGTCAACACAGTGGAACACCGGCTACAGCTCAGCATCTGACTCAAGGCCGACACGACCTCTATAATCATCAAGCAACATGTGTACCAGTTATCTAAGCATATCATCAAGTTTGACTAGACATCACAACTCGAACCGAGTCCAAACTACCCAACCCCGGTCCTAGGGCTAAATCCGAGCTTCCAGCCTCGGGATGGCGACCCACTGATCACCCACGCTCTAACCATGCAACTAATGCACAACAGAGAATGCATGCTATGAACATACACAGATAAGAGGAATAGGCATGCAACAGTATGACAAGGCAGCATACAAGTCCAACTGGATCGCTACAGTGGTACTACCAACCGCTGCCAGCCGATCCGCAGCGGGTGCTGGCATTACGACGGTACCACGACCATATTCCGCGAACTCCTGCAACGGGAAGCAACCCCAAAAACTCTGATGAACAGTAAAATATAATATTATAATCCGAACATATAATATTATATTTAAAACACCAAAAAATTCTCTACCTAGAGCTAATTGACCCCGTCGATCCGACATCCAAACAATGTCGGATTCAAGATCCGACTTAGACTCCAGTAGACCAACATGCAGGGATCAATATACCCAAAATCCAGAAACATCGAACGGCTAGATTAACGGAAAAACATTAATCAAACTAACTTACCAATTACTTGCTGCAACGCAGCCCTCCAGTAATAACTTCATAAAAAATCGTACGAAAATCAGAAAATTATGACATCAATTGGGTTTGAGAGTAGATTCAATGATCTACAACTCTTATTCTCATCACAACCCAAGATCATACATTTACCTATCGGAAAACGCACCGCAAACCGGCTGTTCTTTAAGAACAGCAGAAACCGGAAAATCCGATATTTAAGATGCATAAATCCTACTAAAATCTCAACTAAAGTTCATGAAACTTAAACCAGAAATTATACTAAGCAAGAGGAAGCCAACAACAGAAATAACTACAAGATCTACCGGTTAGATTAAGAGAAACCCATAAACAACTCTCGTAGGTAGAAAACCTACCGGAAACGCTAATCGTTGGATGATTCCCCGCTAAACAGCCGCTAACCAAGTAACTAAACCATGCCAGAGATCTTCCTCACGCCACCATGGATCCAACGAGCTTTGGAACACCCAAAACGGTGGCCGGAGGAGGGAGAACGAAGAAGAAGAAGGGGGTTGCTGGAAGAAAAACAGAGGAAAAACAAAAGCACGGAAGAAGAAGAAAGAAGAAGGAAGGAGGGAAAAGAGAAGAGGAAGAAGAGTGAGGGGGAAGGCCGGGGAAGGAGGGGAAAATGGGAAGGAGAGGAGAGGAAGTCCTCTCTCCTCTGACAATGGAGAGTGACGGCCACGACGACCGTCCTCGCAAGCTCAACTACCCTGCTACAGTACCCGGATCGATCCAAGACTTGGCTGGATGGATCCAACACTAGTTTGGATCGATTCACAAGTAAAAAAGCCCCTAAATAGATCTAGTCAAACACAATCATCAATCAGAGGATGTGTGTGCACACGCGGGTGTGAAACAAACCGACAAGGCGTAATTTACCAAATTGCCCTTGTGGTCCAAGAAACAATGCGATCCACCGGATCGCGCGCTCGACGCGAAACAACCAAACGAGCCACGGGCCCGACCCAGCCGGTCGACCCAGGAGTAGAGGGACAAGTCCTCACATACTCGCCCTGATTATTGGTGCATAATCGCTCTAGTGTATATGCAAAGTTATACTGCCGACCAATAGGTGATAAAATCGTAATTCCCAGGCCAGCTCCAGTGATAGTTTTAGAACCATCAAAGTACATCGTCCATGGGGTAACCGAGACGATATTGATTTCTCGCTCTAATTCCTTTGGAACATCTACACAAGGATGATCGGCGAAAAAATTGGCCAATGCTTGGCCTTTAATAGCCTTTTGAGAGACAAATTGAATGTCAAACTCAGCTAAAGTTAATACCCAATAACCAATTCTTTGATGTAAAATTGGCCGAGAGAACAAAAATTTCATTACAATGTACTTGGATATCAAGTAAACAGTTACAGGTTTCAAATAAACTCTCAACTTTCTACACATAAAATACAAGGCCAAACATAACTTCTCTATGGCCGAGTATCTTTGCTCATAAGGCAATAACTGTCTACTTAGATAATAAATTGCTCTCTCAACACCATCTTTGTCATCTTGCGCTAAAAGACCTCCTATTGAGCGGTCTGCTACAGCGATGTAAAGCTTCATGGGACCATTCACCCTTGGTGACGCCATAACTGGTGGCGTTGCTAAATAAGTCTTCAAGCATTCAAATGCTTGTTGATGTCGCTCTTCCCAGACGAAGTCGTCTTTGTTCTTCAATCGTAAGAGCGATGAGAATTCTTGAGTCTTTTCTGCACAGTTAGAAATAAATCTTCGTAAAAAGTTCACTTGACCGAGAAACTTTGCAGTTCTTTCTTAGTTTTTGGAGGACTGGTATCAATAATAGATTTGGCCTTATTCTAATCAAGTTCAATGCCACGTTGATGAACGAGAAAACCAAGAAAGTTGCCTGCTTGAACCCCAAAAGCACATTTCAAAGGATTTAATTTTAACTGATACTCTCTCATTCGTTCAAATGTTTTGACTAGTTGAGAAAAATGATCGGCCACCACTGGCGATTTAATAACAACGTGATCGACATAAACCTCAATAAACTGACCGATCATATCATGAAAGTGAAAAATATTTCTATTTAATTTATACCGTTTCTCAGATCTTTGCATTGGCCTTGTTGAATTTGAATGATGAATGTTTGGCGTTAGTCTCTGATGAGGGATCCTGGGATTAACTAGTCCTATGTTCTTGAATTCTCATAATGGAGTTTAGGATGTGGTTTGGGCTTATTCCCATATTTTGAGAACTGATCTCTTTTATGAAACAATATTTCTATTGAACATCTTTTAATGGAATTTTTTTTTTTTTTACCCCTTTTGATAAGATAAACCAAAACCGCTGAATGACAAAAGCCCAGAACTACAATAAACTACCAACCGAAAATCAAACTCAGCCGATCCCTGGCTATATATAACATTGGCCAGATCACGGGCTTGCCTAGCTAAGAAGTCCGCTCTTTCATTCTTTCATTAGTCAAGCAAGCTATTTTACTAAACAAAAATCAACTAACAAATGAATAGAATCTGAAGAAGAACTACCCAAAATTTTTATACAACCATCCAAAGAAAGATGCTCAACACTTACCGCAAAACCATCCAAAACTTACTCCCATACTCGCTGAGCATTGGCTTGGAGTGTTTTGTTGCATTATCTCTATATATCTCGAATGTCCAAGCTTTGCTGGAATAGTGAGATTTAATAAAGTGTTGTTTTGAAAATCTATTATTTGCCTGGGAGACTCAACATTGAAGAAAGCAGTATCAATGGTGCATGGGAGAGAGATGTGTGGTACAACATGTGCTGCATGTGCTGGCGCGTCTCAGTTTCTCCTGGCCATATTGTAATTTGTACTTGGTTTATATTCTTTTTGTTTCTGCTCTCTGGATGAGCTTTCAGGCTCGTCTAATGCATGTGATGTCAGAACCATCCTCGCAATCAAGACAGAATGGAACTAAAATACCCTAACACTTTTCTTTGCTCGAGTTTTAATGTTTGATATCCATTGTATTGGTTCTGATTCATGTGGATCATGTGTATGTTGGTCTTGATTGCGGGGATAAACATCCTTAATAGATGGATGAATAGGTAGCTGGCTGATTTTGTTAACAAAGCGAAAGAACTTTTAGCAATTCAATTAGTTCTATTTATGGTGGCATACATTGAACAGGTTTATCCTAGAATTAGACACCAAGAGCATGATGGATCTTTTCCATGGGCTTGTTATCTTTTGTTTCTTTTTAAGCTGGGCCTATTACCCAGGCTTAGGTGGCAAATGCCTAATATACTGACTGGGTATGTGTCTGCATCCGTGCTAGAGAGGCCACAAGTTTTACCATTATACATATAACTTAAAATGATTTTATGTGATCTCTTCCATCGGCTTAAACTGTTGAAACAACTGAAGATTTAATCTGATATTATAGCTCGAGCCCACATGTGATTGGGGTGGTTGGATTATAATTGAGATAATTATGATAAGTTCATATCCAAATATTTTTTCCGCGGCCTGGGGCTAGCTTGTCTTTACGATGACCGTCAACATATGTAGTTCTCTTTCAATTGTTGTTTGTGAAGAATGATGTACAGGTAACCAGTTATTTTGCTGTCATGAAATAGAAACACCTCCAACAACGCCACTGGCATGTTAATTTTATTATTATTGTTATTAATTAAGTCTTTTACCCTAGTTTAGGAGGGCAAATGCCCCACTTTTTCTAACAAATTTAGATGCTTGGTGATTGGACTCCAAGATCAACCCATTACCACCACTGGTTACTAATTACTTGATCTACTCAAAGATTGTTCATGTTAAATTTGTTTTGTTAGGTGTCAATATGTTATTTTATTAGGAAAATCTAATAGCATAGAATCATGCATTTGGATGCAAGGTGCAATGGTTAGACTCGTGGAGATGATAGATTCTAGCGTTGGTAAGAGCATATGAATTCTGTGATATTTTATGTACATAGATAATTATAGTAGGCAGTCTAACACTATTAGAGGGAATTAGCTTTTAGGATAATGATTTAGGTGTTCGAGGATAAAACGTCGATCTCGCGGGGACGAGATCTCTATTTTATTTCGAGCAAAAAAAAATAATTTAATTGCATATGAAGAGATTGCAGGCACCACACCCCTGAATTGCCAAGTTGGCGAATCCATTGTTTACATTCCCGTAGGGAATACCTCCGATTCTAGATCTGATATTTAAAAAGGAAAATGGAATCCTTACATCTTTATATCAAGAATGAAAGGAAACTTGAAGGGAAGAAAGAGCACGTAAGGTTTTTTTTTTATTTCTTAAGCCTTCACCTTCGTTACCATGTTGATTGATGACATATTCTTCCTCATCCATGTTCCAGTAGCACGTCAACGCCGATGCTCCCGTCCATGTTCCAGCAGTGCCTGGGCCGATCAGAACCTCCTCAGACTTCTAGCAGCACGTCGATGCTCCCATCCAGGTTCCAGCAACGCTTGGGCCGATCAGAACCTCCTCAAACCTCTAGTAGCACGCCGATGCTCCCCTCCAGGTTCAGCAGTGCTTGAGAACTGTTTCTGGATCTCAACAGCGCCTCCACCTCTCCAAAGGTCTTCAGCCTCTAACCCGTGCTCTTCCCATCTATTTATAGATGTAGAACGAAACCTAGGTGGGCTCTTCAAATTTCGAATATTAGCTGGTGTATCTTGATCGTTAGGCAATATCTTTTTGGTTTTGAGACGTTGAGGATGGCTCACAGCGTATCTCTTGGTTGGTTGTTGAGATCTTTTGGTTGGGATGGTGTGTATTTGTTGAGAGAAAGCTGAAGTGTAGCACGTATATGCATTGGGAGACAACCTCTTCTTTCTTATCCACTGCTCCACATATGCTTCATTCCAGCTTGAAGGCACGCATGTATATTTCATGGAGTTAAAGAGTTATGCATATCTCCAGTTTGTGACTGCTGAGAGCTTATGAGAGCCACGTCTGCTCTCTTTGTTCAAAATTTGAGTTTAAATGCATGGGTTGAGGAGGTTGAGAGATCTCGTAAGTTAGAGATATCTCATGAATCAAGAGCCTGTGAGTTGATATGAACCCATCTTCTCTTTGGAACTCATGTGCATGGGTTTGATGGCTTGTTGAGAATGGAACCCACGTTCATGTGCATGGGTTTGTTTAATATTTCATTTGAGCTTAAAGTGCTTGGGTTGAGGACATGCATGAAGAGATTGGGTTAGACATGGTTGAGGGTGGAACTCACGTGCATGTGCATGAGCATGAGAGAGTTTATGATTTTCTCTCTCAATTCAAACTTTTATATGTAGTTTGAACCACTGTAAGTTTCATTGTTAGAGAGTTCTTATCCTCTCATGGTTGTTCAATATTTGAACTTTATGTTCAGGTTTTGAACCTGTTTTGAATTAAGATGCTTGTTCAAATTCGAATATTTTGGTTCGAATTTTGAATATTAATTTGAATTTTGAATTTTGTTTTGATCATTTTGTAGGAAATTTAGTAGAATGTCTTTGTATCCTTTTAGCTTATATAGGATGCCATCAAAGCTAAATAGGACCATGGTATTATGTAGGGGAAGTCTTAGGCTTTTATCTTAACCTAAGTTTTTTTAGATACCCTGAGGGTGATAACTATGAAAAATGCATATGCACATATCAAAATATTTAAGGCACATGCATCCATCAAAAGGGAATTTCGTAAATAATACGAGACTTAGGCATAGCTAAAATCAGTGTCAACATTAGGAATATATGGTTTTGGGTGAAACCGTTGTCTTATAGTTATACTAGTACGAACCTGTGCCCTTTGCACGGTTTTTAGTGTTGATGTGTCCACCTATCTTAAGAAGGCCGAAGCAGCAAGGACCAAGGGAGCATTTCTTGAAGAAGGTCACTCACGCCTCCTTAAGCAGAAGCGAAGCCAGGAGGGTTTGGTGAGCGATCTTAAACATCAGCTAGAAGTAGCAGAAGATAATCTGAAGAATATAAATATAGAAGATGTTGCTTTCACTGAGAAGAGGGCTGCTTGCACGTCAACAATTGAGGAGCTGGAGGGCAAACATAAGGAAGCACTAGCCTCTCAAGGCAATACCCGAACGACGAACAAGGCGCAGGAGCTTCAGGCTGAACTAGCTAAGACTTACAAAAATCTGAATCAGTGGAGATCCAAAAGTCCTTAGTTTATTTTCCTTTCTTTATTCGTTTATAGCCCTTCTTCTTCTTCTCTTTTTTTTTCCATGTAGTTATTTTGGAGACATATGATTAGTTAATGGATTAAAATTTCTCCCTTTCTTCTTTTGGTCCTGGCCTTGGACGCCTTTCCTCATAACATTTTTGGGATGCTTTCGGTTCATGTGGGTAATTTTTCCTTGCATTTGACTAGAAATCAACTTCAAGAGTTGCAGAAGAACCAACTCCGTATGGGTAAACTCTTGCTTTTGCAAAAGGCCAAGATATCATATCAATGCATGATGTCACATTATGTGAAGCAGTTGGAGTTTGAACTATGAAGATTAGTCAACATGTGTTTAACATAGGCTTTAGGATGGTCTTCTTTCATCCAGTCTAGAGATCTATTATGACCGGTTTCCAGATAGGATCAAAACCATATTACTTTTTTTCCTTTTCTTTTTTTTTTAAAATTTCGAATGAACTCTACATAGTCTGTTTCCAACTCATTTAGGATTAGACTTGACGTAGAGTCCAGACTGGCGCAGTTTTTTTTTGAATCGGAAAGTATTTAATTTGTGATGTTAGTTTAAGCTCTTAAAGTTTGGAGCGATATGTTTGAGAATTTGACAATCATGTTGTGCCCATAGTTTATACTCGCAAGGCGCGGAGTAATATTGCTTCCAGTTTATACTCATGAAGCTTGGAGGATACATGTGGCTTCCAGTTTATACTCATGAAGCTTGGAGGATACATGTTTAGGAATAGTATCGTTTGAGAAATTTACCGTTCACCGGTGGTGGAGTATATTCACCGTCCGGGGAAACGATTTTATAGGCTCCATTGGTATAGACCTCTTGGAGTATAAAAGGTCCTTCCCATTTAGGATCGAACTTGCCATGGGTCCTCCTGGTAATGATCATGGGTCGGACTACGGCAAGAATGAGGTCTCCAACTTTGAATGATCTGCGTTTCACCTTTTTGTCAAAGGCTCTGGAGATTCTTGCTTGGTACATCTCTAGATTTTGCTGGGCTTCGATTCGCTTTTCTTCTAAGCTGTCCAGCTCATCAAGTCTCAATTTTGCTGCTTGGTCTTCCGTCAGGTTCTCATGTATAGCGACTCTGAGGGAAGGGATTTGAATTTCAAGAGGGAGAACTGCTTCCCCTCCGAAAACAAGTGAATAAGGGGTTGCCCCCGTTGGAGTCTTCATCGTGGTGCGATACGCCCAGAGATTCTCCAGCAGCTTGTTATGCCATTCTCTTTTGTTGTTGTGGACGACTTTCTTTAGGAGTTTGCAGAGGATTTTGTTAAAAGCTTCCGCTTGTCCGTTAGCCGCAGCGTTATATGCCGACGAGAAGTGGTATTTAATTTTGTGCTTGGCACAAAACCTCTCCATATCTCTATTTTTGAAAGGTGTGTCGTTGTCCGATATGAACTTCGTAGGGATCCCAAATCGGTAAACAATATGTGTTTTGATAAATTGTACTATTGTCTCCCCCCTTGTATTTTTTAAGGGAATGGCTTCTGCCCATTTGGAGAAGTAGTCTGTTGCCGCCAGGATGTAGGAGTGACCTTTTGAGGAAGATGGTTGAATGGGACCCACGATGTCCATACTCCATGCTTCGAAGGGCCATGAGATGCTCGTAGGATGGAGCGGTTCTGGGGGCTGATGTATGAAGTCTACGTGAATTTGACAGACATGACATTTTTTAACATATTCAATGGCGTCGCGCACCATCGAAGGCCAATAGTACCCCAAATGTTTCAGCTGGTGATATAATTTGGGACCTGATTGATGTGCTCCGCATACACCTGAGTGTACTTCTTGGAGGGTTGACGCTGCTTCTTCACTGGAGAGGCATCGTAGCAGGAGTCCATCATAGGACCTTCGATACAATACATTGTCCATGTAGGTGTATTTTGTGACCCTTCTTCTTATCCTCAATCTTTCTTGAGGGTTCATAGGAAGTATTCCGGACTTGAGGTAGTCGAAGAAAGGGGTTCTCCAGTCTTGCACTTGTATTTCTGACGCAGAGGCGACGTTGACGACCGCCGGCATGTATCTACTTGGAATTTCTTCAAGCATGGGAGTGAGGACTCGTCTCTCCTCAACTCTTACTTCCAACGTTTCTGTGGGCGAGAGAACCATGGCAGCAGCTAAACTGGCTAGCGCATCCGCTCTTTGGTTCTGGGATCGCGGGATGTGTTGGATCTTTAATTCTTTGAAGTGATTGATGAGTTCTTTTGCCCTAATGAAATAAGGAATCAATTCTTCTTTCTTGATTGCATATGTGCCAAGAAGCTGATTTACTACGAGTTGGGAATCCCCGTAGGCGGTCAGTGGATCCATCCCTATTTCCAGTGCTATCTCCAATCCAATGACGAGGGCTTCATACTCCGCCATGTTGTTGGATGACGCCGAAGTGAGCACGAAAGAATATGGGAGTAAGGCTTGTGTTGGAGTGACGAAGATTATCCCTGCCCCCGCTCCCGAGCGCCTACAAGCTCCGTCGAAATACATCTCCCAAGGAGGTTGAATGTCAGCAACAAAAACTTCTTCATCTGGAAGGTCGTCTTCTATAGCTGAGCCATCCGGTACTGGGAACGCGGCGAGGAAATCGGCTAGCGCTTGTCCTTTAACAGCTTTCTGTGGAACATAGGTTATATCGAACTGTGATAATAACATGGCCCACTTTGCAAGTCGTCCGGAGAGGACCAACTTCTTTAAAATATACAGCAGGGGGTTGGCTTTGGAGACGAGTTACACTGGATGCTCTAAAAGGTAATGTCGGAGCTTTTGAGTGGCGAACACCAGGGATAGACACACCTTCTCCATCTCCGAATAACCATGCTCGGCTCCGACCAAAGTTCTACTAAGGTAGTAGAGAGCTCTCTCCTTGCCTTCGTCGTCATGCTGTGCAAGTAAAGCTCCTAATGACCCGGGCAAAGTTGCCGTATAGAGGATCAAGGGCTTTCCTTTGACAGGAGAGGCGAGCGCTGGTGGGTTGATGAGATATTCTTTTATACTTTGGAAAGTGTTTTGGCAAGCTTTATCCGATTTGAAGGGTGTCCCTTTCTTCATAAGGTGGGAGAACGGCTGGCAACGGCCTGACAGATTGGAGATGAATCTGCGTATATAGGCGAGCCGACCTTGAAGACCCTTAAGTTCGCGAAGATTCCGGGGCGGAGGCATCTCCAGAATCGCTTTAACTTTGGCAGGATCGACTTCAATTCCTCGTTTGTGAACCACAAACGCAAGGAGTTTGCCGGAGGTAACCCCAAATGCACATTTCATGGGGTTCATCTTTAAATTGTGGCGTCTGAGTCTCTCGAAGACTTTAGTCAGATGCTCGAAATGGTCTTGTCTGTGTTTTGTTTTCACCACCAAGTCGTCGACGTAGCACTCTACAATATCATGAAGTAGATCGTCGAAGATGACCGTCATAGCTCTTTGATAAGTGGCCCCGGCATTTTTTAACCCGAAAGGCATTACTGTGTGCGAAAAGTAGTGAGCTCTTCATCTTCGGGAGCCATCTTTATCTGATTGTATCCTGAATACCCATCCATGAAGGACAGAATCTCATGGCCGGTAGTGGCATCGACTATGAGTTCAGTTATGGGTAACGAAAAATCATCTTTTGGACAAGCTTTGTTTAGATCTCGGAAATCTATACAAAGCCTAAGTTGCCCATTCTTCTTTTTCACAGGAACAATGTTTGCGAGCCATTTTAGATATTGGACCTCTCGAATATAGCCTGCTTTCATGAGCTTGTCGACCTCGGCGATGATTTTTGGAATCAACTCAGGTCGAAAGCGCCTTTGAGATTGCTTGATAGGGTGGACATCTTCTGCTATGGAGAGATGGTGGACAACCACATCAACATCCAAGCCTGGCATTTCTTTATAGCTCCAAGCGAACACGTCCCGGTTTTCACGAAGGAAAAGAACAAACTGGTTCTTCTCTTCCGACGTCATATGTGCGCTAATGAAGGTGGGACGATGATCATCCTCTGCCCCCAGATTAATTTGTTCTAGTTCATCAATGGTTGCCTGACCACCATCTTCGAGCTGTGACGGTGCTTCTTGAAGATCAACGAACTCAACAGAAATGACACATACTTGATATCCGAGTCCTATTTTGTCAAAGACTAAATCCTCACCATAGTAAATGGCTTTCTTTTGTGCTTCTGTAAGGAGATCTTCAAAGGGTTGTTTCCTGCCTCGGCCTCCACATAAACCTTCGCCAGAATTGATGTCATATCCCATTTGAGATATGATGTACAACAACTTTTGATCGTAGAAGGGTATAGGCAAAATCGCGCTTGCGGCCTCAAAACCCAATGTGATCGGAGAGGCTTGTACGAAATTGATGGGATGCCCACACTTCGTCTTTTCCTCTTTACTGCTTGATCCTTCATTCGCCTGGACTTTGTCTTTAGTTGACAGAGACTTGACGTAAGAAGGGAGAAGTTTAGGGAGAGGTACCGGAAAGTCATGAAGAAAGGATTTAGAGAGTTTTTCTTCGATGACTGTGAATATGGGGTCTCCAGGCTTCCTCTGGCTACTTGGGACATAACGGTAGGTTTTCTTTTTCTGTAGAAGTTTCTTCCCTTGCTGAACTTCTAGAGTGAATCTTTCTGTGAAGCCCATATTCGCAGGAGGTGTGGTGTCGGGCTTTTTCAACTTCAACGGCGGCTCTAAGTAGAACTTGGCGTCGGCGAAGAATACTTCCCCCGGCGTAAATGGCTTTGTGTCGGCGAACACCCTTTTGACGTCACCTTCCGGAGTTTGGTATTTGAAACATTGGTGGAGTGTCGAAAGAACGACCTTGTACTCATGGAGCCAAGGTCTTCCTAACAGTGCATTGTATGAAGTTCGAGCATCGATAACTTAGAAGACGACGCTCGTAGCCAACCCTTTGAATTTTAATGTTAGGCGTATAGATCCTAGTACATGTTGTCCTGCTTGATTAAAGCCTTGGACTACTATGTTACTCGACGTCAAGTCATCGATATCATACCCCAACCCATGAAGCGTTTTAAGCGGCAAAAGATTAATAGCTGAGCCGCAATCTAACATTACTCGGGACGTGGGTATATCGTCTATATCGCCAGTCATCAATAACGGCCTATTGTGTGGTTTTGTACCGAGTAATAAGTCGTTATCAGAAAATTCTATATTTAAGCTTTCGACTACCGGGGCGCCAGTTTGGAGGACATCTGCCCGGTAGTCATCCGGAAAGGTTAGTGCAGTTATAAGAGATTTGCGAAGATCAAGCGAGAGACACAGAGCATCATACACGCTAAGCAACGCTGGTACTTTCTTTAGATGAGAAATTACATTGTACTTAATAGACTCATGCGAGTTTACATTATTTTGCATTGCTTGCGGTTCTTGGTCCCTCCCTCGCGGCTGTGAAGGTTGGGAATCTAGAAGTCGGAGTCCGGAGCGTGTAATGATTTCATGAACTTCGGCCTGCTCTTCTTCTGGGAAGCAGAGGGACTCGTCATCATCTCCGAAAACTCCTATGGTGAAGCAAGGATAGCTGTCATCGTCCCAAGGGGTGTCGTCTTGTGGCACATGTGGCTTTCTGGTCTGAAGATATGTGGAAACTTGGTGGATGAACTCCTCGATTTCTTCGCGGTCCATTACTTTCCTCAGAATCTTGTATTTTGGAGATCTGTGCCGCTTGGGCCTTGGCTGCCAATTTGCGGAGGGTGGAGGCTTTGGAGGATTGTGTCGTAATGCTTTGACCCTTTGAACGAAAGCTTGCTTCTTCTTTTGCTTTTTGCTGAAGAAAGGTCTCCCGCAGTGATCATAGCACGGCTCCATATCGGACCAAGAATCTTCATCATCCGTGTCAGGAGGGCACAACTCTTTTAAGGTTGGCTATGGATGTCCTTCGACGAGTACCAAGACAGGAGCCATATATCTTTTTGTCGGCACATATGGAGAGATAGGTGTATATCTATTTCCGATGCTGTTGTAGCGATGTGTCTGAGGGACATATTCCATATCCTCGGGAGGAGGTGTTGAAGGTGTGTAGCCCTCACATAACAATTCAGGTTCAGCTGTGGTAGTAATCATATGCGTTGATTGTACCTTTTTATCTTTTTGAAGCTTCCTCAGCAGGCCAGTATCCATGACTCCGTCATCGATTAGTTTCTGGATCTTGTCCTTGAGGACGAAGCAGTCTTGGAGGGTGTGTCCCAATATTCTGTGATAGTGACAATTTTTGGGCTCGTCGACTTTATTGGCTTCTTCAGGGCGCCGCGGCTCCGGAAGCTCTATAAGCCCGAGATCCAACAAACCTTTGAAAATGTCAAGGACTTCTTCTCGAGGGAAGGAGTATTCCTTTTCGATCCTTTCCTTAAGTGTTTTTACTCACCGTTGTGTAGGGTCGGACGACGAATCTCTAGATCGAGGAATCTCTCTAGAGACATAAGTCTCCCTTGGTTTAGGCGCTTGTGTCGCAGAAGCTTGTAGCACGGCCTTCCCCTTAAAAGGAGGTTTATCTTTCTTGGCGCGATCGAAAATTCTATCCGCTGTATGAGTCTTTCGCGCTATGTGGTGTAAGTAGTTTTCGATATCCGTGGCCTTTGAAGCCAGCTCCTCAAAGGAGAGCGGACGGACACCTTGCAGATAGACAGCCATCTCTGGACGTAGATTGTTCATGCATACACGTACAGCCTCTGCCTCCGTGATTGGATGCGGGCAGTGAATGCTGAGATTTCTCCATCTGTTGATGAAGTCTGCAGCCTTTTCATGTTGGGTCTGTTCAGTTTGGGTAAGTTCTGTAATACCGACGCTTCTCTGGGTACTGTAGAACCTCTGGAGAAATGCCTCCTGCATTTGCTCCCATGACTTGATGGATCCCGGAAGCAATTTACTATACCAAGTAAATGCTGGTCCGGACAGAGTCTGGACAAATTGACGTAGAAGCAACGCGCCGTTATGAGCCGTGTCTTGTCAAGCCGCTAAGAAGTGAGCAATATGCTCATGTGGGGATCCATTCCCGTTGAACTTGGCAAATTGAGGTTGCCGATAATTTGCTGGGTACGAGACCAAGTCAATTTCGGCTGGATACGGCTTCATGTACCCTGGCCTCATGGCAGATTGATTCTGCATATGGAAGGCCCTGACACTCTCGGCGACCATTTTTTGTACAACGTCGAGAGGTACCATATTTGGCGATGCATTCTCATGAGGGTGGTTCTCGGCATGTGAGTTGTTTTCATGTATCTGAGTCCTCAGGCTAGCTATTTCAGCATCTTTCAGATGTAGGGCATTCCGCAGTTGCTCTAGCTCCTCCTCGACCGAAGTAGCGAGGACTTGGTAGGGCTCTGGCGGAAAGGATGTCCTTGCGAGTGACTTATTTGGTGGAGACTCGGGGAGTGGAGCAAATTCGTCCTCATATGACGCCTCGGAAGCCACGTCCTTGTCCGCATATGACACCTCAGAAGCCACATCTTTGTTGCCTAGAGAGCGTGTGACACTCCTAGTGTGCGGGCGATTCGGAGGCAGGTTGACGATGATGTCATGCCGAGGTTGCTCAACAACGGGCTTTCTTTTCCGTCGCTTTGCCGGAACATTCGAGGAGGTTTTACATGATGTGGAAACTTCATCGTCCTGGACCCCGACGGGCATTGCTGTGAAAATGTTGAATGTGTTCTCCTGGAGGACTCCTTTTGTGCTGCCGCATCTCGGCGATGAAGTCTCGGACTGATCGGCATTACGCGACGATCCATAGTATATATGGCTTGAGCTTGTGGCGTGGAAAGGAGGGCGGTGCACATTCGCCTTTGAACTCGCCTTCTTCTTCTTTCCATCAGGCTTCTCCGTCTTGACAGGAAGATGAGTAAGCCGTGAAGCATTGTGGCTCCCCTCGGGCTGGAGAGTATTCTCACTGTCATAGGCGTTCCTGTTGCTCGCATCGAAGTTTGCTTCAGTCTGAAGGCTTTGCGGCTCTTGAGTGAGGTAGTATGCGTACGCTATCCTCATATCCTCGACGTAACTTTGAGTAGTCGAGGGCTTCGGCTTCGCGTTCCTCCTTTGACGCTCATATTCTGCACGAAGGAGCTGGATGTAACAGTGCCGGACGTGAATCGACTCCTCGTCGTTCCCCGTCGCATGAAGGCCAATCCAAGGTTTGTCATACATCTCGAAGCGAGCTTCGTATGTAACTTCAGGATTAATTTTTACTTGTCCAGAAGATATTATTTTGGTTTTCTTTTTTAAGTCTTCGATAGACAGTGCCGAGATTGTTTGAGTCACAGGGGTTTTGTCAGGCATTTTAGGCCGTCTCTTGGAAGCAGAGAGGGAGAAGCCATTGTTACTCATCAGAGTAGATCCGACACGAACGACTGCTCCCAGTCGCTTTTGTGCTTCAGTGCTTGGCTTCTTTTGGTTGGAGGTTTCCTTGGCCAGTGTCTTCAATTTTCTCCTAGAAACGACGGGGATGAAAACATCAACGTCGGTAGAGACAGGTTCGCCTCGAACAATCGCCCCCGGACACCTTTGCAAAGCATCTGTCTCTCTTTGTTCTTTGGCCATCACTGGGAGCGTGCGTGGCTTGCTTGTGGGAGCTTTGAGGTCTCGAATTTGGTGGATGTGAGATCCAGCGGAGGAGTCCTCCACACGCGAAACTGCCCCCAGACAAATTCGCAGAACGTCCAGCTTTGTTTGGTGACCCGATCCGTTCCGTCCTGCCGATGTCTTTGACTTGCTGTCTTTAGCGCCGGCTTCCGGGTGTGTACGAGGTAGGTTTGTGACAGCTTCTATTGCTTCTCTTTGACGGCTGCCAGATCCAACCGAGGACGCTGTAGTGTTGCGCTTATTCCGGACTTTATCTTGCCCGATCATCATCTCTTCGCAAGGTTCGTTCACAGCAGTCTTCGCTCGCCTTCCGGAGGTAGCTTTCGTTGGAGCAGTGAGAGAAACTTTTGACGGTGCCGTAGGTATTGGGAGGCCGTTGTTTTCCTTCGGAATATCGAACCAGAGATCTCCAAAGCGGATGGTCATGAATGCTTCAATATTTGCTTGTGCCATATCCTTCGTTTAAGAAGGAAGACTTGTCAGGATGTAACGACGATTTTTTTTTTCTTCATCATCATCATTTTTTTTTAAATATATATATATCAGATCTAGAGATGGGAGGTAAGGTGTGGTCCCACCGGGTGTGCCAGATTTTGTTCGAGGATAAAACCTGTACCCTTTGGGTGAAACCGTTGTCTTATAGTTATACTAGTACGAACCTGTACCCTTTGCATGGTTTTTAGTTATTTGCCAGCCTAAACTTAACATTTATGCTCATTCAGCTTTTTCACATTAAATGCTTACTCCTAGTGTAAAATTTTAACAGTGATAAAGTAAAACAACTTGAATTAGTGACGCAATGGCAATGGAAACATATCCATCATTTTGGATTGATTAATAACATATGAATGTGTTACAACAATGTAATCTTCAAAAAAATGATAAATAATAATTAATATTTAGCAATTGTGAAACATGAAAAATAATGCAGGTCCAAACAATACAACACTTCTATTCCAATAGCCAGCCAAATATTAAAAAATAGTTATAATCCATAGCAATCGTGAAAAATGGGAAATAATGTAGACACAAATAATACCACAATTTTCACTCCAATAATAATCCAAATAAGTAATACTGGTTATAATCCATTACAAATTGA
Source organism: Narthecium ossifragum (assembly GCA_963920575.1). Taxonomy (NCBI): domain Eukaryota; kingdom Viridiplantae; phylum Streptophyta; class Magnoliopsida; order Dioscoreales; family Nartheciaceae; genus Narthecium; species Narthecium ossifragum. The sequence continues at coordinate 9,036,789 of OY986973.1, forward strand.
AGAATTCCTCACTTAAAAATTGATGGATTCCTCATTTAATAATTGAAGGATTCCTTGCTCTCTTCCTCCCCCGCTCTCTCTTCCTCCCTCGCTCTCTCTCTCTGTTCCTTAACAATTTCCTCCTTCCTTCATCTTCTCGCAGCCTCCTTCCCTCTTTTTATTACATAAAGAGGAATAATAGAGAAAATAATGAAGGAATTCTTGAAAATATAGAAGTAATTTCGTAAAAAAAATGAAAGAATTTATATAAAAAATGGAATCCCACCACTTTCTCCCTCCGCTCTCTCCCACTCTTTTCCTTCATCGCGCTCTCTCTCTCTCTCTCTCTCTCTCTCTCTCTCTCTTCCTTAACAATTTCTTCCTTCCTCTCTCTTTCAGCAGCCTCCTTCCCTCTCTAATAGTTGACGGCGATGGCCGCCTCTCTCCCACCGGATGCTGAATCGACGGCAACAGCGGGCTCTATATTACAAGACGGCGACAACCACTGTAAGAGTGAGAGAGAGTGGAGAGAGATAGAGTGATATCAACAACGGGGATAAAGAGAAGAATATGGGTGATGTCACATCTTAATGTAGAGAGATATCTCTCTCCTTTCTCTCTCTTACTTGTGTCAGGTGGGATTAAATGATGAGAGAGAGTGAGTTGACGAGGGCTATTTTGGTCCCGAATTTATGGATTTGGCCTGATTTGTAAAGAAACACAAAAGTGTCCATCGTTTGACAAATCAAAAGACAAGTGGATTTAAAAAGAAAATTCTTCTTTATTTGCACCGGAACCACTTAAAGTTTGTAAATCATTTCATGTTGGAAAATACTACATATATTGTATAGATTAATTGCATTGAATTGAAATAGCTCTAATCATAAAAGTTATCATTATAGATTTGCCTATCATATTTTCACTTAAAATTAACAAACATAATGTTTCATAAAGAATGTGTTGGAAATATGTTTGACAATATGTCTACAACGTTGGGCATGTTTTATAAATAAAGCTATGTGGTCCATATTATGAACCCACATTAAGTAGATCCAATTAGAGTCCTACCTCATATAAGACTTATGTCTTATTTAAACTCTAAGTATGGAAGTGGTTTAATCCCATCCGTTGGATCTCTTTCCTTGATGGGATAGGAGAGGATCCCTGCCTCCATATAAAGATGGTCCTTGGTCTCACAAGAGTGACAATTCTAGGGTTTTTGTAGTTTCCCCATCTTTTACAGAATTAAGGCACCTAACACTTGGAGAGACTGGAAACATCTTTGGAGCGTTGGAGGACTTCGGCTTCTCTCCTTCTTCTGCATCATCAACACCATGGCTAAAGGTACGATCATGGATAAGTCCGTATAGATCTAACAGTTGCCATCAGGGCTAACAGTTGGCATCAGAGCTAAGATCTGGCTATGGTTAATTGGTATTATGTGATATTCGATTTATTGATATGATTTTCGGATTTTACATTAAGCTTTTTTGTATTTTCCGGAATTATAAATGAGGTTTCTTGGTTTTTTCGGATTTAAAAAAAAATCCATTAAGCTATTTTTCTGCATAAAGTATAAGAAAAAACCATAAACCTAAGTTAAGGGTTAAAAACGCCGATCCATCCGATTGCTCGCCCAATCCATCACCGGTGGCGGAGATGGCTGCCGATCATGCCCGTTGGGATCACGGCGGCCTCTTATGGTTGCGGCGGTTGGCGGTTGTGGCACCTCCCCTGGCGGATGTGAAAGGCGGCGACCGAGCCACGCGATCGAGCTTCTCGATCGCCTTAGGGGCTTGGCATCGTTGCTCGCTACGGCGACGGTGGTGACCGGGAGCTTCGATGACGTCTCCGGCAACCTCATACGACAACTGTGCGGTGCAAAGGAAACGAGCGGCGGTGACTGAGCCATGTGGAGGAGAGCTCCGCTCGATCAATGCTTGGCGTTGTTGCTTGCCCGACGACGACGGCAATGTCTCTGGCAAACTCATGCGGAGACAAGGGAAAGGTGGTGGAGAACCACGAGCGGCGGCGGCGCGAAGGAAGCCCAGGGTTCCGATCAAGGGTTTCAATTGGGGCCTGTTGGAGAGGACGATGGGCTGGGTAGTTTGGATCCGAACCCGACCCATTAAGCCATTTTATTCTCCTGCACCCTTAACAGGTTTTGGGCTGATGGATGTTTTTGGATTTAAATCCAATAAGGTTAGAACCCTTTAAGAGCTCCTTTCGTAGATTAACCGCTACAGGGTGCATATTTACAATTTTATTCTGACAGCTTATACATAGAGTAACTTTTTAGTTGTTTTAAGCTGTATTAAATTCTTTATTATGCTAATGGCCGTTGAGATTAGGTCATAAATGGAGAATTTACATGCGTTATATGTTTTTATGCATATTGTTTATGGATTAACTCTTAATTAATGCCATATTAAGTTTGATCAAGAATTAGAAATATGTCTTATGGAGTAGCCACGGCATCCTGGGCCATCTATTTTCTTTTTCTATGATCATATTAAAGACAATTGACTTTTCTCCTGTGTCTGTGGAGTAGCTAGGGGTGAGCATTCGGTTCTCGGTTCGGTTCTCGGTCCAGAACCGAAGAACCGAACTTTTTTCGGTCCAAAAAAATGAGAACCGAACCGAACCAAAATTGTCTATAGAACCGAACCGAACCGAATTTTTTGGTTCGGTTCGGTTCGGTTCTATAGGCATTGAATGGACAAGGCTGGCTATTGCCGAGGACGAACGACGAGCAGGGAGATGGCGACTGCCGAGGACGAACGACGAGCAGGGAGATGGCGACTAGCAGGGGCTCAACGGAGGAGATGGCGAGCCGGGCGGGAGCAGAGGATGGGTTCCCAGCGATTGGAGGTGGTGGGCGGCGGAGTGTACGACTCACCGGGGGCGTCGAACTCGGGGACGACGCGGACGCCGTAACACATGGCGTACTCCATGACAGGAGCCCTCCGTCGCCAGCCTCGGCTCCGTGGGCATCACGACGACGAGGGGGTCGTAGTGCTGGGAGAAGGTCTCGAGGCCGCGGATGGACATCAACGGAGGAGATGGCGAGCCGGGCGGGAGCAGAGGATGGGTTCCCAGCGATTGGAGGTGGTGGGCGGCGGAGTGGACGACTCACCGGGGGCGCCGAACTCGGGGACGACGCGGACGCCGTAACACATGGCATACTCCATGACAGGAGCCCTCCGTCGCCAGCCTCGGTTCCGTGGGCACCACGACGACGAGGGGGTCGCAGTGCTGGGAGAAGGTCTCGGGCCGCGGATGGCGAGCTGGGAGAAGGTCTCGAGGCCGCGGATGGCGCCCCACGGGGTCGCAGTGGTGAGGGCGGAGGAGACGGAGAGGGAGTCGTCCACGCCGTTGCGGAGCGGGGCGGAGGGGTCGACGATGGAGATGGCGAGGGTCAGCAGCGGGTGAAGTTGAGGGAGGAGGCTGCGAGGGGGAGGAGAGGGCGGTGGCGCTCGGAGTGGAGGAGGCGGGCGTAGATTTGGTGCGGAGGTAGGGGTGCTGGGGGCGGGGGGAGGTGACGAAGCCGGGAGGCGTGCGGCGGATGCGCGAGGCCGCCGCCGACGAAGCCGAGGCCGCCGCCGCCGCCGCCGCCCTAGTCGAGGTCCGGTGGATGTGGAGATCCACGCGGTCGATAGATAAGGTTGAGAGACGAGAGTGGTGAGTGGAGACGGGATAGGATGAGCTCAGCCATGGGCCCATGAGCTGAAGGTGAGTAGGATGAGCTCAGCCTTACTAAGGAACCGGAACCGAAATTTTTCGGTTCGGTTCGGCTGCCTTAGCCCTTAGGCATGTATAGTAATGATGAGATATTGATATGGGTTAAACTTCGGTTCTTCGGTTCTGAACCGAAATTTTTTTTAAGGAACCGGAACCGAACCGAAAACCGAACTATTTTACCTTGTAGAACCGAACCGAACCGATTGGACCGAGGAACCGAACCGAATGGACCGAACTAATTCGGTTCGGTTCGGTTCGGTTCTGCTCACCCCTAGGAGTAGCCACAGCATCCCAGGCATGAGGATAAGTTAGGCAATTGGCATTGAGTTATGAGAGTTAATTTATTTTGGCATTACAATTGCATTTGTAATGATGGAGTAAAATGGAGAGTTACATGTCGAGATCAGGGCAGTTCTAGTCGCCCACAAGTATAGAACTTTCTTCATAGAGATAATGAGAACTCTCTAGTTTTACTTTAAAGTTTAAATTAGGTTTTGGTGCTTTTAATATGACAAGTATGACTGTTATTGTTTTTTAATTATGAGAATGTTTTATTATTTTTGTAGATAGTTCCTCATCTAGTATGTCTAAGCTTGATGCTTTTAATTATGTTCTCATGTTGAATGCTGATAACTTTCCTGAGCGGAAAAGGAAAGTCAAGATCTCATTGGGGTGCATGGACCTGGATTACTGCTTCCGTGTGGATGAACCATCTAAGCTAACGGGAAAAAGTACCCAAGCTCAAAAGGATGATTATTAGCAGTGGGAGAAATCCAACCGATTAAGTCTCATGATCATGGATGGCAGCATAGCTGAGAATATAATGATTTCGATCCCTACCTGTACCAAGGCTAAGGATCTTATGGAAGCTGTTGAAAAACAGTTTAAAAGGGCTGATAAGTCATTAGCAAGCACTCTAATGTCGAAATTGACATCCATGAAGTACGTTGGGTCCTCTGGAATAAGATAGCACATTATGGAGATGACTAACATCTGTGCTCAACTAAGATCAATGAAGATGGAGATTAGTGATTCATCCTTGTCCACTTTATCTTAAACTCCCTGCTTCAAGAATATGGGCCATTTAAGATTTCCTACAACACACATAAGGTTAAATGGTCAGTTACTGATTTGCTGTCCATGTGTGTTCAAGAGGAAGCAAGGCTCAAGCAGGAGAAGTTAGAGAGTGCCCACATGGTCACTCATAAAAGTGGACGTCTAGTAAAGGGCAAAAGTGTTCAGCAGAAGAATGTCATCAAGAAACAACGACAATGCAAATGTTTCTTCTGCAAAAAGTCTGGACAGATGAAGAAAGATTGCTCCAAGTTCAAAGAATGGCTCGTGAAGAAAGGTAATCTCTATTCATTTGTGAGTGAATCTCATAACACATGGTGGATTGATTTCGAATCTACAATCCATGTTGCCAACACATTGCAGGGTTTTCTCAACCAAAGGAAGCCAACAGCAAGTGAGAGGAGCGTCCATATGGGAAATGGGATGCAATCACCTGTGGAAGCTGTTGGAAACTTTAGACTAGTTTTAGATTCAGACCATTTATTAGATTTGGAAAATACCTTCTATGTTCCTTCTTTTTCTAGAAACCTAAGTTCTATTTCCAAACTTTCAGTTATTGGTTATGTTATCTTATTTAGACAAACCTTCTTTGAGATATCTGTAAACTCAAATTCAGTTGTAAAGGGAATATTACCTAATGACCTTTATAAGTTGTCTCTTGATTCTATTTTTGAGCGGTCACTTCATACCTATGTCCGGAAATACTTGTGTTGGCATGAAATGTGTTAGAACAGATGAGAGGTCATCAATGCTTTGGCACAGGAGATTGGGACATCTCCATTAAGAGATTAAAAAAATTAGTGAATGAAGGGGTCATTGGATCTCTTGATTTCTCTGACTTCGGTGTTTGTGTGGACAGTGTTAAGGGCAAGCAGACCAATAAACACCATAAGGGTGCTAGGAGAAGCTCTGAGCTTCTAAAGATTATTCGCATAGATATATGTGGACCTTTTTCTACTCCATGTTTGGCAGATCATAGATACTTTATCACATTTATTGATGACTATTCACGATTCATGTATCTCTATTTGTTGTTTGAGAAGTCTGAGGCATTGAATGCTTTTAAAGAGTATCAAGCAATAGTAGAGAGACATACATGAAAGGAAATTAAGATCATGAGGTCTGATAGGGGTGGTGAGTACTATGGCAGGTATGATGGTGGACAAAGGCCTGGTCCATTTGCTAGATTCCTCACGGAACAAGGCATTGCAGCTCAATACTCAATGTCTGGAAAGCCAGATCAAAATGATGTAGCCGAGAGACGGAATCGAACACTTATGGATATGGTCAGGAGTATGATTAGTAACTCCTCTCCCCCATTGTCTCTGTGGAGCGAAGCCTTAAAAACCGTTGTGTACATTGTCAATAGGGTTCCCACTAAGGCAGTTTCATCGACTCCTTTTGAGCTTTGAAAAAGATGGAAACCCAATTTGGGACATGTTCACATTTCGGGTTGTCTAGCTGAGGCTAGAGTGTATAATCCGCATGAGAAGAAATTGGACATGAAGAAAACAAGTGGTTATTTTATTGGCTACTTGGATGAGTCTAGTGATGGCAACGGGGCGGATCGGGGCGGATATTGGAAATACCATACCCGTCCCCGCACTCCTCCGCCCATACCCTCACCGCCCCGTCCCCGCGCGGATAATGGAGATCGCGGACCATAACCATCCCCGCGGGTACGCGGATATTACCCGCAACCCACGGTTATCCGCAAAACCTAAAAAAATCATTTAATTAGCATTAAGCCTCTAAAATCTAAATCTAAATCCACCAAACTATCATCAACATTCGGTCTCTAAAATCTAGATCCACCAAACAATCATCAACAATTAGTCTTTATTAGAGTATAATTACAAAAATAGACTCTCTAAAATCTACCAAACCAACATTTAGTGGCGGGGCGGGGCGGATATGCGGGGCGGGGTGGATAGCGGGGCGGATATTACCCAATACCATAATCCGCCCCGTACCCGCGCGGATTTTAAATTTGTAAACCATACCCGTATCCACGGGTAAAAAATCTATACCTTACCCGTCCCCATCGGTGCGAATCGGGTCGGTTATCCAGCGGGGCGGTCAATTTTGCCATCCCTAGATGAGTCTAAGGGATACAGATTCTATTGTCTAGACCACACTCCTAAAGTTATTGATGCGAGGAATGCCAACTTTCTGGAGAATGGCGAGATAGGTGGGAGCATACAACCTCAAAACTTATGTTTTGAGGAGTTATAGGAAGACACTATTCTACATATAAGGAACGATGATATAGTAATCATTCAAGATACCCCTAAGAATATCCATCAGGATATACCTATAAGGGAACCACCAGTCATCGATCCACCTCCCCATGAAGAGCCTATTATTGCTGATTCAACTCCACCAGCTCATCAAGACATAGAGCCTGGAGTTGTCAGGACGAGACATGGCAGAGTGGTGAGACCCACTATTTCCTCAGAGTTTGAAATATACCTGCAAGAATCTGACTATGATATTGGGATAAAGTAGGATCCGGCATCGTTTTTACAAGCTATGAGTGAGAGTGATTCCATTAAGTGGTATGATGCCATGAAGGAAGAGATGGATTCGATAGCTAAGAATGAAGGTGGGAACTCGTTGAATTGCCCAAGGGTTACAACGCCGTTGGCTGTATATGGATCTATAAGACCAAATGGGACTCTTTGGGCAATATAGAACGATATAAGGCCAGACTTGTAGCCAAAGGATTCACTCAGAAAGAAGGCATTGATTACCATGAGACCTTCTCTCCAGTTTCTAAGAACAACTCTTTAAGAATAGTCATGGCTATAGCTCATTTTGATCTAGAGTTGCTTCAGATGGATGTGAAAATGGCTTTCCTAAATGGGAATTTGGATGAACATGTATACACGCAACAACCTGAGGGTTTTACCTCAGATAAAGGACAACTAGTTTGCAAACTTCAAAAAACCATATATGAACTGAAACAAGCCTCACGTCAGTGGTATATAAAATTCAACGAGCCTATTTCTTCATTTGGTTTTACGGAGAATATCGTTGATAATTGCATATACCTTAAGGTTAGTGGGAGCAAATTTGTTTTATTAGTCCTATATGTTAATGATATTTTGCTTGTTGGTAGTGATTTAGGCATGTTGCATGACACGAAGCAATTTCTCACCAAGAACTTTGAGATGAAGGATTTGGGTGAAGCCTCTTATGTCATTGGCATAGAGATTCATAGAGATAGAGCTCAAGGTATAGTTGGACTATCTCAGAAGGGCTACATTGAATGATTTCTTGAGAGATTCAGTATGAAAAATTGCTCACATACTCCAACACTTGTTACAAAAGGGAACACATTTGGTAAAGCACAAAGTCCGAGGAACGAAATAGAACACAATCATATGGCAGAAATTCCATATGCATCTGCAGTTGGTAATCTGATGTATGCTCAAACATGTACGAGGCCAGATATATGCTTCATTGTGAACATGTTGGGGCGTTTTTAGAGCAATCCAGGTATGGATCACTGGAAGGCTGCCAAGAAAGTTTTGCGTTACTTATAAGGCACGAAGGATTATATGCTCACATACAGACGATTTGATCACCTTGAGATTATAGAATATACAGACTCAGATTATGCCGGGTGCCTTGATGATAGGAAATCGACATCTGGTATGTTTTCCTATTGGTTGGAGGCGCTGTTTCGTGGAGAAACAACAAGCAAAATTTAGTTGCTTCTTCCACAATGGAGGCTAAGTTAGTAGCTTGTCATGATGCCACTACCCAGGCACTTTGGTTGCGGAATTTCATCATAGGCCTTAAAGTCATTGATTCTATTTCTAGACCATTAAATATATATTGTGACAATTCCGCTGCAGTATTCTTCTCCAAGAACAATAAGTATACTCGTGCTGGTATGCGTATTGATATAAAGTATCTTTCAGTAAGGGAGAAGATTAGGGGTCATCTTGTGTCTATTGAACACATTGGTACTACGTTCATGATTGCAAACCCTTTAACAAAGGGATTGGCGCCTTCAGTTTTTCATGATCATGTAGTCTTGATGGGACTTGTACGTACCTTTTAGTTTTGTGTTTTGTGACACATTCAGTTTAATATCATACAGTTTCTTTTATTTAAGATGATTCTGTGATTTGGTTGTTTGCTTTATCATATTTGTATGCATGCATAGTGAATGATTAGCAAACATTGGATCAGAGTAAGTATTTGGTGATTTACTGATAACGTAAAATTTAACCACATGAAGTGTTAAATTCAGAAGAAGCTAGCAACATTGTAATACATGGAAGGGCGAGTTCGGTTGAGGACACATCCCGCCATGATTCGGGTTGTTGGTGCTCTTTTGATGAGGTATCGGATTTCCACCATACAGAAGTAAGACATTAAGTAAATATGGGCCAAGTGGGAGACTGTTGGGCCTGATTTATGAATAAAGCTATGTAACCCATATTATGAGCTCACATTCAATAAACCCAATTAGAGTCCTACTTCATATAGGACTTATGTCTTATTTAAACTCTTAAGTATGGAAGTGGTTTAATCCCATCCCTTGGATCTCTCTTCTTGATGGGATGGGAGAGGATCCCTACCTCTATATAAAGACGGTTCTTGGTCTCACAAGAGTGACAATTCTAGGGTTTCTGTCTTCTATAGAATTAAGGCATCTAACTCTTGGAGAGACTGGAAGCGTCTTTGGAGGGTTCGAGGACTTCGACTTATCTCTTTCTTCCGCATCATCAACACAATGGCTAGAGGTATGATACTGGATACTTTATCCATATAGATCTAACATACAGAACTACCCCCACACCACCAAATATTTTGGATGAGTTCGAGCAAGGTTTTCCACCACACGTATTAACCCACTGATGATTCCTAGAGGACTTGCTATAACTACGACTTTTACCTTCTCCCATACCTCACTCCATCACAGCAAATACTTGTGACCCCATAAGCACAAAATACTATCAACAGAGTCAAATAATACCACACCAAGTACAGGAAGCTGAGAAACGAAGATCATAAATTGACAGCTGATGTATGGGAGGGAGCTATAAGTATCGCATAAGCATAGTTAGATGCTGAGAAGACGTGTCTAGCTAATGATAATTTGGAGTTGGTTCAATTTAAAGCTGAACTCAAGGGATTCAAGGCGACAATAGAACCAAAAACAGAGGATAAACAAAGAGAAGACAGACTTTACAGTTACTGCATATATAAGAGAGGAATCTGTTTTTTCTGCTACAACTTGCTATCCAATATTCACAGCTAATAACTTGATTCATTCAACTAATATGCCATATCAAAGAAGAAATCCATGCAAATTACAGAATTGTAAAAGAAATGCAAGTTCAGAATGTTCCTCCTAGGCATTCTGTGAAATCCAGCCTTTCCAACATAGTCACTGACCAGTCTGCTCTTGAAAGCATGCAATTGATACTTGAGCGATGCAATCTCCATATCTTTGTGATACATGAGTCCTTCAAGAACTGCCAATGCCTCTTCAGCATGGCGCATTTTCTCCTCCGCCGCCCTCTTATATTGGCAGGCTTCCATCATCTCTTGCGCCATTCCTACTAGCTTGAAGCCGCAAAGTCATAGATAGAGCCTCGTCTGCTGCACTTGCAGAGGCCTTCCTTTCCTCCTCTAGCTCATTGTAAAGCTTATTTATCACAAGGCATTGCTCATATAGGGTATTCTTCAAATTGGCGACCTCATCTTCATCTATAATCAGCATCGAATCCGGCATGATATCCGCACTGAAAACCAATCTTTATGAACACTTTACTTGATGAATCGAAAAATTGTCGATAATTATGATGTATTGGAATCTTAACCTTCAGAAAAAAATGTAAAAAGATACAAAGGGAGAGAAACAAAAGATGGGGCATCTTAGATTCTTAAACCAATTAAGAAAGTTCTCATCTTTTCCTGCTGCATTGCTTACAGAGAAAACAACAAGAAAAACAGACACAAACACAACAAGAATACAAATGGTATCCAACTTTGCCAAAGCTCTATCTTTTCCTAATCCAAAATCATTGATTTCTAAAAAAATAGAGCAACTCAATCGAAAAAGAAAGAAACCAAAGCATTTTAAATACCTCGATCGAGTCCCCTTGCGAAGCTCCGCAATCCCAAGCTCTTCCATTCAATCCAAACCCTAACCCTAATCCTCTCTAAATGTTCCACCTCTCCTCCCCTATCTCCACCATCACAAGCGGGGGCGCCCGACAACTTCCCCAGACGAGAAGCGGGAGGGGCACCGTTTCCTTTGTCCAGTTGAGAAGCCGAAGGGGCAAATTAAGGGACCTTGGACGAAGAAGTCTAGTATATGCCATCTTCGTATTGCCACAGCTTGTGTTTGTCGAGTAAACATCAATTCACCATATATGCTTTCATAACAAACAGATCTACTTGATAAACAAGATATAGACATTCCTCCTAATGAAGTATGTGGGCATGTTGCTAGACACAGTGCAGAAAGTTTCCAGTAATTGAATTAAAAGACTGCTTGTTACAATAAGCCAGACATAAACCTAGAGATACAGACTTATAAAATTTTCCGTAAGTGTTTGCATTCGTTTTAGCAAGACATCATGCTAGACACAGTGCAGAAAGTTTCCAGTAATTGAATTAAAAGACTGCTTGTTACAATAACCCAGACATAAACCTAGAGATACAGACTTATAAAATTTTCCGTAGGTGTTTGCATCCGTTTTAGCAAGACATCTAAGCCTTTCGATTGTGTAAAAGAATCTTTCTGCCAAAGGAACCCATCCAGACTTCATGGAAGCTATGAGAGATGAGTATCTGAAAGTAAGTCGCAGAACTTGAATTACAGGATCAATTCTTTGTCTGTGTGCTTGTGCTATTGATTTGGTGGAGGACAAGCAGCGATCTCAGTTGAAAGATAATGGAATGGTGACATTGACAGTGTCAATTGCGACTAGCAAGCAGGTGGTGGTGCACTCACTCAATCAACAACAATAGATAACCGTGAGAACTTGCTTGTGGTAATGGTTTCAAAACAAAAGTAGATGTGTTCCAAAACCATTTGCTTTGGCAGGATATGATTCGGATAATGAATGATCCAAGATGCTTGGTATATATCGACTGTTATTAAATGAGACATGCCAGTTGGTTTGCGAGTGTGCGTGGAAGCAGTTCGAAAATGTTCTGCCAGCTTACAATATTTATCCATGTGAAAATTCGACATCTTATTGGGCGTTATGGTGGTGAGAGGGGAGACAGAAGGAGCCAATCCCAAAAAAAATTCCAGCATTCTGGGTAAGAGCAACTCAAATAGGACGCATGAATTGTTCTACAGAATAAGCGCCAAGAATCGATCTATAAACAAAACAAATGAAAACAAAACAAAACGTACTTTGAAACAACATCAATCTCGTACCATTGTTGAGGGTAATCCAATTCACATTTATTAAGGAAAAAGCATGAAAAAGTAGAGGGGTGCGTAGAGCGGTAGAGGGGTGCATACCAGCAAATGTTTCGGAGTCATTTTCGAAGGGAGGCTCGGGAGGGCCCTCGTTGGCGGCGTGGAGGCGCGTGGACCATTGATAGCTGTGAGGCTTCCAAGGGATGCTGAGGGATAGACGTCGCGGGGATGAAGGAAAGCAACGGATGAGGCGCCGGAGCGGAGGAGAATCGACCGTCACAGAGGCGAGAGAGGGTGGAGAGTATATAATCACCAATAGAAACATTGGATTGCAAGGGCAGTTAAGGAAAATAAAAGAAGTTGTCCGAACAAAAGAAGGCGTTGTCCTACTGGCATCCTACTGGCACCCTGTGTCCTTCATGAGGATTGCGTGTGGTCCTCCGTGGCCAAAGATCTTCCTCCCCCCACTTAACCATCCCGTTCCCCGATCCACTCCCCTATCGCCAACCGCCTCTATCTCTTTGACACTTCTCCCCCGCTTCTCACACCTCCACTGACCCCATGCGCGAGCACACCGTCTCCCAGAAAAACCTACCGCTAGCCGGTGCCACCGAGCCCCTCCAACCACTGGTGCGCATTGTACTTCCCCTCTCCGCCTCCAACAACCCTTTGTCCACAGAGCCTTCGTGATCCGCCCCAACAGCGGCGGTGCAGCGCTTGATCCGAGGTCGATCAATGTTGTCAACGTCGGTCCGGCGTTTTGAGGGCGGTGCGGGTCCTTCGCATCGGAGTTGGCGTTATCGTTGATGCCATTCACGGGGAGGGAGTGTGGCGCACGACGCTGTGCAGTTCCTGCGGTAGTGTTTTTTAAAGGATCCTCCGCTTCGTCGACGCTCGAGAACTCCCTAACCTCCCTGCTCTTCCCTTCTCCGGCCCCTTGGCCGTTTCGATCATTCACCCGGTTTCTCTCCGAGGCATCGAGCGGGTGACTGGTGAGAGAGAGAAGGATCGTGAGGAGAGCCCAACATATAAAAGCCCTTTAGTTAGCCTTTTCTCCCATTAGGGCACAACTGCGAGAGAGATCGAGAGAGAGAAGAGAGACAACAACGACCACCCCGGGTAAGAGAGGGAGACCATGACCAGAGGAGGGATCGCCGGTGGCAACCGTGGCCGGAGGAGGTCTCGACCAGAGAGAGAGGGGTGATGGCTATCGGAGAAGACCACGACTTGAGGGGATCACGAACGACTACGAGCTTGAAGGCGACGACGACTGTGACGGCGATGGCGATTGGAGGAGGAGACCATGACTTGAGGGGATCACGAATGATTTCTCTCTTTGGATGATTCTTTCTTACCAAATTTGCCAATACCTTCAGCAAAATATAATCTGGCATTTTAAGCTTGGTGTGTATTCAAGTTATTATTGTTATTTTGCATTTGAGAACTCACGTTGCATGTCTGATGAGTTGAATATTTTTTTTTGTTTCATTAGATAATATTAAATGTCATCTAGAGGCTGGCATAACAAAATTTGAGTTTAATATTATATGATTACATCTTCATTCTATTGTTTATTTTATTTGTTGAGCTCTTCCCAAAATGTTGAGCTAGTATTGTTTCAGTCTAAGGCTCACATAGCAACCTTTGAGTTTAATATATTTTTTTTAGGGTTATTTACATATGTACCCCTAAAAACTTGCTAAATAACATATATACCCCTACATTCTTTCATATTATATATATACCCTTACAAACATAAAAAAAATCCAAACCATACCCCTCCGTCCTCACACCGTTAAAAATGCCTTATAAAATGACCATTTTGCCCTTTATTCATGTTTATTAGGATTCAACTCACAAGGGTATGATAAGGGCAAAATGGTCATTTTATAGGGCGTTTTTCACGGTGTGAGGACGGAGGGGTATGGTTTGGATTTTTTTGATGTTTGTAAGGGTATATATGTAATATGAAAGAATGTAGGGGTACATTTGTAATTTAAGAAGTTTTGGAGGATTCATAAGTAATTATCCCTTTTTTTTATTGTTCCAGATGACATTTAATATTTACTTCAATTCTCTAAGATTTTACATGTTAAAAGTTCCTTTATATGTTATATACTTTGGGCTTGACCTATTGAATACAATTAGTGTTAACAACTTATGAGATGATGTCTATTCACCAGCTTCCCAAGGTATTATTTTTGTGTATATTCCTCCAGATGTTTTATTCCCTTAAACTTAATGTATTCATGCTTTATCTGACAAGCCAAATGGAAAATCTTCCATTTCCTATTACTGTTTTGGGTATTGAATCAGCTTTCTCAAATGTTCATAGTGCAGGTCATTTTGGCAAGAAAGTATTTGAAGGATGCCAGCATCAACAGAGAGCAATTAATGTACCTGGTTATGGAAGCGTTGCGAGGTGGTTGTCAGGTTCATAACATTAAACTCTTTTGGATCTTTCAATTGCACTCTTTTAATCTCTCTGTTTCTTCTGTTTTGTTCGGTAATGTATCCTCTGTGGAATTTCTTTTAAAATAACAAAGGTGGATGAAACATGAAAATATGTGAGCTTTGTAAACAAAGGCGGTGTGTCAATTAGAGGAGGTTGTAGAGAACAAGGCATGCTACTCATTCCCATTCCAAGGCCATTTCCCATTCCTCCATAAGGAAACAATTGAGAGACATTGGGAACATGAAAGGCATGCACTGCAACAGGTCGCATATATGAGGCACGATATAGACCACCTTTTGAAAACATCTGAGTTCATATGTATATATGAGCATAAGTGTTGATCGAAGGTAAAACATGTGATTTGGAGGAGAAGAAGAAGTAAATTGCATGAACTTGCTGTTGAAGGGATTTTATGTAAGCAACGGTTTCATCTAGCAAAGATGCCCTGTCCATATGAAATCAAGAGCATCCTTCAGGGGATATCCAAAAGATGCTAGAGCAGTATTGAACCAACAACGTTCCTTATAATCTATTGCTCTTTGAATAGCAGTGCACAGGGCAAAGATATTTCTATCATTCATGAAAAGATATTTTGATGGAGGAAAAGAAGTTGATCTTATGTCTTAATTTCTATCAATCAATTGTTGTGGAGGGCAAAGGGTTTGCTGGTCGAACAAGCTACTAATTGGATTGATTTTAGTCATTTAGTTTTCACCAATTCTTTTATTTCAGGGTATGTTAAAGTTTTCTCCATATCTTATACAAGTGGAGTAGTTCCACAAAATAGTTCTTAAATCTGCTTTACAACTTATGGAGATCCAGCAGTTAACTTTTCATGCTTTGCGCAAGATTCATTACTAGCGGTGACTATTATCTATCCTAAAGATTGTTAACTTTTCTTCGTTTGAGCAATTGGACGCTAGCAGTATAGTCCAGTAGTAGGAAAAACGATGCTTATGTGCTATTACATTAATTAAGGAAAACTTGCTCAAAGTTATTAATTCACTTTGAGA
Source organism: Narthecium ossifragum (assembly GCA_963920575.1). Classification (NCBI taxonomy): domain Eukaryota; kingdom Viridiplantae; phylum Streptophyta; class Magnoliopsida; order Dioscoreales; family Nartheciaceae; genus Narthecium; species Narthecium ossifragum. The sequence continues at coordinate 9,052,453 of OY986973.1, forward strand.
CTCTAAATGCACCATGTTGTATTATGCCTTTATGTTTGTGTGGTTTGTGGGGACAAGGTTTGCCCTGGGGACAATATTCACTCCTTTTATAGTGTGTATTAATTTTTGTATTTGATGAATGTTGTAGAATTATCTCATTTAGCTCTCGGTACAAGGGAGGTTTTGCCGAATTTTTTCGAAAAACAAAGGAATTAATGAATACAATATTACTATCTTTGTTCTCAACTTGCATCCTGCTTTCTCATTTGGTATGTTGTATAGCCCTTAGTTTTGCTTCATGCCAAACGTTTATTATGTGAAGTCTATTTGACTAATTGTAAAGGTTAGACTTATGCAGCTAGGTGAAGAAGTGAACAAAAATTTGTGACAAAATATAATAGTTGAAAGTAATTTGCTAAAATGGTTTATGTAGAGCGGATTGAGAAATATATGTTAGAATGGAAGTGTTAATCACATTTAGCCGGTGTTTCTTAAGGCCATTATTTTTTGGTAGACATAGTTTGGCCAATGCTTGATAATGAGATATTTGGGATGATTGTTTAACTGGCATCATCAACTTTGATTCAGAATCTGAATTTCATATTTCTTTGTTAAACTTTTAAGTCATCTCTCAGGGATTTCTTTGATTTAGTGAATTTTTAGAGTAGGTTTTATTGGTTAAGGTTTTATTCATGTGAAAGGTGATACTGCCCAGGGTATAATGGTTATTTGCTTTTCTTGAAATTGGACGTGAGAAGACCCCATCTTTATCTCATTCAAAATTTCACATTTTTTTGGATGCCTTTGTGATTTATAGGGTTTCTATGTTTATTCCTCTTTTATTCAATCTCTTCCAAAGTTGCAATTTTCTGTAGCTCTACTTTGTAGATAGGTCATCCAAAGTTTGAATGGTGTTCTCCAAGAAAGTTGAACACTTTATAGACATTTCTTTTCACCCTGTCCTTGCTTATAACCATAGCGAGCACAGGGTGGACCGTAGCTTTAATGAAAATTCCATAATTAGAACTCTGCCTATTGCTTTTCTTCTCAGGTATACAATTTTGTATTCAAGAAATGGATTGTTGTGACACCCTAGCTCTCCTTTAAAATGGTGTATATTCCACATCACAGAACTAAGAAACGTGATGATGTAAATTCAGGTTCCATCTCCCTTAATTTTCATTATCCTGATAGTTTTAGGGGTGATCAAAATGGATCAATTAAACTTCTGTTCTGTAGATCATATACTGAATCTGCCTTTTTTGCTCAATCTCTTTTAGCGTTATAAGCATTTGGTGACTATTTTTAGTAGAATTTGGTTCGAAGTTATAGCATGCAATAGTTATTCTGAAAATAAATTCTGTTTGGTTCATGAACATACTGAATGATCTCCACTTTATTTCTCTATTTTCTTTTGTATAGGCCAGCGAGAGGAATAAACACCTGTAACAGTCGAAGAAGCAACTCCCATTCTCCCAAACCTAATCAGTACTTGCATCCACATTCTTTAATATGACATCTCTCTTTCTCTCTCTAAATTTCAATGGGATGCGAATTGTGGTGCAAGACAAGCTGAAATTATTAAAGAACAAGGACTTGGTGGTAGACATCTTTGACAACAATTTGAATGGAATGGACTCGCTGGTTTCTTTTTAATTTGTGTTGTTTCAATGCTTTCAAAGACTGTTCTTTCTTTCTTTCTTTTTTAAATTTTGCCTGTAACGAACATAACAATTGTCTATTGAGAAAACATCGTCTGTAACCATGCTTGATTGTTTTTGAATGGTCATGTAAAATGCTACAAAAGCCATATGTACTCCATAACTGCTTGGCATTTGTGTATATTAAACTTTATTCTAAGGGATTCAACGACTTAATATATGTTGATTTGTCTATATTAATATCGTCAGTAACCATGTTTGATTGTTTTGATTATTTTGTTGAGGATGTAGTCTTTATATATAAGGTTGATTTCTCTGCTTTGAACAAACGAGTGAAATTGTCGATTCAAATGCCTCAGCAGCAGTAGATGATCATATGAATCGATAATCACACTCTACAAGAACAACAAATTCCCGACGTCATGGATCCTATATCATAGGCTTTCTTAAAGTAAATGACCATTACTTTTCTAAGAGAAAAGTTTTCCAAAGACCGTGCCAGGGGCATGGGTCCATCATAAATAGGTGTTGGTTATCTTTTTCTGTGGATTTCTGTTTTTGTAATCACAAAAACCCTCCTTTGATCTTTCTTCGTGACACAATGAAGTAGAAGAGAAAGAAGAAAAAGAATAAAGTATTGGAGAAGAAACAACTCGGATAGGTGGAAAAGTTGTTGCAATTTGCTGGGAAAGAATAACATGTATTGTTGTATGTCTTTGAGAGAACCGTGCCCAACCTTGCCAAGGGCATGGGTAAACACTAGTCTACCTTATAAGATCAGGTGACAGTTATTTGTTTTGTCCCGCTGGCACCTCTATGCCCCATGTGGAGTCATACGTGTGTCCAATGTGGAGGCCTACGTGGCCCTATGATGTGCGGTTGTCGCAGGAGAGAGAGCGTGAATAAACGTGGGTGTGAGGACCTGTCCCTCTACCCCTGTGGCTCGTTATGGACCGCAAGGGAAATTTGCTAAATTGTGCCTTGTTGGTTTGTTTCACACCCGCGTGTGCACATACTGACCGGGTTTGTGTTAGTGTTTGATTAGAACGGTTAGGTGGACCCGGGATCGAAAGATCCGGGCTTGGGCTTGTATTTTAGCCCAAGTGTAGCTTTCTACACTTGAAGGATCGATCTTTCCTTGCTAGAAGATCAATCATTTAGTGCGATAAAGTTAAGGTGCGATTGTCATGAAGGATCAATCTTTTCGGAAGAAAAGATTGATCATTCATAGGTCGGTTCGTTCGTCTATAAAACAGACGCGACCATCTCCTTTGAATCCTTTTCAAATCCGCCGTTCTTGATCTAAAATCCGGCTGGATTTTGGAGAAATTGATTACGATCCAAGGCTTAGCATCTAGGATTAAAGCTGCTCTTGGCTAAGTAGGGATCCTACCTACTTCGTTTTTTGGTTTTTGAGGGTTTGTGAGTTTCCTTGTGTTCTTTTGCTTAGTGTTCTTTTGCTTAAATCCGTCGATTTGCATGTTGGTTTTGAATGCAAGTACCGGTTTTGGACTCGTGGTCCTTCATACTACTAGATCCCAAGGTTTTGTAGGATTTTGTAGAGTTTTTCGACGGTATTTCTCGCTAGAGGGTTGCCGGAGAACCCAACAAGATCAATCACATTGTTGGTAATGCTGAGCCCGAGCATGATTGATCATGTTTCGCCCCGACCCGCGAAGGCCCAACCGGGCCGGGCGATGCGAACCTGAACCTAACTAATGCGGAATAATTTTGGCGAGTGGTTCCCTCTAACCTAATGGTCTCCCTAAACAATTCATAAGCACCTTTAATAAAGCAAAGATTAACAACATCAAAAGAAATATAATATAATATTCAAATCCTCAAAAAGGTTTATATTTGTACAAGATACTCCCGTAGGAGACTATCTAAACAAAAAGGGTGTAGAAGACTATCACCGCTCCTCAAGCACCGTCAGACGCCGCCGCGTCACCAAACACCTATCCAGTAGGGGCCACTGAAGAAGAGCTGACGCCTGCACCTACAAAACGCAGCCCGGGTAGGAGTGAGCATAAAGCTCAGTAGGGTTCTACACTACGACACACCGGCTGCACCCTCAGCACCTGACTCGAGGCCGACACGACCTCTAAATCATCGATCAATATGTATTCAAGTCATCTAAGCCTATCATGAATATCGACTGAATACTACAATCCAACCTGGACCTTGCTACCCGCCACGGTCCTAGATCTAAATCCGAGCTACCCGAAAGCCTCGGATCGGCGATCGACCCATCGCCCACGTCCTATTCTTATGCATCTAATGCACAACAGAATGCATACTATGATCATGCATAGGTAAGAGGTAAGCATGCAACAGTATGCTAAAGATAACATACAAGTCCAACTGGATAGCTGCAGCGGTATTGCCAACCGCTACCAGCCAATCCGCAGCGGATCCTGGCATTACGACGGCACCGTGACCGTCAATTGTGGACTCCTGCAATGGGAAGCAACCCCGAAAACTCAGATGATCATATAATATTATATTATATGTTCAACACATATAATATTATTAAAAACACTAAAATCCTCTAATTATGGGCTAAGTGACCTCGTTGATCCGATGTCCAAACGACGTCGAATTCGAGATCCAATTTAGACATCCGCAGATAAACATGCTGGGAGGAACATATTCAAAACAGGAAACATCTGACGGCTAGATTACCCGGAACACACTAATCAAAACCACTAATCTCACCAATTACCTTTAATTGCTGCAACGCAGCCCATCCGTCGGAAACTCATAACAAATCATAAGAAAATCAGAAAATTAGGAAACCGGTTGGCTCCGAGAGTAGATTCAAAGATCTACAATTCTCATGTTCAAATAATGCACGTACACACCAGAAAACACGCCGTAAGCCAGCTGTTCTTCAAGAACAGAGAAACCGGAGAATCCGAGTTTAAACAAGTTAAAATTCTACTAAAAACTCAATCAAATGTTATGAAACTTACAAGAGAAACTAAGCTAAGCAAGAGGCATCCAACAACACCAACAACACCAACAACACCTAGATCTACCGGCTAGATCAAGAAAAAGCCCCCTACTAACCCACGTAGGTAGAGACCTACCGAAAAGACACTCCTCGATTGATTCCCCACGGTATGGCCACCGAACCAGCTTCCAACCAAGCCAAGGATCTTCCACTCGCTCTCACGAGTCCAACAAGCCTTCAAGCACCCAAAAAGATGGCCGGAGGAGGGAGAACGGAGGGAAAGAAGGAGACGGGAAGCAAACCAGAAAAATAGGGGAGGTCGCGGGCTATTTATAGGCTCGAGTCCGATCGATCGCTCCAGGGACTGATCGATCGGATTGGCCGGGTTAAGTCAGTTCGCGTCCTTATCCAGACACGTCGGCCGCGCCGACCACCGACACAAGTCCGATCGGTCGCTCACGATTGATCGCACACGGGCCGCCAGCTGCCTAAAAATTAGGCTTATGTGCGCCCTAGCTTGGATCTTTCGATCCCAAGCCCGTCTAGGGTTCTAGCAAACACATAAATCAAACATAGGAGCTGTGTGTACACCACACGGGTGTGAAACAAATCGACAAGATGCACTTTACCAAATTGCCCTTGTGGTCCACAATGAGCCATGGGCTCGACCCAAGCGGTCGACCCAGGAATGGAGGGACAGGTCCTCACAGATCATCCGGTAGAGATGATCGATCTTTATTCCAGGGTAGCATAGGATGTCCTCTGTCGCGATGATGATCGATCTTCCTGGGAGAAAGGATCGATCATCTTAGGCTCGACAAAGAGGATGCTTCTTGTCACTTAGAAGATCGATCTTTTCTTAGGAAAAGATCGATCCCTTATGAAATAGAGAGGAGTTTTCATTGGTTTTTCCTGCGGGGCTTTGTATGTACAGTTTTTGTTTATAATTTGTACATATCCTTAAGCATGCTAGGGCGATATTAGGGGTGGTGGTGAACCAGGAGAGTGATGATTCCTGAGATGTTTAGAATAAGTGGGTGAGTGGCCCTATAGCTTTCCTTAGCCTTGCATGCCGGCGTGCGCCAAGGGCTTTATCTGCGTGGTTTGTTGGCTGTTGTTTGCGGGGCTGCTTCCCGGTGCAGGTTGCTGGTGAACTGGCAGTAAGTTGGTGGTGGTACCACTGCAGCGGTTCTTGACCTTAAATACTTGTTCACCACCCGGGGCCGGCAGAGTGCCGAGTCCAGACCTTGCTTATGTTATCAACACATGTGCTGCATGCTTACCTGCTTTATATGCGTATGTTCTTTGCATGCATCTTGTTGTGCATTAGTTGCATAAGATTAGGCGTGGGCGAACTGTGGGTCGCCGTCCCGAGGCTTGGAAGCTCGGATTTAGCCCTAGGACTGGGGTTGGGTAGCTTGGTCCTGGTTTGAATTGTGGTGTACAGTCGAGTTCGATGATAGGCCTAGATGACTTGTACACCTGTTAATTGATGATTGTCGAGGTCGTGTCGGCCTCGACTCGGGTTCTGAGGTGTAGCCGGTGTCCAGTTGTGATGACTCTTAAGTAGAAGGTATGCCTACTTAGCGGTGTCATTTCTCGCCAGCAGTGACGTTTTCCTGCTTGTGAGTCAGCAGCGTTGGTTTCCTATTTACTGAGTGTGACCCCTCGTGTGACCAGCTAGCCTAGAAGATCACAGCTGTGGACCTTAGGGACACTAGGTGGGGTTATGGGACCCTTGTATACACCTAAGCCTTACTCGGGGGCGACACGTACTGTTGCATTTCCCTCTTCCTTCTGTGTGTCGTAGTGTAGTTTCCCTGCTGAGCTTAGTGCTCACTCCTACCCGGGCTGTGTTTTGCAGGTGCAGGCGTTAGTTCCTCTTCGGTGGCCCCTACCGGGCAGTTGGTCGGCGGTGCGGCGGCGCCAGGCGGAGTCTGAGGAGTGGTGATCCTTTACAGCTTTGAACCCTTTGTTAGCTAGTCTCCTATGGAAGTATATGATGTTGTACTTGATTCCCCCCTCTTCGAGGATTTGTATATTAAACCTTTGGGAATTGTAATATGTGGTTTGAGGTTCTGTTAATTGTATTTTTTATTAATTGGGGGTTTTGGATGAATTGTTTAGGGAGACCAATAGGTTAGAGCGAACCCTCGCCAAATTTTTCCGTGATTTGTTAGGTTTTGGTTCACGTCGCCCGGCCCGGTTGGGCTTTCGCGGGTCGGGGCACGACTGTGGGTGCCAGCGGTTTCTTTCCCGATCGAGATCGAGAAAGAGACTCGATCGAGAGGGAGAGGGAGGGAGATCGAGAGGGGAACTCGGGATGGCGTTCCGGCGTATCGTCATCGGATTCACGGTGAGTAGTGTACCTGGAAGAGGCAGGCGAGTGTCTCGAAGGCGATCAGGAGGAGATCGAGAGGGGAGCTCTCCATGGCTCCGTCGATCGCCGTGACCTTTCCCAAATCGCCCACTCCTCTCTTGCTTGAGGTGTCCCACATGGCGAACCTAGCGATCTCCACTAGGAGGGCCGATCCCTTACCGGAGGGAGATCTCCCGCCACCTCCCTGCGACGACGGCGAGACCGATTGGGGACACCAATCCTCAATCATAAGACGATTGGAGAGAGAAGTAGAAGAATCGAGGGTTGGGGAAGAAGCCGGCGGCGGCCAAGATGTCATGGCTCGAGGGGCACGGCCAGGAGACGGGCCTCGACGGCTTCGAGGGGCTACCAAGTCGAAGCAGGAAGAGGAGGGGCCATGGAGGAGTAGCGAGAGATCGTCGCAAGCCCTCACTTGGATAGCATCCTCCAGGTATATGGAGTTCTCCATAATCTTCTCGCCTTCATCTCGATTCTTTTCTTTATTTTTTTTGGCCTGATTTCATGGTAGAAACACTAACATACCTCTATCTCTCAGAGATTAGAGATGAAGATGGCTTCTGTGATCCAAACAGCAGCAGCTCTGATGCTGTTGTCATCCAATCTTCCAGCATTAATCCATGGATGTGAATTGATGGGCATCTCATGATATCCCAAATAGCTTAGGCTTATTTTTCAACATTCATTACAATACATGCATGCTTCATTAGTACCTTTGAGTTCATGAGCAAGCCTTCCTTGGTGGATTAAAAATACAGGTTTCAGAATTCAGATGAGAATGAAATGCTTAGCCCATGTCTTGCATTTTACTTTTTGTCAAAGTATACCTGGAAACTTTAGAGTTCAAGCATCAAATCCAGAAAGAAAAAGCAAATTACATCATCAGTTTTGCATGTCTCCAGGATCGCTTGAGCAATGCAGCGGGCACGACAGTGAAGAATCTCGTCTAGGATGATGCCAACAACGGTCTAAGCAGTCTTTGCTTCTGGGCAGACCAAGTCCGGTTCCGATACCTTCGGTCTGCTCCTCTCCATTTTGCAGACACAGTTGATGGCCAGTGCAATTACAGGTATAACAGTAAGTATTCACCTTAAATTACATTGCTATGTATGTCTACTCTGTTAGACTAACTACTATGAGGATAAAATGGTTGTAACACCTTAAGAATATTAGTTTGATGGGGCTTTCTATTGACATTAGGAATTATGCTAACACTGGAGGTAGTTCATTAATGAATATTGGTTTTTGAAAGATGCGATGCACTCTAAGAAGGAGTGGAATGTTCGAAAATTAAGAATTCCTTACATGTTGAGAATAATATTTGAAGCCTCTGCTTTACAAACAAGTGAAGGTTTGGGTCTTTTGGTAGCCTTCTTCGACCTGTATTAGATGCCGTGATCTCAGCACTGAACTAAAATAGATAAGATAGATTGCCTTTTTGTTTCTACTGCTGATTGTACTTTAGTCTGTAAGTAGAGGCACAACAGTTTTGCAATGATTTTCGACCAATTTTTCCAGATTTTTATTGGGTTTTATTTCATTGGGACGACTGTTCTGCTTTGGGCACCACTTTTTCCGGATTTTGATTGGGTTTTACAATGCTCCAGTTCTAGATTTTGATTGATTGGTTTGACAATCAATACCCATTGAGATGCGGTCGGAGTCATTTTGCATGAAAATGTCCAGTGATTTATCCATTATCCTTTTTCATTTTGGCAATCCCTCATTTCAATTTTTTCATGGATTTTCTCTTTTTGATTTTGACCCTACTTTGATTTTTCATCCGAGTAGCCAACATATGTGTTCCATCTAAGAAATACTGTCTTTTGCTGGATATGTATTGCTGGCTATGATGCTCAAGTAGCTTTCGTTGCCTTTGGTAGCTTTGGTTGCCTTTTGTTGGCATCCAATATTCTTCTGCTCTTTCTTCCCTTAATTTTGTGGTCTCTTCAGTCACATTGTAGGTTGGATTAAACTTTTTTAATTTTCTGTAGAGATTTGATTAAACTTTGGTAGGTTTATTGTTTCCAGTTCTCAGATTTGGTTATTGTTTATTGGTGGTTGAGATTGGATTTCATGTTATGCACATCATGTGTTTGATGGTATGTCGTGAGAATTGGCATCATCAACTTTTTTACTTTCCAGTAGAGATTTGATTAAACTTTGGTAGGTTTATTGTTTCCAGTTTTCAGATTTGGTTATTGTTGATGTGCTGTCGTAAGCAACCAAAAAAAAAACCAATACTCTTTAAAATAAATATAGTAGTGCGAGTACGAGTCGATCCCACGAGGAGGATCTAGCCTAAGTTTTATGCCATGTGAACAAAGATGGGTTTTTTAAATATAACGAAAACAAATAAGAAATAATATGAATTGAAGAATCGAATTTAATCAAGAGAACAAACCTTGGTCTAAGTCAACATCCACCATCACAATCTTTATAACTGATCATTGATGCAAGTAAATATCAATCCACACCTTGAATATTCACTGTTCAAATTAAATTCGAATCTCTCCTCAATCATAGTTAATTAGAAATAAGCGATCTAATTAACTGTAATTACTAAACAACGTAAAACAAGCACTATAGATTTAATTTAGTAGCAGCCTTAAGAATAGGGAGATCGATAAAGCTAAACAACACAAGCACAAGTGGTTGCATTTAATTTAGTCGAACGTTCTTCCTAAGATCTAATAAATTCTGAAACGCAGTAAATCATTAAACCCTAGTTGCTTCGTATATTAGAGGATCAAACAATTATGGATTTGATATCCAACCTAGCTGTAGATTGTAATAAATAAGGAACTAGTAGGCCTCCTAGCAATTAAACAAGGTAATCATAACCATAATCATAGAAGAACTTCCAATACTCAAATATGAATTGAACAATAAAAATATATTAGATCTCACAGTTCATGGATTCCGAGGTTTCAGTTTCCTTGACCAAGAATTAAGATTTAGCCACGCAAGGCCATCAAGAATAATCTAGCAAAGAAGAAAGAAGAACCCTAGAAATCTCCAAGAGGCAGAAAGTAGCCAAAAAGTATGTAGGATTTTCCTCCCACAATCCCTAAAAAGAATCCTATTTATAGCCCAAAAGTTTCCCATCCTCGGATTAGATCCGAGCCCTTTATTCTGCAAAGTCGGTTAACAAAGATCGATCTTTATATAGGAGAAGATCGATCTTTTCTTCCCAGATTTTTGTTGTGCCTCGAAGAAGATTGATCTTTTATGTAAAGAAGATCGATCGTTTATTCCAGATTTCTTGTTAACGCTCGTGGTTGATCTTCGCATCGACCCTGAGAATGTATATTTCTGATCGAGGCTGACGGTCGATGCGGTGGTTGACCGTGGGGCTTTTTCATCTCTGGGTGCATAAAAGATCTATCTTTTATGTAAATAAGATCGATCGTTTATTTTTTGCATATTTCTTCTTCTATTCTGCCTTGCGCTGGTGGTAGTAAAAGTATTGTAACTTTCTCTAGAAAGTCTAAATCACAAACTAGAAACTTTTCCAAAACTAGACTTCCAGAGCTTTCCAATAATATATAGCACTTCATCTGGTTCTTCTAGAGTAGGTACAGATTAATCTTTGAAGTTGACCCATCTTCTTTGCATCTTCTTCGTACCTTATGGCTTCGATTTCCTTGATAGAATCAACCGGAATCTCTCAAAACTCAAAACATTAAAGTTGTAGAGCTCTTTCTGGACTTTCCATAGCATCTTGAATCATCCCAATCAGAGCTTGGATGGAAACGTTATGCTCAAATTATGAACTGCTCTCAAAACTGTCTAGAATTGTCCATTTGGCTTCATTTCGCACTTAAAGTCTCCGATTGCATCCTAAATCAAAATATAAGAGTAATGAGTATATTTAGGTACCAAATAAGCACAGAAGACTAGGCATTGAGGGATATAAATATGACATTTTGCATTCTCATCAGCGGCCGCCCTTTGTTTGGGTGTGGTCAGCCCGGCGTCCAGCAACATTGGAGGATGGCTCCCTGGAAGGCGCATGTATTTGACTCTAGGGAGACTGCTCCTTTGAGAGCTTCCCAGGTAAACCCCCTTTTGTTGACGCTGACTCTTTGTTCATAGGCATCGAATTTATATGACTTTGATGAAAGTTGTTGTTTTCCAATCAATTTCTACTGTTTTAATCAATTGGGTTCGCAAAAATAGTTTGATTTGGTAAATGTCGAAATTAAGAATTAGGTTTTGAGCATCTAAGATGGACGTGGCAAAGAAAGAACTTTATCAGCTACCTGCAAAATGGAAATGTTTAGCTTTAGAACAGGAGCTTTGGAGATCTTATGGCTCGATTTGGGTGTTTATTACAATTTCTTGAGAGGGTTGCCTTTATTAGTGTATGGTAATTGGTCTAGCTGAAGGAATAGCAAAATGTGAGAAGAAGGAACTGGGCTAATGCTAAGCTAATTACTGAGTTCACATCTGTAGTCATCTTTTCAAAATGAGCATGGCCCATCAATCTGTAGCAAAATGTGGTAATTGGTCTTCATCTCTTGATCTATCTGGTTTTTTTGAGGAGGTAAGCTTCTACATTTCTTTTTCCATTTTCTATTTAAGTAGGAGCCGTAATTAATCTATGGACTGCTAAAACAAATTAGATCTGTAGTCATTTGTTGAATTCAGTTGCTACTGTCACCTTACACTACTGAGCATAGCAATTACAGAGTTCCACTCCAAAATTCATACATCTCCTTATTCTACCTAGCCTCCAGGCATTTCCTTTTTATACAATTGTTCTTTATTAGGAAGAAAAATGGCATGGATTTCTGCTCTTCTATCCCCTGTTTTGATAATATGCCAATTGTTCAATTTTCGTTTGTAGGACATTTCTGAAAGGAAAATTAGATTCACATCGAACTTTCTCCCAAAGGGGGGGTGCATGTTCTTTTGCCATCTACTGAATAAGAACTTATGCTCTAAACATAAGCATCGTGGAGGAGGGGAATAATTTGATTGGTACAAGTTAAACAAGAAACTGATATTCTGATGCTCTGTTTAATTTTCCTTATGGACATCTGGAGTATGTGCAAGCCTTAAAAGTGGAATCAACATTTTAGGTGCTACTCAATCAAAAAATAACTCCCTATATATCATCCGAAATTTATTGCCGAAGCTCTAACGACCACTTCACCATTCTGAAAAGAACTTAGTCTAGCATTATAAAAATGCCAAAAGTTTATCAATTGTTGGAAGTACACGTTCAGATAAACATCAAGCTCCCTCCAACAATGTAGACATCTCTGTACCTAGTGATGCTGTTACTAATTACTGAGTTCAGTAACTGGACTAATTTGTGCATCCTACAAATGTTTTAATCTGTTTTAACCTGTTGTGCATCCTACAAATGTAGACATCTCTGTACCTACTAGCCATGATGTTATCGTAAATAGAACTTTAAGAGTTAGAATCTGTTTTAATCTGTTGTGGTTAAAATCTGTTTTAACCCAAATCATGCATTAGAACTACTATTTCTCTAAAAAGTTTGAATTAGAACAAGTCTTTTCTTAAAACTTGCCTCTTGGAGCTCTTTTCTTTAAAGCTCAGCAAGTTCGATGGTCACCTATTGGATTTAAAGCTCAAAAAGTTTGAATTAGAACAACTCTTTTCTGACAATTAATTCAGTTTGGTTCAAGTTTGAATTGAATGATCTCCACTTTATTTCTCTGTTTTCTTTTGTATAGGCCAGCGAGAGGAATAAGCACCAGTAACAGTCGAAGCAACTACTCCCCTTCTCCCAAACCTAATCAATACTTGCATCCACATTCTTTGATAGGACATCTCTTTCTCTCTAAATTTCAATGGGATGCAAATTGCGGTGCAAGACAAGCTGAAATTATTAAAGAACGAGGACTTGGTGGTTGACATCTTTGGCAACAATTTGAATGGGATGGACTCACTGGCATCTTTTTAATTAGTATTGATTTAATGCTTTCGAAGACTATTCCTTCTTTCTTTTTTAAATATTGAAATTATTAAAGAACAAGGACTTGGTGGTTGATATCTTTGGCTACAATTTGAATGGGATGGACTCATTGGCATCTTTTTAATTAGTATTGTTTCAATGCTTTCGAAGACTATTCCTTCTTTCTTTTTTTAAATATTGCCTGTAACGAACATACCAATTGTCTATTTAGAAAACATCGCCTGTAGCCATGTTTGATTGTTTTGATTGGCTATGTAAAATGCCACAAAAGCCATATGTACTCCATAACAGCTTGGCATTTGTGTATATTAAACTTTATTCGAAGGGCTCCAGTGAATTAGCCAATGTTATTTGGTTCTCTCTGTATCTGATGAAGATGTAGCCTTTATATATCAGGTTGATTTCTCTTCTTTGAACAAACAAGTGAAGTTGGCGATTCAAAGGGCTCGACAATAGTAGATGATCATGTTAATAAGAGTCCCTATTAATAACTAGGTGAGGGCTTGGGGAGAAAGGTGTGCAGGAACGTAAAAATGGAGTGCTCATTCTCCTTCTCCTCATCCACCATTACCTTTATTAGCTATTGAGAGAATTTGAGTGGCAGTGGGTAGAAGGTCAACGTACTTCTTGGTTTATCTCTATTGCAAGGAGCAACAAGAGATCGTCTCCTATTATAATAATGTAAGCTTCATCCTTTCCTATATCAATAGAGATTGTGTGATCTTGGCAACTATAATTTCAAATTGGAAGGGACTATTCTTACCATTTTGTAAATGATTTGATATTCTTTTCAATTTATACTTTGTGGTGAACATATTTTATCGTTTTCTGTAAATAGTGATTCATTTGTAGGAGGTGTATTAAGTGTTTGAGAAATTTTTTTGTGATTTTGGAAATCTCGAACTTGAAATACGCTAGTAGTAAGCATTAATTTTTAAAAAACCGATTTCACATGCACATAACTAAAATCCGTGCCAGGGCACGGGCATCCCACTAGTCAATCTTATAACACCAAAAACGATTATGCATAACCGCTCCCTTATCATCCTTATATAGGAGCATGGTTATAAAATAACCTTTGGTTGTCCTACGTGGATCCTACATGGCAGGCTTAGTCCTATGTGGAGCCTACATGGAGGGGGGAGTTAGTGGGGGAGGTGGTTAATGGGAATGAGGGGGAAGTTAACATGGAAGTTAGTAGGGGTTAGTGGAGGAGGGGGTTGAGGGGTAGGTGGTTAACAAGGAAGTTAACATGGAAGTTAAGGGGTGGGTGATTACCATGCCAGGTGGAACGGGGGCCCGCAAGTAAGGTAGATATAATACAAATTAGTGTAAAGTTGGATAAGATTAATATAATGTGTATGAAGAAACTAAAAGCCATGTCTTATATTTAAAGATGGGATTCAGTTACTAATATAAATTTTAATCCATTTAATCTAATATAATTCTGTATAACTATAAGTTACGGGGAAAATGTATAACTAATAGCGGATCCCCGTGCAAATTGCACGGTTTGCCAATCACACCCACCTCTCTCATTATCTCTCTCTCATTATCTCTTTTCCGTAACCACCCCCACCACACCCAACTCTTCATATAAGAATGAATTCAGTTATTTTTAAAAATAACTAAGTTTGTGTGATGGGGGTGATTCTAAACCACCAGATATAAATCTTCTAAACTCTTGTAGGCCATCCGATGTAAGTAAAACCCTGTCTTATATAGATAGACTAGTCATATCCCCTGCCACATGGCAGGGTAACCACCATCTCCCCTCACCTCCCTCATAACTCCCCACTAACCCCCCTAACTCCCCCCCTCCCCCACTATTACCCCCTCCACATCACCAGCCACATAGGACTAAGCCAGCCACATAGGATGCCAATAGGACAATCAAAGGTTATTTTATCACCATGCTCCTATATAAGGATGATAAGACACGTAGGAGAGGTAGGAGGTTACGTGAGCAGGAGGTTTCACAAGCGGTTTCAACCGGGAGAGAAACAAGGAGAGACGGGGTGGGGTAGGTTTTCGTAACCAACCTCACATGCAATGGTGGCTCGGTGATATTTCTTTGACTGCATCCATTGGGCTGGTGCGCACCATCTGCCGCTGCGAGGATGAGGTCGGCGAAGAAGGGGGAGAGGCTGCGGGAGAGGTCGGGGGATGTGGCGGCATAGTAGAGGAGATCGGAGAAGAAGGAGTTGAGAGGAAGGGCATGAGACCAGAGGAAGGAGGGGGAGTGGAAGCACTAGGAGTCGCCGGTGAGAGGTGAGTCGCCTGGGGAAGGAGAAAATGTCGCCGAGGGAAATGCCGGAGGTAGAGAAGGAGAGGCGGTGAGAGATCTTGAGTGGCGAGCGGTGAGTGGGTTCATTGGGTTGGGTTTGGAATCCCGGCTCAAGGCCATGCACGACGCCATCTTCGTCGAGAAATGACACCTTGAGAATGAGGTGCGGCCTCTAAGGCTCTAACAGTCTCCCACTCTCTTCTCTCTCCGTGTCTCACTAAACTATCCTCCTCATCTCCATTGTTGCTATATATAGCTGTTGAAGCTTAAGGAGAGGCTGGCGAAGGAGGAGATAAGGAAGGTCGCACTACAAAAATACACCACCTTTTGCAGCGGGCCAAAACTGCTGCTAAAAATACTTAAACCGCTACTAAAGTTATAAGGCAGCGGTTCAATACAGCGTCGCTGTTGCCCCTGCTGCCTAAAGTTCTATGGCAGCAGTTAGGCGACTTAAGGCAACGGTTTAGTTAAGTGTTGCGGATAATGTATACTGCAGCAAAAAAAAGACATTCTGTAGCGGAATACAACCGCTGTCATTAAGTGTTTTAGCAGCTACAAGAAACCGTTGCGGATGTTCTTATTGGCAACACTTAGCGTATGACGGCAACACTTACGTCCGGTTGCGAAAAATGGGTCTCGCCACGGTTAAATGGTTAGCTGCAGCGGTTGGAATCTGTGGGCAGAGAGGTTTTGGCAATGTTTATCATACCGTTGCTAAAGTGCCATTGGTGCAGCGGATCTATATCGTTGCTAATGATTTTACCGCAATGATTCCATAGGTGTTGCTAATGGCGTATAAGTAGCGGTGACTGAAAATGTTGCTTTAAGAACATTTGGCAGCGGTAAGCGATTGCTACTGATAGTTTATTCTGCAACATTGTAAATTTCTTTTGCAACAGTTTGAAACTGATGCAAAATGCTCATTTGGCATCGGTGTCCGAATCACTGCTAAATTAAAATTTGACAGCGGTTTGTAATTGCTGCTCAAAGTTCAATTGCAACCATTTAGTATTATTTCAGCGGTTTGGAACTGATGCAAAAGGCCTTGTCTATTTGCAATAGTTTTGAGCAAATTTTTTCCCTGCATATTTTTTAATATAAATTAATCCAAATATTCAAATAATATTACATAATATTCACACCATGTTATTTAATCATATTCTAGTTATTTGAACGTACTGAATCCTCATTCATAACCCAAAAGATATTTATCATAATTCTGAAATACACCATATTTATCAAAAATATAAACACTACTGTTCTCAAAACATTCAGGTTTTTTATAAAACTAACAAACAACTTGCACGATTTTTCTCATATTGTCCAACAAGAGCAACCTGCACAACAGTGAAAAAAATTTCAAATGCATTAAAATTAGAACAAGCAATCCAATAGTTAGATATAAAAATTTAGATTTTGAAGAACCTTTAAGTACAAATTTTCTAAAAAGCTGTAGATAGTAAGATTATAATAATGATAAGCACTGACATGATAATCAAAGCAAATGGACTTACGTCAACTGCATCAGTACCATTATCCACAAGATCAATCTTAGTCATCAACCAACTTAGTGTCCTCTCTCTTGAATTCGAGAAAAACAAACAGAATTCAAAATGATATCTACTTTATGCAGTGGCTAATATACAAGCATTACTGCAAACCAACATTTAGAACTAAACATCTTATTCTCAACATATATCCTAAGGATTTGGAGTGATTTCTCTTGCTTAGCTGCAATAGTCTGGAAGCAATCTTTGGCAAAGCAATTTATTGAGGGAGACATTACCATGTTCGGATATCCAAAGAAGCAAGAAACCAATTATGATCCTAAGCAAGACATTACATGGCCTCAAGGCATCTTTTGGTCTGCCTAGCTGAGCACAAATAAGTGTAAGGCAAAATCTGCTAATACATGAGTCATAGAAGCATGCAATATTGATATTGAGTAAATTACACAAAGCTAGCTATGTGTTTACGATAAAAGAAATTTTGAAGTCAGTTTGGATATGCCAACATAGTTACTGAGAAAGGTACTTCAGAGCAAATGACAAAAAACACTAAATTCTAATCACGATAAGAAATAGGTTGTGAAAAGGAATAACACAAGTATGCCACACAACATATACCACAAAAATGGAAGTAAATTAAACCATCGGTGACTTTAATGGAAATGCTGCACCAACACTACAGTTAACCACAATAGACGGGTGAGTACTGAGTAAGGTAGAAGAAATTCATTAATGTGATGGCTCAAGGAAAAAGATTGCAGTGCAACTTCAAGGGAGATTGTAAATGCAAGGGCAGAAGCAGGTTTGCCAAGCATATCTGTTAACGAAAGTAGGCTATCACTATTGATAAGTTTCAAACTGCCAACTAATATGAGCGACTTCAATATCAGCTGCAAAGATCAAAATTCAAAACCCAATCCTGTCAATCCCATCCATGTTGTGCAGCAACAAATAAGCATGTCCTCACCAAATTAAACAAGATTAAACGAAACATAAACCCAATATTATCTCCGTATGGTGGAGCCGTGGAGGGTGATAGAAAAGATTAATTCGATTACTTGAGGAAAGAATGTCCATATTATTGCCCATACTAAGCAAAAGCTGGAGAAAGGACCGAACACATAGGAAAGAATGGCCATTAAAAGATCCAGGCTGACAAAAAAATAGAAAAGCGAGGAAAACTGCACTAGTATTATCAGCACAAACACAATGGACTTTGCACAGCAAAGTAGCTTTCGTTTGAGCTCTATAAACATACCATGGATTCTGAAGAAGAGAGTTAATAAGAGCTAACTCAAGATTTCGTCAACTTTCATCTCCTAGACACATTTTAATGGATTCCGGAAAGACTTACAAACAGCTCTTACATCTAACTGATTCTGGACAGACCTCCAAACAGTTCATACATCAAATACTTTCAAATAATAACAGAAATTAAGCGTTATTTACGCTTCAAGAACAAAAAACCATTCAGATGATGACCAATGATGGCAATTTAGGCGTTATTTACGATTCAAGAATATAAAAGCAAGTTGGGTCAGTTGAGATGACTTTGGAAATATTACAAAAATAGCATCTAGCAATGCTCGACATATAGCATACCAAGATTACGATTATTGA
This sequence comes from Narthecium ossifragum, assembly GCA_963920575.1. Lineage (NCBI taxonomy): Eukaryota > Viridiplantae > Streptophyta > Magnoliopsida > Dioscoreales > Nartheciaceae > Narthecium > Narthecium ossifragum. The sequence goes on from OY986973.1 coordinate 9,070,794, forward strand.
TATGGTCAGTTGAGATGACTTTGGAAATATTACAAAAATAGCATCTAGCAATGCTCGACATATAGCATACCAAGATTACGATTATTGATGCCAATGAGCTTGACCCCCTCTATGCTCAAGACACGGTCCATTTCCCTCTCATTATGCACCTAAAATTATGGGGAGATCTCATTAGTAGCATATAACGATTTCAGCAAAAATGCATACTTAATTATGTACAAATCAGTAAGAGACTTCGATATAGATAACGAAAAAGCAAAGCCTTTTGTAATAGCTATATTATAATGACAAAAGTACCAAAGAAATGCCCAGAAAATTAATAAAATTCGCTTGTGCATTTGACTTCATGAACATGTAATTCAAATCCCAACAAACAAGATACGCAATTAACTCAACTGTGTGCGTGATACTTTTTTATGTGATGATGTGGCATGATAGGTAATCATATGAGCTTTCTCCCTTACATATGATTTGGAGGCCTACTTTCAGTTGATTGCATCTACAAACCGCTGTACTGCTGTAGTCTGAGAATAATAAGATTGATCTATTACAATTAGAGCTTGCATCCCTAATGCAGAGAGTATTTTTCCACTCGAGATGTTACAACACACTGTTTCCAGGACAAATATGATTGCTTAACATTTTCTAAAAAACAAATGTCTGAGACTTTGATGGAGAAAAGTATTATGATTGTGCAGCAGAAAACTTGAGCTACAATTAAGCCAAAATGAAGAAATGGATATTATCTCGACAAACAAGGTCACGAACCTCGATCAGAGCTGCTAAGCCAAGCTTTCGGCAGATCATTGTCATATATTTGATGTCGATGTTAGGAAGAACCCCCGCAATTAAGAGGATTGCATCTGCACCTTTTGATCGAGCGAGCATAATATATTTGCCAAGTGTCAATTATGAATTCTTTGCATAGAAGGGGCCGCTGCATTTGCACATTTCAGAAGTATGTAAGCAGTGATATGCATAAAAAGGTGAAAGACGAGCAGGTTATAAAAGCATGCATAAGAATTAAACTGATTATAGTGCAACATAAAGAAAGAATACAAACCCTAACTCCAGCTCTACGTATAGCCTCAAGGTTCTCAAAGCTTCCCTAATCACATATAATTAAAAAGGACGGCAGGTCAACCAAGTTAGTATGAACAGAGTAGATCATCACCTTAACTAATTCTGTACTACCATACTCGTGTAATGTTCACCTGAAAGTGCTTTTCATCCGTTAACACACTCAAGCATGCTGCTCCATTATCTTCATAGGCTTTAGCTATTTGAATCTGTTACCAGAAAATCACTAATCAACTAAATATAATACTCATTGCAGAATGGAAATGCACTACCAACTACACATACATTCTTGTACCCAACGTCATCCAAGTCTTGAGATCAAGGATTGCCTAAATTGCTTGGACCATGATATGCCTGTTGACTATCAAATAACATGACATTCTAGATTCTCCTCCCCTAAGAAAGGGGTCTGTGTATTTTGGATGGTTTTTTGTTCACATTATTAGTATCTTATTTCCACTCGAAATTTGGGAAGTGAAAATGTAGCATTTTGATAAAACATGAAACATACTGAGAGAAGTACCATACACAGAGATCATGAATCTCATCGCATGATGACAACTTCTATGCATTGATATCATTTGCATATCTATCTATGTGACTCAAATGTTTAAATATGCATCCTATAAGCATTCATTTACACCAAAGGTAGTGATTGGATATTTGGATGTTCATTTACATTGAACGTTTGAATATTCATGCTAGAAATATAACATGAAATCAAACAAGAATTACCAAACATTCTACAAAAGATTTTGAGCAGACTTTCATTTTTTAAATAATAGACTTTCAGTTGGCTAGCAAATACTACTATAATCAAACAGATGGCATAAAAATCATAGCCTGATGACGACGTATACGCATTAAGATGCAACTCTAAACGAATAATGCATTAAATTCATAAACTAAATGTACATAATTACTGGAAAGTATACATCTTATATATGTATGCAAGAGATTGCTCTTTTCTAACCATCTGAGAACCAAACGTTGAATATACCCAGTTTTCTTCCTCGACAAATTTCAATCTTGCAAAAATAAAAAGCATTTCAATGTTAATTCTTCGATTTCATTCCAAATATGTTGTTCCCATTGACCATTCTCTAAATGTGCTATTAAACGGTATGTCCAACCAACCATCCAAATACTTTAAGAAACAGAGACTAGTTCAATAGGTCCAACATAAGAATCAACCATCTAATACTTTCAAAGGTACTTCAGAGCAAATGACAAAAAATACTAAATTCTAATCACGATGAGAAAGGTACATTGCGTTGCCATTACAATGGGAATGCCCTTTGCATACAGGCTAGAGTCTACGAGCAGGCTGGTAGCAATGTTTGTGCTGCTTTTCTCACCAACGGAAACAAGAAAGTAGATGGAACAGTGACCTTCAGAGGCCAGGAATATTATCTGCCACGCCGTTCCATCAGTATCCTCCCAGATTGTAAAACTGTGGTCTTCAACACTCAGAGGGTAGAACTACATTTTCTATCTCCTTTAGTAGAGCTTATATTGCTGATAACGGAAAATCTCCGAGCCACCACATCCAAATCCAAAAATTTCAAGAAAGACATCAAGAACCATAACAAAGCCTGCCATTTACGATCGGAAACGCCAAGATGACAAAAAAAAAATCACGGAGGGGATTGATCGTAGCGAAGAAAAAAAGCATGGACTATGTATCAGAAAAAAATCCAAGTCTCCAAAAAAGCATGGACTACGTATCAGAAAAAAAATCAATAGTAGCGAAGAACATTGATTTAATCTATTGAAACCAACAGCAATCACTGATGTTGAGAGTATCTATGCACATGATGTTGAGAGTCTTCGAGTCCTCCTCCGAAAAAGATCTTGACTGCAATAGAATGGGAAGGCGGCAGCCGCAGGGAGCACGTCGTGTGGGAGGGCAGCAGGTAGGAAAGAAGAGATGGATGGTGAGGGAGCTTGACAACCGGCACCAATGGGGGAGGATAGGATCCGACGCTGATGGGGAGGGAAGAAGACAGCAGAGCAAGGAATAGGGCAGTTGGAGGGTGGGAGAGGACCTGGGAGGATATAAGAATAAGACCACGAGAGAATGGAAAAGTCGTGGAGGCGAGGGGTGGGTTTGGCGCAGTCGATCGGCGGGCTAGGGGAGGGAGGTGGAGAGAAGGAGGGTAGGCGGAAAAGCAAGTGAGGGGAGGGGCTGGAGATGGTGGAGCAGGGAAACGAAGATGGTGGAGCTAGAGCAGAGATGGGTTTCCGGGAGGCGAGGGATGGGTTTGGCGCAGTCGGTCGACGGGCTAGGGGAGGTAGCTAGAGAGAAGGACGGAGATGGTTTCCAAGAAAGTGTAGACTCGCCGGCGGGCTAGGGGAGGTACAGAGGACGGTAGGCGGAGAAGAAGTGAGGCGAGGGGCCGGAGATTGTGGAGCTAGGGCAGAGTTGGGTTTTCGGGAGGCGAAGGATGGGTTTGGCGTGGTCAAGCGGCGGGCTAGGGGAGGTAGAGAGAAGGACGGAGATGCTTACCAGGAAAGTGAAGACTCGCCGGCGGGCTAGGGGAGGTTTTCCGAGGGAGCAAGGAGTCGCTGGCAGGCTATGGGAGGGTTTCGGGAAAGCATCTCTCCTTAGGCGTCGCACGCGTGCTTTGGGATCGGCGGAAAGAATATTTTAGGCGAGGGGAGAAGTTTTATTTTTGTGCGGGATGTCGCTGGAGTTTTTGGGATCGGGCGCAGCGTTTTTTTTTTTTTAAGTATAGGATCTGGCATTCATGAGCTCCACTATGATTTCATTAAGCACGAACTCAATTTCCGAACCTCTGGACTGAGCCTAGTTACCGATCTTCAGTATACACTCAAGAAAGCACACATGAAAAATAGGTCAAACTCGCTTAAACATATCCCAAAAATCGTTTAGCTTCCGGGGGGCACTGTCTTCTAAAACCCCCGCCGGGGCACTGCCCCGGACCCCGTCAACTCTGCGTAGTGTGTCATAGTCAAGCCAGCGACAAACTGTTGCTGCTTAACCGTTGCAAAAAAAACCATTTTCCCACAGCGGTTAGAAAAGTGTTGCACGTCAATTGCTGCTATAAGTAGATATAATAGCAACAGTTAACATAACCGTTGCATAAAATTTATCTTTTGCAACAATTGTCAAAACCGTCGTCTTTTAACTACCACATCGCAACGGTTATAAGAAGCGCTATAAATAAACCGTTGCAATAGAACATCTCCAGCGGTTTAGATACTGCTGCTAATGAACCGCTGCTAGAAATATAACTATTAGCGACAGTTTTATAAACCACTGCAATTCCTGTAGCGGATAGAAAATTGTTGCACGTCAAACGCTGCGATAAGTAGAACTAATAGCAACAGTTCACATAACCGCTGCAAACAATTTATCTTCTGCAGCAATTATCAAAACCGTCGTCTTTTAAGTATCACATCGCAACGGTTATAATAAGCGCTGCAAATAAACCGCTGCTATAGAACATGATTTTGCAACGGTTTATAACTGTTGCTAATGAATCGCTGCCAAAAATAGAAATATTAGCAACAGTTTTGTAAACCGCTGCAAGTTGTATATTTTTTGCAACATTAACCAAAACCGCTGCTATATAACTTCATTTTAGCAACGGTTACATCTACACCGCTGCTGTATCTAATTTTGTAGCAGCACTTCCTCAACAGTTGCAATATAACCGCTGCAGAATGGGGTCATTTTTTGTAGTGTCGGCGGGGCCGTCAATGGAGGAGGTTCGGCCGGCTCCGGCAACAGCCCAAGCCCGTCATCGTTCTCGACGGTCACCAATCAGCCGCTGCTCTAAGAGATCACCGCCGCCACCGCCGGAGCAGGAGATGCTGACCTCATGTACATAAGCGAGTACAACAACTATATGCTGGATTGGGTGAACATGTATGGGATGTGACTACTTACACGCATGCAAATGGTGATATTGAAAACTTATTCTATATTAGGATCAGAGTCGGCAGTCTACTAATAATTAGTATTAGGATCATGATTTATGTAAACCGTGATGTAAATTAGTGTCCTTTTAGATTTATGTAAATGGTGATATTGAAAACTTATTCTATATTGAATTTTGCCATCTCATGATGTTATTTGATTTTGCTTTAATTCACTTGGTTTGGTTATTTAGTTGGGTGCGGCTATCCGCACTACAAAATAAACTCAATACACCACAAAAATTAATTTTTGGAAAAAAAAATATAAAAATCCTAAACTACCCCCCTCTCTCTCCCGACCTCTCTCCCGGCGACATCGGCAGCCTCCCTCCCTCTTCCCTCTCTCTCTCCCGGCGGCGGCGGCGGCGGCCTCCCTCCCTCTTCCCTCTCTCTCTCTCCCGGCGGCGGCAGCGGCGGCCTCCCTCCCTCTTCCCTCTCTCTCTCTCTCCCGGTGGCGCTGGCCTCCCTCTTCCCTCTCTCTCTCTCTCCCGGCGGCACCAGCCTCCCTCTTCCCTCCCCCCTCCTCGCCTTCTCTCTCTCCCGCGGCCGGCCGCCCTCCTCTCTTCGCGGCCGGCCGCCCTCTCTTTCCGCCCACCTCTCTCTCGCCTTCTCTCTCTCCCGCCTCCCTCTTCCCTCTTCCTCTCGCCTTCTCTCTCGCTCGCGGCCGGCCGGCCTCCTCTCTCCCGCGGCTGGCCGCCCTCCCTCTGCCCCCCTCCCTTTCTCTCCCGCAGTCGGCCGCCCGCCCTTTCCCCCCCCTCTATCTCGCCTTTCTCTCTCTCACGCCTCCCTCTTCCCTCTTCCCTCTTCCTCTCACCTTATCTCTCTCTCGCGGCCGGCCGACCTCCTCTCTCCCGTTGCCGGCCGCCCTCCACTCTTCCCCCCCTCCCTTTCTCTCCCGCGACCGACCGGCCTCCTCTCTCCCGCAGCCGGCTGCCCTCCCTTTTCCCCCTCTCTCTCGCCTTCTCTCTCTTCTTCTCCCTCTTCCTTCTTCTCTCTCGCAGCCGGCCGGCCTTCCTCTTCCCCCCCTCCTCTCTCCGGCGGCCGGCGGTGGCTGCCGGGGTGGAGAGGTGGTGGAGGACCGGCGATGGCTGCCGATGTCGCCGGGAGAGAGAGGTCGGGAGAGAGAGGGGGGTAGTTTAGGATTTTTATATTTTTTTTTTCCAAAAAATAATTTCTGTGGTGTATTGAGTTTATTTTGTGGTGCGGATAGCCACACCCTATTTGGTTTTTGCCCCCACTTGATTTTCACATAATACTGATTTTGCCCTGACTTGATTTTCATAGAATACTGATTTTAATATTGTCAATAGTTCTTTTCATTTTTTTTTTCATTTTATCGTGTGAATTATAGGCTAGGTAGGTCCTTGAAGGACTTTATTTTTCGGGTACCGTGATGAGTACTAGTCCTTTTATAAGAGGAATAGATTAGGCGTTCTAGGTACCATTTTTAGCGGGTAATTTAGCACGCTGTTTAGCTACTACGTGCTGCTGTGTCTAGTGGCGGTTAAAATTTCTACTGGTCAAATCTTTCCTTACTTTTCACCACTATTTTTAAAAACATTTTATGCTTTTTTTCTTCTTTTTTTGTATTTGATATGTAGTAGGTGTGGGTTTTCATGTAATTTGGATAGTGCCATTTCCATCTGCTAACTGTTTGCTTTGTTAATAGAAATTACCTAGGAAAAAAATAGTCACTAGAATTACATCATAGGCTCATAGCTCTAGAACCTTCAACCAAGGTCCTCCTCAGTATAGTATTAATGAATCAAGTATCAAAGCCTTCAGGTCTACAGGTCTACTAACTAGAGCATATTTTACTTATTAACGGGTCAATGGATCGTAAGAGAGCGAACTCGATATGCTGGACAAAATGTAGCAAGGAAGAGAAAAAGTACCCACTGCTTTCCCGATTGCCTCTCTCGTTTTTCAAAACCCTATACGTGGGCCGCCTGGACACCTCCGTCCAGCCGCCATCGTCACATCCAGGTCGGTGTTCATTAATTTTGACTTCTCATCTCTATCGTTTATCTCGTCGCCGGATCCGCCTCTCTTGTCAACCCAAGTCTCCATGTTTTGTATCTATCCCTAAACCCGTGCTTCATGCTTCCACCTGGTGGCATCCCGTTGATCCAAGCTCTCCACAGCCCTCCAAGCCTCCAGCCGCTTCCATCGACCCCTTCCTGCTGCGAGACGAGAAAGGTAGGGCTTTGTCAATGTATTTTTGTGTTCGTTGATTTTGCTTGATCTATGGGTAAGTGTAGAAAGTATTACTCACTGTTTGTTGATTTTACCTCTTTTTTCCATGCAAGATTTTGATGCTGCTCTAGGTGACATTAGCATATGTTGTGACAAACCTATTAAAATACCGTATATTGATTCTGAGCTTGGTGTAGTTGCCTTGTTAAAAGGTGTAGATACCATCATCTGGTAAGGTTACAGTAAAGAAACAACTATATACCTTCATCTAGTTAGATTTCAGTAACTTGTCCTTCACCAGTCGATATAACAATTATTAATATTTCAGTTATAAAAAACTTATTTAATGGGTTTTTTTGATTATCTTGACTTGGTGATTGTAATGGTTTTTTTTTTCTGTATAATGTCTTCTTATTTTCAGTCACAATAGAATAAATTAAGAACTGAACGTATGTTTCCAAGATGATTCTTGCAATTTTTGTTCCAAAGAATGCAAATTTCACCTTTTTTCATGATAATGCTAATTGTTATGACATTTTGCAAGAAGGTTTTGAACCAGAATGAACGGGATTCTCTATATGGAATCTTGAAAGCCATATAATAATGTGACACATTGCTTAATTTCCCCCAAATGACCTTATGTAGTTATGTGATGAGTCACTAAATATTCATGATTAAACCGCTTTACTTGTCTTTGTTAGCCCGAGAGTATTTGTATTTGATAGTTTGTTAGTTGATTTTAAGTTTAATGAAAATTCAAGTTAGAAAATACAAAAAAAGGTTAATATGCTGAAAATATGCTGCTCCGCTATCAGTTTGGAAAGAATTCATCATGAATTCTAAAAAATCCCTCAATTCCTGAAATTTGAAAAATTACCAGAAGACATCAAGATGAACAACTTTCATGTTGGAAGTTTCACCAAATTCCATGCAGAATTTCCAGAATTATCAGGACAAAGTTGGCTGGAAAATCACTGCCGGACGATCGATCGGCCAGACGGACAATCAATCTTTGAATAGTGACGATCAATTGGTCATATGGGCGATCGATCGGTCGGACGGAAACCTAATTTCAGAAACATTAAAAATAGAGTCCTACTTGATGGGTGACTACTTAGGCCGAGTTTCTACCTATATGAGGAGGTTTTCTGGCCGAAAATTGACGGGGCCCATAGAGAGAAAATAGAAGATTAGGGTTTCTGAAGACAGTGAAGATGCGACGTGGATCCTTGGAATTCTTCATCAAACCTATGGCTTCCATCCCCCAGATGAGTGGCTGATTTTTATATCTTGGGATCTCATGAAGTTTTAGTAGATCTTCCTTGTATTTTTCTAGTTGAATCTTATATTTTTATACAAGATATGATCTTATAGATTTGGTTTTAATGATAAAAGAGTTGAGAGAACAGAGTTCCTTGAGGTATTTTTAGACCTACTTGATTTCGTTGATTGATAGTAGAAATCTATAAATGGTTTTTATGTGGTTCGTGAAATAACCGATGAGATACTTTATGCTTAGCGATGATAGGTTGTGCTAAGCTTATTTTAGGGATTCATGAAGACAAGCTATACTAATCGAAGATAAAGTATGTCTTTGGAAAATACTCATCTTATTTTAGGGATTCATGTAAGCTTAAGAAGCTGTGAATCTATAATGTCTAGATAAGAAAATAAGAGGATAACTAGAGAATACATGAAGTGAAACTAAAGTGGATTGAGTAATCCCTAGGTTTTCTATCATTGATTTATCTTAATCTTAACTTCCATTGCTTTCTTAGTCAGTTTCAATTACTTAATTTCTAAAACCCATAAACCCTTTTGTTGTTTTAGAATAGAGTATTGAGAGTTTGTTTTGTTTTCGTTGCATTGAATCACTAGTTTCCGTGTGGATCGATCTCGTATTTCATCATTATACTATCCTTTGAATTTAATATTGAAATAAGGGTTTATAAATTTCTAAATTGTGTTTTGCATATGATTTAACGACGTGTTTGCAAGCGATCAATTTTTGACGCTGTTGTCGAGGAAATTTCTGATTTTCAACAAAAGTATTGATTTCTCTTTACTCTTTTCTGAGCCTAGTTAGAGTTTTATTTTTATTTAGTTTATTTTCAGTTTTTCTTATGACTTTTTCTTACAATTTTTGGAATTTCTGCAGCTTGAAGTTGACAGTTCGTGACAAGAAAGATCTACAATCTTCAGACGAACGATCGATTGGCCAGACGACTGATCAATCGTCTAGAAACTGATCGATCGGCCACCCAGCCGATCAATCGTCCAGGTGTCAGTGAAGAAAATGGATTTTTCTTGAAAAAACCAGCTTGCTTGCTTCCTGGAACGCTCAGTTGGACTTGAATCCGACTGTCCAGGGACTGCGCAGCCAGGTAAGTCTTCTAACTTACAACTTTCATTTTAGTTGTGGTATTAAGTGGTTTTCTCCTCTCCTCCGAATATTCTGTTTTCTTTTTCCTTTTGGCATGTGATCTTGTATGCAAGGCAAACGATTCCTGAACATCCCTTTGGAACCTTTGGATCTAGAAATAGAGGCCATACTCAGAATAGCTAGAACCTTAAGACAGAACTCTTTAAGTAATTACCAGGAAGCCTTAAGTAACCTGCAATCTTTAATAGCTGAAAAGGAGGAACATGTCATTGACCCTAATGCTAATATGGGTAGAGGTGGAAATGATAACAATAATAGAGAAGTCCAAATTATGAATCACTTTCTTCCTGGATCCTATACCTATGCATCTTGTATCAACCCACCTATCATTAATGTTACACGTTATGAGATTAAGCCTAATTTGATTACAACTTTACCTTCTTTCTATGGGCGTGAGAATGAGGACCCTTATGGACACATTGCTAGCTTTTTTGAAATCCTTTTCATGTTTAAACTCCAGCATTTTAATGATGATGCTTTTAAACTCAAGCTTTTCCCTTTTTCATTCAAAGACAAGGCTAAACATTGGCTTCAAACCTTAGCTCCAAATTCGATTTCAACATGGGACCAACTTCAGGATACTTTCCTTAAAAAATATTTCCCTATCATTAAAACTCAAAATTATCGTACAATGATTATCTCTTTTAAGCAAAATGAGGATGAGATATTTCATGAAGCCTGGGAAAGATTTAAGGACCTTCTTAGAGATTGTCCATATCATTAGGTACCTGAGTTGCAGTTAGCCCATTCATTCTATAATGGTCTGAGTGATCGTTATAGAAAAATGGCCGAAGCCTGATGCGGTGGTGTTGTTCTTAGTAAACCTTGGACTGCTCTTTGGGAAATGTATGACAACCTTGCTGAAAATTTACAGCACAAGTAGCTCTCCTAACAAAAGATTTAAACCAGTTGAAAACATGTCAATCTTTTGCTCAACAATTTCCTAACACTTCTCTTGAGACATGTGCCCTTTGCCTTAGTTATGATCATTCTATAATTTACTGTCATTTAGCTCCCAATTTCCCTAACCTTGTTCAGGAACATGTCAATGCAACTTATGGTTTTTCCAAACCTCAGAACAATCCTTATTCTAATACCTGCAATCCAGGTTTGAGAAATCATCCTAATTTTAGTTGGAAGCCACAACAGTCAAGTACTTTTTAAGGACAAAACAATACAGTTAATCCTTCTTCTTTCGAGTACCCACCAAAAAGATTGTACCCATTATTCTAGGACGTCCCTTTTTGGCCACTGCTAATGCCTGCATAAATTATCGAACTGGTGTGATGGATGTTTCTTTTGATCACATGCATGTTAAATTGAATATTTTTAAAACTGCATGTTTGCATGAGCGTGATGATGATGAAAGTTTTAATGTTGATACTTTGATTGAATGTGTACATGCTAGATCATATGCTATGATTTTTGATAAAATATATGATATTTTGAAAGATTGTGAATCTTATAATGATGTTGAGAATGCTATGGACACTGCACAATCAATAGATGACATTGAAACACACAACGCGGCTCAACCGATTGATCGTTCAAAGGACCGATCCATCGGCCTAGAATCGATCGATCGGCAAGGCGGCCAATCAATCAGTCAGTGCACAGTGGACCCTACAAAAAATGTTTCTTCAATTTGCATGCATATGATTCATCTTGAGGATGAATCTAAAATAGTTAGGGAGATGCAGCGCCGCCTTAACCCTAACATGAAAGAGGTAGTTAAGAAAGAGGTGGTAAAACTTCTAGATATAGGAATTATATACCCAATCTCTGATAGCCAGTGGGTCAGCCGTACATAAGTAGTTCCTAAGAAGTCAGGCCTAACAATTGTAGAAAATGATATCAGTGAGCAAATCCCGATGCGCCAGACTACAGGATGACGTGTGTGCATTGATTATAGGAAACTTAATGCCTTGACTAGGAATGATCATTTTCCCTTACCTTTTATTGATCAAATCTTACAAAGACTTTCTGGTCAGAGTTATTATTATTATTTTCTAGATGGATACTCAGAATATAATCAAGTTGCAGTCAATCCTGAAGATCAAGAGAAGACTACTTTCACATGTCCTTTTGGTACTTTCATTTATCGTAGGATGCCTTTTGATCTTTGTAATGCACCAGCGACTTTTCAAAGGTGTATGATAGCCATCTTCTCTGATATGATTGATAATTTTTTCGAAGTCTTTATGGATGATTTTTTTGTGTTTGGAAATTTTTTCGAATCCTGTTTAGACAATCTTTCTAAAGTTCTTGATCGATGCATTGAAACCAATCTTGTTCTTAGTTGGGAAAAGTGTCACTTCATGGTTCAAGAAGGAATTGTGTAAGGTCACATTGTTTCAAAACGTGGCATAGAGGTTGATAGGGCCAAAGTTGAATGAATTTCTAATCTACCTCCACCGACTTCTGTGCGTCAGATTCGTTCTTTCTTAGATCATGCTGGATTCTATCGCCGATTCATCAAAGACTTTTCTAAAATTTCACGACCCTTGTGTGAATTTCTAGCAAAGGATGTTCCTTTTGTCTTCGATGATGCTTGTTTGACTGCTTTTAACACCATTCGTGATTTGTTGTCAACCGCACCCATAGTTCATGCACCGGATTAATGAGGACATGTCCCTCTACTCCTGGGTCGACCGCCTGGTCGGCCCCGTGGCTCGTTGTAGACCGCAAAGATAATTTGGTAAATTGTGCCTTGTCGGTTTGTTTCACACCCGCGTGTGCACACACTGACCGTATTTATGTTAGTGTTTGATTATAATGGTTAGGTGGACCCGGGATCGGAAGATCCGAGCTTGGGCTTATGTTTTAGCCCAAGTTTGAGTTTCTGGGCAAAGGAGATCGATCTTCCTTGCTAAGGAGATCGATCTTCCTTGCTAAGCAGATCGATCTTCCTTGAAAAGAAGATCGATCTTCCTGTGCCAGAAAGTCTTGGCGGTGATTTTTGAGAGGACGGCCGCCGTTGGCCATCGCTCTCCACTGTCAAAGGGATAGAAGACTTTCTCTCCTCTCCTCTCCCTTATCCTCTTCTTCTCCCCCTTCCCTGGCTTTTCCTTTTCTCCTTCTTCCTCTTCTCCTTCTTCTTCCTTCTCCTTCTTCCTTCTTCTTCCCGCGGCCCTGTTTCCCCTGTTTTCGGCAGCCACTTCTTCCCCTCCTAGTCTTTGAATCTAGTCTCATACCCAACTAGTTTCATAATTTTCTGATTTTCCTATGATTTGTTATGAAGTTCCTACGGATGGGCTGCGTTGCAGCAAATAAAGGTAATTAGTGAGATTAACGATTTTTGATTAGTGTTTTCTCGGTAATCGAGCCGTCGGATGTTTCCTGGTTTTGGGTATATTGATCCCAACATGTTTATTTGCGGGTGTCTAAGTTGGATCTTGAATCCGATGTCGTTTGGACGTCGGATCGACGAGGTCACTTAGCCCCAAATTAGAGGATCTTGGTGTTTTTAATAATATTATATGGTCTGAACATATAATATAATATTATATGTTTATCCGAGTTTTCGGGATTGCTTCCCATTGTAGGAGTCCATGGTCGACGGTCGCGGTACCGTCGTAATGCCTGGACTGATAGCGGTCACGGTGCAGTACAACATAAGAGAGGTCGAATCCATAGAGAGAGAAGCAAAAAATATCCAAAACACAAATAACAATGAATTGAAGACAAACGAGAACTTAAGAATTAACTAAATTAGATCAAAGGCTTTAATGATAATTCAAGATTAACAAAAGATATCAGGATTTTGATAAGGCTAGGCATCGGGAATCACTTTACTCGGACTTAGGTTCTTCTTCTACCAACGGTTCATATAATACTCAGTTAAGGGATTCACATCCCAATCGCCTTAACCGGAAGATATGGAACTAAAAACCTAATAAAATATATAAATGTCTCTTCCTATGACTGGTTCTTCCTTTTTATAGTTCTAACTTCATCCAACCAAAACCTAAGAATATATGATACCGGCTGTCACTATAGGCAACGTATAGCAAAAGTTCATCGGGACAAAGCCCTAACTCTATCTTACCAAATCTCTAAGAATACACAATACCAACTCTCACAATCGGCAATGCATAGCAAAGATTTCACGAGATAAAGTAGGTAAGCAATAGATAAAACTATGGGATTATAAGATCATGAAAGAAGCATGACTGGATTCATAATATTAATCATCCACATAGGAATCTATAATTTTAAAAGAATCTTTGAAAATTCAATACATAGAAAAGAGTTTAACAATAAAGATTAAAACTATGAACCATGATGAAGAAGAAACCCTAATTCTCGCTAGATCATCCTTCCACCATGCCCGCGGATTACTCGGCCGTGGATGGAGATTCCTTCATCTTACTCCTCCAGAAAAGGGCAAAAAAAGTCTTACAAAAACGTCCAAGAACTCCCCTTATATATGGACATGAAACCCTAGCTTTTATTTCAGCCTTTGGATTAAATCTGATGGCTCGTATTCAGATCCGTCCGACAAAGGATCGATCCTCTGAAGGCCAAGGATCGATCTTCTTCTTCTCTATTTCTCCGTAAGCTAGGTCGCCCGAGTAAGATCGATCTTTGTAAGGCAAAAATCCGATCCTTTGATATCAAAATCTTCAAATTCTGGCTTCGCCCGAGGAAGATCGATCCTTTGATAGAAGCATGATCGATCCTTCTCAGTAGGATGGATAGTAGGATGGATACTTCGATAGGAGAAAGATCGATCATTCTCGACGATTTCCTCAATATTCTCGAGTGAAAGGAGGATTGATCCTTCTGTGATCATGTCAAGCCCCGACCCAGAAAACCCATCCAGATCGAGGCGTGAGCCACCTAAACCTATTCACATCACCAATTGGCGCACAAGTATATAAATGAACAATTTGATCTCCAGCTCATAAAAATTTAGACAGCATCTCCTTTATAATCATAACACAAGAAACCTGTACATTTCATAATATTACAATTTCAACTTTACAACTTCGATATCATTACATTCCTCAATATCAACATTAAAGAATATTACAATATTTCCCAAATACAACTGAATTAATAATCTTACAATTATATCCTTGAATACATCATGTTATACATCATTGACTAAAACTGTAAATTATCTGTTGACGAACTCCCCAACGCTCCAAGTCCTCGATCACCTCGAAATACCGCGCCATCTTCTAAAGCAACACCTGAAAGAAGGAACTGCATCGACCTGCATCGCTGATGCAGCCCAGGTAGGGTGAGCGACAATGCCCAGTAGGATTCTACTCTACGTCGCACAGAAAGGAAGGGAAACTGCAACTGTGTCGTTCTCCGCCTAAGCCTAAGGTATGCCAAGGGGCCCCATAACCCCGTCGATGTCCCAAGGGCTCCCGTCATGAACCTTTCTCTTGAACATGTTACCAAGATCACTCTAAGCACTAACAGGGGAACGGTACCATGCGGGATCACCCCTACCCAAGAACAAACGAGAGGAAACAAAGAATGTGGGCTCCTGTCCAGGTACCACCCTACCCAATCATACCATCTCTCGTGGGGACACACATGTCAGGGAATGCATCGACAACCATCCTTAGCACTTGGCCTTGGAGACCGACACGACCTCTACACCTCAAATATAAATATATAATCCATAGTCGACTATAGCAATAAGCTCAAATGATATCAAACATAATCATTGATGACCATCATGTCCTAATCCTCAACTACCCCAAACCCCGGTCCTAGGGCTAGATCCGGGCTACCCGAGAACCCCGGATCGGCGATCGAATCCATCGCCTACCACCTAGCCTGAATGCCTCTAATGCAATCATCATGCATGAGCTTATTCAAACAACTAGGCCTAGGTGTCTCTACATGACATCTCATCAAGTATGTCCAATTTATCACATAATACATAAAAGAGAACTAAGCTATTACAGTGTTATCACATTTCAGTCCAAATTCCGGCATTACGACGTCATGCACCGCCTGTTAGCCAGAAATTGTACAATGACACATTCTTAGCTAATCAACTAACAGGGCACCACTAGCCCGCACAATATAAGCATTTCCACAAAATAAATAAAAACGGGCTCACTGCCGGCCCTAGGCTTACATGATATTAAGATGCACAATTTAGGCCATTTCTATGAAGCTGCAAGAACAGACCCCCATGCAGTAAGCCAACTTAGAGCTATCCAACTTCGGGATTTGATCATACTTATAGTTAACGATTAATCAACGAAAACCAGCATGACTGACACATAAAGAAAACTTTAGCTATTAGGATATTCAATCAACAGAAACATGATCGAACTAGAGCATCCACTTAAATGGAGCATCTGAAGCCCAAACGAGCATGGTAGAGGAATATACAAACTTAACGATAGCAACTGCATTATCGACCGAAAGAGAGCATCATATTGCATGACATTGGCATAATATTGGTCGAGAGGGGAAGACCAGCGTATCCTAGTGGCAGTACAGCATAGCAAGACAAGGGGATGAAGTATAGCAGCATGAATAACAGGGGCAAGGAATTAAACCTAGCAGTAGCTTAGCAACCCCCTTTTTGGCATTTCATCAAACAGCTATAGGGCTTAATATAGAAGCTAGACCGAGGCAGCCAAGTGACAAGCCTGGCATGGGGGAGGTCTAGCCTAGCAGTGGTTCACGAAGGCACCCATGGCAGTCGGGAAATGAAGAGCAAAACAGGGGGAAGAGAAAGCAATCCACCCAGAACAGAGGCTACACATTGGAATCAAGGCTCAACAATTGATCCAAGTAAATTAGCGGTCGTAGCAATGAACCTATAGCATCAACCAGTAAGGCTAACTCACCAGAATCCGACAAGACAAAACCCATCACTAATCCACGGGCACAAGCAATGGCAGCAAGGAGAAGAGAAAGTCTCTACAGGGAGAACAGAGCATAGCATGGCATACCATCAGAGAAGAACAGGGAAGAAATCTCTCCAAAATCCATGAAACTCCACAGATCTAAACCGCAGGCAAGAGGGAGGGAGGAACCAGCACCGGAAAACCAACGAACCAGCAATAACTGGCGGCAAGAAATCCAGGAGGGAAAACCAAACCCAAGTCACAAATCTGAAACACAATCACCACATCTAGTATCAACCATGGCAGCAAGGAAAGGACGAAGGAAGTATCGTATCTAAATCCATGGTAGCAAGGTGTAGTTCAACAGAATCCGGCAAACCAATAGCTCAGCATCCATACAACCCATCCAGCAACAAGGAATAAAGCATTGCATTGCATAACATGGCCGCAAGGGGAAGGGGAAGAGCACCCTCACAGTCGAGAAGGGAAACAGAGCAAATATCACCGGAAAACAGGGCAAGCACAACAAATCCAACCCCGATGCAATCCTATGGCCTAATCTATGCTAGTAGAGTCTAAACCAAGTTTAGGCTAGAAACCCTACCTCTAGCGTCGAGCTCGTCTTCTCCTTCCTCTTCTCCGGCCGTGCGTCGCCCCCGAGCTCGCCGTCGCTTGCATTTCGCCGCTGCTCCTCTACTCTGGCCGTGGGTCGCCTCCAGTCGTGGTCGCCAGCTCGCCAAGCTCTCTGCTGTCTCCGTGAACGCCGCCTCCCTCTCTCCTCAGTCGTCCGCCGCCGCTTCCTATCGGCGCCGTCTCCCTCTCTCTTTCTCTCTCTATCGGGTGAAGTAATGCCCTAATGAGAGATAGAGCGGGGGTTAGGTTTTAACTAATGGCTACTTAAGTCCAAGGCCCTTCGATCCTCATCAAATGGATCTCGCCCGTTCAGATCTAGATCTACTAGATCAAGCCCCGATCCTCAGATCTAGATCACCCCTATGGGTCTACTCAAACACACACGTGTGTGCGTTACGCTCATGTGAAATCCGTTACGCTCATGTGAAATCAGTTCCGCTAAGGGTAATTTACCAAATTACCCCCGGAGCCGCAACGATCAAAGTAGATCGCGAGGCAAGTCCCACCAAGCCAAACCAAACGAACCAGACCCTCGACCGACGCGGTCGGACCGGGTTGGAGGTACGGGTCCTCACAGATCATCTGGAAAGTATGCGTTCTAGCAGGTCTGTCTGTATAAAAGGATCGATCCTTTTAGGGAACATGATCGATCCGTCTTTCCTGAGTATTTACTGTTTTGCCATCCAGACTGTGCAATTGGTACTAAAATTGCAGTAACTTCCTCTAGGAAACTCCAAATCACGAACCGTAAAAAGTCCCGGAAAGTAGACTTCAAGAGCTTTCTAACCATTTATGGAACATCATCTGGGTCTTCATGAGAAGGTACAGTTTTAGTGTTAAAGACCCATCTTTGCTTCAATTTCCTGCATAATACAAATAACTTTGTGAAGCAACATATACTGACGAAATCATCTATATTAATCATGAAAACTCAGCCATGTTCAAAGTGCAATTTCATGCACTCATCAGGGACCCGCTGCGGATTGGCTGGCAGCAGTTGGTAGTACCGCTGCAGCGATCCAGTTGGACTTGTGTGACGTTTTTATCATATTGTTGCATGCTTACTTCTTGCATGCGTATGATCATAGCATGCATTCTATTGTGCATTACATGCATAACGTTAGAGCGTGGGTGATGGGTCGATCATCGATTCGAGGCTTTCGGGTAGCTCGGATTTAGCTCTAGTACCGTGGCGGGTAGAAAGGTCCAGGTTGGATTGTAGTATTCAGTCGATATCGATGATAGGCTTAGATGACTTGAATACATATTGATCGATGATTTAGAGGTCGTGTCGGCCTCGATCCGAGTGCTGAGGTGCAGCCGATGTTCAGTGATCCATGTCTCCTGAGTAGAGGGTCTGCCTACACAACGGGTTGGATCCCGCCAGCAGTGTTCACTTCGTCCTGTTGTGAGACAACAGTGTTGGTTTCCTGCTCACTAGGACACGCGGTGGGGTTATGGGACCCCTGTGTTCACCCATGCCTTGCTTGAGGGTGACACTGTTTAGTTCCCTCCTTTTTCTGTGTGTCGTAGTGTAGAACCCTACTGAGCTTTATGCTCACTCCTACCTGGGCTGCATTTTGCAGGTGCAGCCGTCAGCTCTTCTTCAGTGGCCCCTACCGGGCAGGTGTTTGGTGGCATGGCGGCGTCTGGCGGTGCTTGAGGAGCGGTGATAGTCTTTTACACCCATTTTTGTTAGTTGGCCTCCTACGGGAGTGTGATGTATTAAAATCTAAACCCTTTTGAGGATTTGAATATTATATTATATCTTTTGAGGTTGTTAATCTTTATTTTATTAAGGGTGCATATGAATTGTTTAGGGAGACCAGTAGATTAGAGGGAACCCCTCGTCAAAATTTTTCCGCATTAGTTAGGTTTTGTGATACGAGTCGATCCGACTCGACCAACTGGACCCGAACCCAGAAGAGGAACCAAGCTGGTTCAACCTCTTTCCTAGTTTGACTTGGACTTCCCTAGTTCAAACTAGAGTATTTAATTAGTATTTATCTTTAGTCTTTTATCGAGTCCTAGTTGCTATTTGATTGTTAGGAATTAATTAAGAGTCCCTTTGAGTTAGAAAGTTGAGTTGAGGTTGAAAGCCTTATTACTTGCTAATTAAGCAAGGGGGTTTTTTAGTTGGATTAAGACTCTGTCAGGTCTCTATAAAAGGACCTTAGTTGTTTGTATTAGGTTATGATGATGAATGAGGAATGAAGAGTTATGAATTATTAGGAGTAGTTGATAAGTTATCATAGGAGTAGAAGTAAAGTAGATTCCACCCGATATCTACCATAGATCCATCTTCTTCCCCGCTAGTCATCTTCTCCGCAGCCGGCACCGCCTCCACCAGTGTTTCTCTCTTCCCGTCACTTTCTCTCTCCACCACGTCAGCGACCCCACCGCCACATCACCCGCTACTGTTCATCATCTCCTTCCTCTCTCTCCCGTGCCCTAACCCTAGCTTCCCTCCGTCCAGCCTCTCCGGCCACCCCCGTCGCCAACCAAGACCTCCAACGCCTTCCCCTGAGCCTCACGACTTCTCCAAGCCGCTCCTCCGCCTCCGTCGTCCACTCCGGCGTCTTCCCCGGCAACCTCAACCTCACAGCCACCGTCCGCCGTCCGCCATACGACCCGATCTCATCCCTAAACCATCCTAAAACCTTCCTTGTCTCTCCACGACCCTTTCCCGACCATCTTCCCGACGTCCCAAGCCCCAGCCGAGCTCCCTCATCGTCCCCGACGCCGGTGAACCCAACCCCGCCGCCCACGACCTCTAGATCCCGCCGATCTAGCCCACCTCCGACCAATCCACTCCGGTGGATCTCTTCCCCAACAATCCGCGATCTTTCCTGCCACTATCCCGACCGCCGCCGCCGCCCCTACGCCGGCGATCCACCTCCGGCGGCCCTCAGCCCTCGGATCAACCTTAGCCTCTCCCTCAGCCACTGTTGGTTGACTTGGTCAACTATATCCAGTCAACTTGATTTGGTTCAGCCACTTAACCCACTCCTAGCCGTTTCAGCCAAGCCACTTAGCCCAATCCGAGCCAGATTCAATTCCAAGAGCCAATCAACCAATCCAGACTTGACCCAGTCGAGTCCTACCCCAATCTGAGCCAGATCTGAACCAGATCCGAGCCACATCCAGCCAATTGGACTCAATCAAGTCCAATTAGGGCGATTCTGATCGATTGGAGCAGTAGAGACCCATTACGAGAGGATCACGAGTAGACCGCTCGTAACAACTTGGTATCAGAGCTCCGTTCCACCGACTGTGCGGTTCAGACTCTTCTGGAAACTTCACCACCATGTACGGAGTACCACAGGAGAGTTTGGAGCAGCAATTCAAGATTATGCAGGCCCAGTTGAACCTCTGTTCAACTCTGATAGAGCGCCAGAGCAGAGAATTGGAGCGGATTTCCAATAGTTGGTCGAGGATAACTCAGACTTCGAGTCAGACCCCTACTGCAACCCAGATTGTGGAACCTAACCCCGAGCCAACTCGGATTAGGAATCCGCCTACTGCAACTCTGAGAGCAACTCCCATTGCAACTCCGAGTTTAACTCCTCAGACCCGGGTGAACCCATTCTACAACATTCCCATGATTTTTCTGAAATTTTACCTAATTTTCCAGATATTTCCCAGGATTTTCTCTCTCCTCCCGGTTTGGCTAGAGCCGCGGCTCATCCCTTACCTTCCGCCCGGCTCGCTCTGGAGCCGACCACCCTTCGTCCCGGCTCATCATCCGCGCCGACGACTCGCCCCCTAGCCGCCACCCCATCGCCGCCCTCCGACGCCGTCCTCTTGGCCAATCCATGGAGGAAGCATCGGCGTCCCACACCGAAGCCGCCATGGCCAACAGCGACCACGATGGAGGCCTGGATCGCCGACCTCCAAGTCCGGCGAACTCCTCTGTTCCGGCCTCCTCCACTCCACCAAGATCCGAGGTTGATCTCAAGATCAAACCTCACGAGAAAGGTCCCAAGACCTTCCCGTACCTTTTCCCGACGAGCTCAAGCACCGTCGCGGACTACAACACCGGTGATCATCGGCGACGACATCCACCGCGCCGTCACCTTCAGATCTGGTGCATCAGAGGCCCAATTCGACGATCAGATCGTACGGATGGAACCCCCACATCACTGCGAAGCTTCCTGTGCCGTTGCCGCTCTCCGACGAGCTCGTTTCGCCGTTGATCCAGCTCCGGCAGCTTCTCAGCCGTCCGATCAAGACTGCAACTTGATCCAGCCGTTTGATTAGCCTGATCTTCGATCCAGTGGTTCCGATCTTCGATCTGAACCTGATCCAAGTGTCCCCAGCAATCAGGACCATCCAGATCAACTCCAAGTGATCCAGATGCATCCTCAACCGTTGATCAAGCATTCAAAGGTTGATATGAGCCATGAAAGGAGCTACCCTCCTTATTCAGATGCCATATTCAATCCGATCAGATCTGATTATGATGGTAACACCGGTTTGGCTCAACTGATTCAAGTCCAGATTGACACCGGTAGAGCCAACCAAGTCAGACAGGTTTGGACCAGAGTACGACACAGCACAGCTGAAGATTCAACTTGGTTCAACCAATTTCAAGCCCTGACAAGTGCAGCAGCGGCATGGTCCAGCCATCTTCACTTCAGATTGGACCAAAGCCAGCTTGACCCAGATTCAAGCCAAGTCCCTGCACAGTTAATCAGACCATGGAGATCAGATCCCATCCTATGGTCATGGGCAACACTACTGATGGGACATGATGAGGATGATCCAGGAGAGTCATTGAAGGTCATATTCCTAGAGCTACCTGAGCCATCAGATCGACCCCCAGATGCTCTATCCTCTACACAATCCATCAGATGCTTGGTACTGCTACCACTGGACCCGCCATGGGATCGACCTGGTTTCTCGCCACCGAGTCCAGAGCAACAGAAACAAGTTGATTCGGTCCAGCCACATGGAGCCATCCTACCTGACTTAACTCTGGCCTTGAGGACAAGGCCAATTTTGAAGGAAGGGGGGGGGGTGATACGAGTCGATCCGACTCGACCAACTAGACCCGAACCCAGAAGAGGAACCAAGCTGGTTCAACCTCTTTCCTAGTTTGACTTGCACTTCCCTAGTTCAAACTAGAGTATTTAATTAGTATTTATCATTAGTCTTTTACCGAGTCCTAGTTGATATTTGATTGTTAGGAATTAATTAAGAGTCCCTTTGAGTTAGGAAGTTGAGTTGAGGTTGAAAGCCTTATTACTTGCTAATTAAGTAAGGGGGTTTTTTAGTTGGATTAAGACTCTGTCAGGTCTCTATAAAAGGACCTTAGTAGTTTGTATTAGGTTATGATGATGAATGAGGAATGAAGAGTTATGAATTATTAGGAGTAGTTGATAAGTTATCATAGGAGTAGAAGTAAAGTAGATTCCACCCGATATCTACCATAGATCCATTTTCTTCCCCGCTGGTCATCTTCTCCGCAGCCGGCACCGCCTCCACCAGTGTTTCTCTCTTACCGTCACTTTCTCTCTCCGCCACGTCAGTGACCCCACCGCCACGTCACCCGCTACTGTTCATCATCTCCTTCCTCTCTCTCCCGTGCCCTAACCCTAGCTTCCCTCCGTCCAGCCTCTCCGGCCACCCCCGTCGCCAACCAAGACCTCCAACACCTTCCCCTGAGCCTCACGACTTCTCCAAGCCGCTCCTCCGCCTCCGTCGTCCACTCCGGCGTCTTCCCCGGCAACCTCAACCTCACAGCCACCGTCCGCCGTCCGCCATACGACCCGATCTCATCCCTAAACCATCCTAAAACCTTCCTTGTCTCTCCACGACCCTTTCCCGACCATCTTCCCGACGTCCCAAGCCCCAGCCGAGCTCCCTCATCGTCCCAGACGCCGGTGAACCCAACCCCGCCGCCCACGACCTCTAGATCCCGCCGATCTAGCCCACCTCCGACCAATCCACTCCGGTGGATCTCTTCCCCAACAATCCGCGATCTTTCCTGCCACTATCCCGACCGCCGCCGCCGCCCCTACGCTGGCGATCCACCTCCGGCAGCCCTCAGCCCTCGGATCAACCTTAGCCTCTCCCTCAGCCACTGTTGGTTGACTTGGTCAACTATATCCAGTCATCTTGATTTGGTTCAGCCACTTAACCCACTCCTAGTCGTTTCAGCCAAGCCACTTAGCCCAATCCGAGCCAGATTCAATTCCAAGAGCCAATCAACCAATCTAGACTTGACCCAGTCGAGTCCTGCCCCAATCTGAGCCAGATCTGAACCAGATCCGAGCCACATCCAGCCAATTGGACTCAATCAAGTCCGATTAGGGCGATTCTGATCGATTGGAGCATTAGAGACCCATTACGAGAGGATTACGAGTAGACCGCTCGTAACATTTCGGTTCTTGTCGCCTGGCCCGGTTGGGCCTTCGCGGGTTGGGGCGCGACATGATTATTCTTTACCTTTTGAACTCATGTGAGATGCTTCTAATTCTGCCATAAGAGAGGAGTTAGGAAAGCGTGTAAATAAAATTTCACATGTGATTTATTATGCCAGTGAGACCCTCTCTGAATCTCAATTAAATTATACGACTACTAAGATGGAATTATTAGCAGAAATTTTTGCTTTGGAAAAATTCCGTCCCTATCTCCTAGGTTCTAAAATCCTTATCTATACTAATCATGCTGTTCTTAGATATCTTTTAGCTAAAAAGGATGCTAAACCAAGACTGATTCGATGGATCTTGCTTTTGCAAGAATTTGATCTTGAGATTAGGGATAAAAAAGGTTCACAGAATGTAGTTGCTGATCATTTGTCTTGCCTTTCTTTAGATCATATCTTTGACAAAACTCCTGTCAGTGCTTCTTTTCCAGACGAGACCCTCTTTGAGGTTACTCGCATTTCACAGCCTTTGTAGGCTCATATAATCAATTATCTTGTATTAAGCAAGCTTCCTGACTCTTGGTCTAAAAATATGAAAGATAGATTCTTTTCTCAGATTAAATATTATATTTGGGATGATCCTGAGTTATTTAAACATTGTTTTGATCAAGTAATTAGAAGATGTGTGTCTGAGTCTGAAGTTCATTACATTCTCACTTTCTGTCATACACATGCCTGTGGGGGTCACTTTTCAGGAAAGAAAACCGCTGCAAAAGTTCTTCAATGCGGATTTTATTGGCCTACGATTTTTAAAGATTCTCATAAGTTTTGCCAATCTTGTATTAGGTGTCAGAAAACGGGAAATATCACTCGTAGGAATGAGATGCCTCAAACTCCGATTTTAGTTGCTGATATCTTTGATACTTGGGGTATTGATTTCATGGGTCCTTTTCCATCATCTTTTGGTTTTCAGTATATCCTTGTAGCTGTTGACTATGTTTCTAAATGGGTAGAAGCTATATCAACCAAGTTAAATCATCATAAAGTTTTGGTTAATTTTGTTCAAACTAATATCTTTTCTCTATTTGGTTGCCCTCGTGAGATTATTAGCGATGGTGGTTCTTATTTTAATAATCAACATTTTGCTTCCCTTCTTAGAAAGTACTCTTTCTCACATAAGGTTGCCACTCCTTATCATTCTCAAACCAGTGGCCAGGTAGAGCTCTCTAATAGGGAAATAAAACGTATTTTAGAGAAAACTGTTCGCATAGACCGCACAGATTGGGCCATCAAGTTAGATGATGCACTTTGGGCTTATCGGACAGCTTATAAAACACCTATCGGTATGTCTCCGTATCGGTTAATGTTTGTAAAACCATGTCATCTGCCTGTTGAATTAGAACATAGGGCTATGTGGGCCATTAAAAAGCTGAACACCGATAGTAATGTTGTCACGGAACATAGGAAATTAAGTTTATGTGAACTTGAGAAAATTCGCAATAAAGCCTATTTGAATTCCAAAATTTATAAAGGCAAAACAAAGGCCTTCCATAATAAACATATTTCAAGGAGAACTTTTAAAGTTGGGCAAAACGTTTGGCTTTCCAATGCTAAATTGCAGCTTTTCCCTGGAAAATTACGATCTAGATGAACTAGACCTTTTATTATAATTAAAGTATTTCCATATGGTGTTGTAGAATATATCCACACACAAACAAAGTTTTCACTATTAATCGGCATAGATTAAAACGCTATGTGGAGGACATTGTACATTGTTCTGTTATTGAGTCCGTCGAGTTGACGGACCCCGTGCTAGGAGGCAACCAAGAATTTTTAATGACTTTTCCTGCCTTTTCCTTCATTTTTAGGATTTTTTCATGTCTTTTTTCTAAAAAAAATTCAGATTTTACCTGAATTTCCTTGTTTTTCCTCATTTTTCCTCTCTCCTCTCGCTATGTTCTTTGATCACGGCTCGTCGTCCCAGCTCGTCCCCAAGCCATCGCCATCCACTGCCCTTCGCCGTCTCTCCGGTGGCCCTCATCCCTCCAAACCAATCCCAAAACCTCTGCTAACCTCCACCTCTTCATTCCCGTCTGTTGGTCTTAATAGTGTTTAAATGATGTTTTGATGATATCAATATGTTCTTAAATGATCAAATATATATGTGATAGAATATATGTTGGAAACATGCTTTAACTTTCATATTTGAGAAATGTTAGTGTCCACGGATGATGCGGCGGTCGACCTTGGGATCGACCGCGAGCTATGAAAAGGTCGACCGTGGAGAATGGCACGCGATGGTAGATCGACCGCGGAGGTTATTTATGGGCTTTAGGCCGACGGTCGATGGACCGATCGACTGTGGCCTATATGACCTCATGAGGAGAAGCGACGGTCGAACGAGGCATCGACCATGGGAAGTGTTTTTCCTCACAGAGCCTCACGAACGATGTGTGGGTCGATGCGACAGTCAACCGTGAAGCTTGAAGGTTGATGCGTGGATCGATCACGGTTCAAGAAATAAACAACGGTTGATGTGGCGGATGATGCGACGGTCGATCGTCAGTCAAGAAACTAGCCGTTAAAGAGTCATTGCAGAATGCAGAAACAACCGTTGGGAGGCTATTTGGAGGGCTTTTAAGCTCAAGTATAAATGGAAAGATGTAGCAAACTTGAAGGTAGACCAAGGGAGATATTAGTTTACATTGTAACGAGTTTTAGTCTTCTTTTGAGAGCTTTAATCTTTGTAAAACTACTTTAAGTTATGAAGTAGACTTTGTGAGAAATATCCAAGAGTTGCATGGAGTGATTTGTAAGGTTCTCAAGCACCCGGAAGCTTGGTCGAAAAACTTGTAAGGAAGGATTACAAGTAGTGGAACCTCAAGGAGGACCTTGAGTGAAGTGGACGTGGGAAAGATTGGCCGAACCACTATAAAATCTTGTGCAAGTCTCCTAACTCTCTCTTATCCTTCATTACTTTCTTTATTTATTGCTTTCATATCTTTACAAGCATACTAGTCTTCTAGGATTCTATCTAGGTTTTCATCTATTGTATTTCCACAAAAGAGTCCAATTCACCACCACCCCCCCCCCCCCTTATTTGGACCTTCAATTTGTATCAGAGCCTCGTCTCTAAATCCGAGGTTTAACGACCCTATAGGATCCTAGGCATAGATGGAAAACCAACAAGGACAATCTATCAATAGGCCTCCCTACTTTGATGGAGAAAATTATAATTATTGGAAGACTAGGAAGGAAATTTTTATCCAATCCTTAGATTATGAAGTTTGGCTTACCATTGAGGATGTACCATTTATTCCTAGTAAAAAACATGAACGAAAGGATGTACCCAAGCTTAAGAGTGAGTATACCCCATCCGATTTAAAAAAATTGGAAACCAATGCTAAAACCAAATGCTTTCTTATTTATGCATTGAGCCCCAATGAATTTAGTATAATTTCAAGTTATAAATCAGCCAAGGAAATATGGGAGAAGCTTGAAATTACATATGAGGGAACCAACCGAATTAAGGAGAATAGGCTAAGTATGCGTATTCACGATTATGAATTGTTTAGCATGAAGGATGAAGAGTCCATTAGTCAAATGTTTACACGCTTCAATAATATTTTGAAAGTGCTTCAATCTCTTGGCAAATCTTATTCTAATGATGAAATTGTAAGAAAGATACTTAGGTGTCGACCTAAAACATGAGATCCCAAGGTGACGATGATTGACGAAGCCAAAGACCTTTCCAAGTTATCACTTGATGAGCTCATAGGTTCACTCATGACCTATTAGATGAGCTTGAAGAAGACCAATAATAAAGGAGAAAAGAAAGACAAATCGGTTGCATTCAAGTCGTCATACTAAGATTCATCAAGTTCAAGTGATGAAGAATCGGATTCAAGTGATGAGGAATTGGCATCAATTACAAGAAAAAACAAAAGGATGCTCAAACGCCAAGGAGGAAAGAAGATTTTCAAGAAGAAAACCTCCAAAGGTGAAAAATCAAACTCTACCTCATCTAATTTAAATGACATTATATGTTATGAGTATAGAAAGCCCAGACACTACAAGTCCGATTGCCTTCAACTCAAGAAGCCAACAAAAAAGAGTTTCAAGAAAAAGAAAGGCATGGTGACAGCTTGGAGTGAAAGCGATAATGATTCCTCCTTCGATGAAGAAGAGCAAGAAAAGGCAAATATTTGTCCAATGGCCATCGGGGATGAGGAGGAAGATCATGAGGTAAATGATGAGCTAGCCTTTGATGAATTTTTTGAAGCTTATCATTCCTTAGCTAAAGATTTCAATTTCCTTAAAAAGAAATATTATGCTTCATGTAAGGGAGTGAGGAAGCTAGAACAAGAAATACTAAATGCCATGAATAGGATTGACTTATTGGAAAATGAAAACAAATGCATGATGAGTAAGACATCTAGTGATGATCAGGCCTCACTTAGAAAAGAACTTGAGGACTGCAAATGTGAGCATGGCATTTTATAAAATAACTTAAATAACTTGTAAAAGGAAATCATCAATTTGAGAGAATAAAAAAGGGAACTCACCCTTGAAAATAATGACTTAAAAATTACTCTTTCTAAGTTTATGAAGAGTAAGATTATACTTAATGAGATCCTTGATAGCCAATGTAGTTCATTGAATAAAAATGGGATTGGCTATAATCCTAGGAAGGTGAATAATCTTAAAAAGACAAGCTTTGTTAAAGCATCTTATCCTCCTAGATTTGCAAATGTACCTACTTGTCACTATTGTTGTAAAATAGGACATATTGTTCCTAATTGCTATTTAATGAAGAATGCAAGTGCTAACACCTTTTGGATTCCAAAGCATTCATCTTATGTGTACATTTCTAGAACTAACGATAGTGGACCCAAAAAGATTTGGGTACCAAAAATCAAGACATGATTTGTGTTAGGAATGCTTGAGATCCAATTGTCAAGATAAATTGAAAAGAAATAGGTGATATCTTGATGGTGGATGCTCAAGGCATAAGGTGGGGACAAGAAAATGTTTCCAAGAAAAGGAGGTATGCTAAATGGTCATCAAATGATAAATGATCCCTCCATTGGTATGAAATCTTGTTCCTCCCTTTTCATTTGGTATCTCAAATAGTTGTAGTGAATTTAATCTTGTGATTTGCTCTTTAGAAATATAAAAATTTCCTAATCTTTAAGAAGTCTTTCTTCTAGATTTGAAATAAATCCTTGAAAAGAATTCATCTTGGTTAAAAACTTGCAACTTGAATGATTTTAAAAGAGGTCATATAGTCATATTTTGTATCATAATGCTTATTGTTTTGAAATGACTTTTAATCAGCTTTTATGAGAAATTGTGACTTGTATGCACCATTTGCTTCAATTCTTCAATTGGTTTCATGCAATAAAAAAGTGGTATGTGAGTTCCTAAATACTCATCTTTACACACATACACTCATGTGCCATATCTTTGATTAATTACATGAATTCCATGTTTACTGACTTGGTGTAACTCAAAATATTCAATTACATTTGTATACAAAATTTCATGAGATTTTGATTCAAAAATCATTTTAAATTAAATAGCAAAATTCATTTTTTGGAAGTGACGGTTGACCGCCGTGAGTTCACTTGGATCGACCGTGACTACACAATGTTTCATGTAATGCTCAAATCGTGCTCGACGGTCGACCGTGAACCTTCTAAAGGTCGACCGCCACTGGTCGTGTCATATTTTTCATGAAATTTTTCATCACATCTCACTTTAAAAATATGTTTTCAATGGTTTGTCTTTGGGGAAGATAAAGGAACTTATGTTTGGGGATTACCTTAATTGAATGGGTTTAAACATTTTTTTCTTCTCTAAATGTATCCCCTACTTCCTTTGGTATCATGAATATTATAATCGATTTGATATCAAGCCTCCATTAGTGATCCAAATTTTTTCATGGATAGAACATTTTTTTCTTCTCTTGCCCCATTCCCACTTTTTGATGATGCCATAGGGGGATAAAACGTTGTGATGTGATCTATTGCTATCAATCATGATATTAGTTAAAGAAGTGATCATACTAAAAGATAAATTATCTTGTCATAATATCATGGATAGAACTTTTAAATATCATATGACTGGTGTGCACCCTTAGTATTCATTTTAGAACACCATTTATCAAAGAAATGGATGCATAGATTTAGGGGAAGCAATATATATTTTATCACATATAAATAGATTGTCATCATCAAAAAGAGGAGATTGTTGGTCCTAATAGTGTTTTAATGATGTTTTGATGATGCCAATATGTTCTTAAATAATCAAATATATATGTGATAGAATAGATGTTGGAAACATGCTTTAACTTTCATATTTGAGAAATGTTAGTGTCCACGGATGATGCAGCGGTCGACCGTGAGATCGACCGCGTCGACCGCGGGCTATGAAGAGGTTGGCCGCGTCGACCGCGGGCTATGGTCGATCGACCGCGGAGGTTATTTATGGGCTTTAGGCTGACGGTCGATGTGACAGTCGCTGGGCTGATCGATCGTGGCCTATGTGACCTCATGAGGAGAAGCGACGGTCGAACGAGGCATCGACCCTAGAAAATGTTTTTCCTCACAGAGCGTCACGGACAATGTGACGGTCGATCGTGAAGCATGAAGGTCGATGCGTAGATCGATCGCGGCTCAAGAAGAAAGTGATGGTCGATGTAGCGGACGATGCGACGGTCGACCACCAGTTAGGAAACTAGCCGTTGGGAGGCTACTTGGAGGGCATTTAAGCTCAAGTATAAATGAAAAGTTGCAGCAAACTTGAAGGAAGACTAAGGAAGATATTAGTTTACATTGTAACAAGTTTTAGTCTTCTTTTGAGTACTTTAATCTTTATAAACCTACTTCAAGTTGTGAAGTAGACTTTGTGATAAATATCCAAGAGTTGTTTGGAGTGATTTGTAAGGTTCTCAAGCACCCGAAAGCTTGATGGAGAGATCCAGCAACTGTTGGATGTGGTTGTAAGGTTGCCAAGCACCCAGAAGCTTGGTGGAAAAACTTGTAAGTAAGGATTACAAGTAGTGGAACTTCAAGGATGACCTTGAGTTAAGTGGGCGTAGGCAAGGTTGGCCGAACGACTATAAAATCTGGTGCAAGTCTCCTAACTCTCTCTTATCCTTCATTACTTACTTTATTTATTGCTTTCATATCTTTAGAAGCATACTAGTCTTCTAGCATTCTATCTAGGTTTTCATCTATTATATTTCCGCAAAAGAGTCCAATTCACCCCCCCATTGGACCTTCACCATCCTCCTCTTTCCTGGAAAGGGGTCGCTGGTGCGGGGCTTGGGGACGAGCGAGAGGTGTAGCAGGCTCTGGCGTAGGCGGCGGTTACGAGTGAGAGGGAAACACCGAAAGGCGATCGCGAGAGGGTGGAGGAGAGGTGGCGGGAGCAAGGAGTGGGGAGAAGGGAAGGAGGCAGCTTACTAAAGTAGGGGAGGAGAGAGGGAGTTTAAGTGGGAGAAGGAAACGTGGTCGGCGGAGTTGGAGTTAAGGTAGGAGAAGAAGAAGAGGAAAGAGGGAGTGGCAGTGGAGGAGGGAGTTAGAGTAGGAGTAGGAGAGAAGAAGAGGAAAGAGGGTGGGGGGGAGGAGAAGGGAAGGCGGCGGAGGTAGGAGTTAGAGTAGGAGTAGGGAAGGGGAGGAGTCCGGGTGAAAGAGAAAGAGGAAAGAAGGAAGAAGAAGGAAGGAAAGGAGGCAATGGCCGGTTAGGCAGCGTCAGACGGCGGTGGCGAACCGGGCGGGGCCGTTCAAGGGAGACGGCGGTAGCGACTGAGCTACGTGGTGGGTTCAGCCGCTAGGGGCACAAGCAGGCGGCATGGGGCCTCCTGCCTCACTGCAAGGGAGGTGGCGCGAGAGCGGCCGGTGCCGGAGTTGAGGAAGAAGGGAAGCGATTGGAAATAGGAGAAGAAAGAGAAGGAAGAGGAGGGAGAAGGAAAGGGGAGCCGTGGAGCGGGTTGGGCTGCTTGGTCATGTGGGCACGACATGTGGGCCGGTGACGGAGCCGCGGGTGCAGGGAGGGCGGCGGAGCCGTGGGCGTGGGGCCGGGGCTGGCGGAAGTCGGGGTCAGCGGAGGAGAGAGAAAAGAGAGAGTAGGGAAAGAATAGGGGCAACCTCGGTCACAGCCGACATGATGTCGGGGCTGAAAGAGAGAGAGCGAGAGAGAGAACACGGAAGCTACACCAAGGTGAGAGAGAAGAAAGTAGTACTCGAAGAAGACGGGATCGCCGACGGCTCTCGCCAGTAATCTTTGCGGTCGGAGCTCTGTCAGGAGCCCCGGAGGTAACTTGCGAGCGAACTCCCTAGAATGATTCCTTAATCAAGGCAACTGAGTTTTGGTAGCCGAAGCCTTGGGCAAGGAGGAGGGGTTTAATTATTTCTTGATGATATTATTGATGACTACTGGGGCCTTTATATAGGCACACTTCAAGAGACCTAGTTGGACTTAAACTCCGACTCAAGATTTCCTACCCAAATAATAGTCTAATCTAAAAAGAAAAAGAAAGAGTCCTACTACAACATGAATAGCCAAACTAGGAAAGCAATTAAGAAACTAAGTAGGATAGGTGACCAGGGAGGCAGGTGTGGAGCCGGCCCCTGGCTCGGCCGGCTTCAAGGGCAAGCCACCCCCTTGTTGGGGCCGGATCAACCGGGTGTAGCCCTTCGGGCTTACTCGGCCAATGCCTTGGCTCGAGTCCGAGTTAAGGGTTCTTGAGCACGGACTGGGTTACAGACAGGGATGTGGTTTTGAACCGTATCAATACCTTACTTTATATAGTAGATATCTCACAAGGAATTGAGAGATTGAGAATGACCTAATTCATACGACCCAGAATCCATCGAATCATGCAGGATAATCCAATCATACCAAAATCATGAAAGCTCTTCAAGGAAGTAAGGAAAAGAAACCAAATTTTTGACAAAAAGATGATAAATTAAATGATTTTGATAAGAAAATCAAGCACAAAGATCTCACCCGCATGAGCCCTGGCCGACCTCGCGGCTGGGTTCTGCACGTGATTAGAATGCAAAATGTCCTATTTTTATTCCTTAATGTTTAGTCTTCTGTGATTATTTGGAGTCCAAATATACTCATTACACTTATATTTTGATTTAGGATGCAATTGAAGATCTTAAGTGCGAAACGAAGCCAAACGGACAATTCTGGACAGTTTTCACAACAGTTCGTAATTTGAGCATAACTTTTCCATCCAAGCTCGGATTGGGATCGTCCAGGATGCTATTGAAAGGACAGAGAGAGTTCTACAACTTTTATGTTTTGCGTTTTGAGAGATTCGGGTTGATTACATCAAGGAAATCGAAGCCAGAAGGTACGAAGAAGATTGCACAGAAGATGGGTCAGCTTCAAAGATTAAACTGTACCTACTTGGGAAGAACCAGATGAGGTGCCAAAAAAGCTCTGGAAGTCTAGTTTCTGGAGAATTTTACGGTTTGTGATTTGGAGCTTTCTAGAGAATGTTACAGTGCTTTTAGTACCACCAGCGCCCACGGTCGACCGTCTCATCGACCTCCGCATCGACTATCAGCCTCTGTCACGAATATACATTCTCAGAGTCGATGTGAAGATCGACTGCGAGCGTAAACAGGAAATCTAGAATAAAAGATGAATCTTCTTTCCATAAAAGATCGATATTCTTCGGGACACAGCCAAAATCTGGGAAGAAAAGATCGATCTTCTTTCCATCAAGATCGATCTTCGTTAACCGACTTTGCAGAATAAAGGGCCTAGATCTAATCCGAGGATGGGAAACTTTTGGGATATAATTAGGATTCTTTTTAGGGATTGTAGGGGGCAAAACCTACAAACTTTTGTTGCCACTTTCTATTTCTTTTATATTTCTAAGGCTTTTCTCTTGAACAATTTTGTCTTTTGAGGATTGTTCTTGATGGCCTTGCATGGCTAATTCTTGATTCTTGGTCATGGAAACTGAAACCTCGAAATCCATGAACCATGAGATCTAATCTAGTTTTATTGTTCAATTCATGTTTTGGGTATTAGATGTTTTTCTGTGATTATGATTATGATTACCTTGTTTAATTGCTAGGAGGCCTACTAGTTTATTATTCATTGTAATCTACTGCTAGGTTGGATATCATATCCGTAATTGTTTGATCTCTCTAATCTGTGAAGCAACTAAGATCTATTGATTTACTGCATTTCAGACATTATTAGATCTTAGTAAGAACGTTCGACTAAATTAAATACAATCGCTTGTGCATGTGTTGTTTAGCTTCATCGATCTCCCTATTCTTAAGGATGCTACAAAATTAAATCTACAGCGCTTGTCTTGGGTTGTTTAGTAGTTAGGGTTAATTAGATCGCTTGTTTCTAATTAACTATGATTGAGGAGAGATTCGAATTTAATTCGAACAGTGAATATTCAAGGTATTAATTGATATATACTTGCATCAATGATCAGTTATAAAGATTTCGATGGTGGATGTTGACTTAGACAAAGGTTTGTTCTTTTGATTAAATTCGATTCTTCAATTTAGATTATTTCTTATTTGTTTTCGTTATACTCAAAACCTCCCATCTTTATTCAAGAAGCACAAAACTAGATTACACACTCCTCGTGGGATCGACTCGTACTCGCACTATACCAAGTTGTGCGGTTATTTTTTCCACTCTCAAAATTCTGTTATTGGTCATATTTCAT
This sequence comes from Narthecium ossifragum, assembly GCA_963920575.1. Classification (NCBI taxonomy): domain Eukaryota; kingdom Viridiplantae; phylum Streptophyta; class Magnoliopsida; order Dioscoreales; family Nartheciaceae; genus Narthecium; species Narthecium ossifragum. Next base: position 9,105,011 of record OY986973.1, read on the forward strand.
GTGCCACGGGCGCAATTCTCCATCAAAATTGAGACCCACACTCTCAAACGTGTTATTGGCAGTATGCTAGGGATGCCATTGTGGTTACGTTCGGGGAGGATTGAGCTAAAGAATATATTGGCAACCTAACCATAGTTACTCCTCACGGTATTTAGTACAATGTTTTCCTTGGCATAACCAAGTTTGTAGAAAATTCAAATTTAGTTGGGTTTTAATTGTAAATGTATGTATAATAAACCTTGATCACTAGCCCTTTATTACTTCTTCTTCGTCTTCTTCTTCTTCTTCTTCTAAAGGTATGTTCTGCAACCATATCTTCACCTCCGATTTGTTGCTTCTTGCTGGGTTTCTATGTTATGCAATAGCTGATGGTGAGCTAGTATTTTTGTGATTGAGCTCTTTGAAGGATATCAACAGGACAATTAGAGGCACAAAGCATTCATTCTCACAAGCAACCAGCTTTCCCGACCGAGTACCAACATGCATGTTTTGAGCAACAAATGAATTTTTCCCAATTTTATTTTTTTTTGATGGTATTAATTCCTATTTGAGTTTTTATTTCCATGGGTTTTGGTAGAAAAGTTTGAAGTACAAATGTAGATTTGTTGGTGGAATTAGGATTTGGTGATTGATTTCTGAGACCTGTGGTAGGTTTCACCATTTTTTTAATTTAATTCTTTTTTTTAGTTTGATACCTATAACAATGGAGGAAAATGAGCCTACTATCTATAACAATGCTCCGATGGAGAGAGAGGTGTTCATGGAGATAGGAGTTCCTGGACTGATGCCCATGCCACCATATATGGTGGCAGTGATGCTTCTGGAACAAGGCATGGGTAGGCAGTGCATACAAAGCCCATCATCCTACTATTTCTCATGTATCTATCTATTGCTGCACTTCATGATCTCATCGTGTTCGGTTTGCAGGAGGAGCATGTCATGTGGGTACAGGACGAGCACGGCGGCTCTGAGCACTGCTCTGTTCAACAGCGGGCTGAGCTGCGGATCTTGCTTCGAGATCAGATGCGCCGGCGGACGGCGCTGATGTCTCTTTGGCTCCATTGTTGTCACTGCCAATGACTACGGTGGCTGGTGCAACCATCGATCTCCTGCACCACTTTGATCTCTCCCAGCCCGTCTTCCAGGGAATCGCTGAGTATAGACGGTGCAAATCCCAGAGGAGGGAATGTGAACGACAGATAAAACCAATTCTAAAATGTGACCAGTACTTTACTTCTTCTTCAAGTGCTCGCGGCCAACCTCCAATATGAACACCAACTGAACATCCAACGGCCTCGCCTATTGCTTCTTTTCCTATATAAGTCGATAATGCGATACCTGTTGAAGTGTAATAAGTTCCTCACATCCCAAACTTTTTCAATCACTTTTTTCTAATATATTCTTAAAAGGTGGATTCCCATAACATTAATTCTAACTTTGTACAGTCTCATGGATGAAGCTGTATTAGAACCAAATGCAGCTATGGTTTGCCGTGTTGGCAATTGCTTGGGTCATCACTCGCTCGGACAAATGAATGCAGTCCACAGCTACTGTAAGGCCAAGCATTGGCATGCCGATAGATTTTCTGGAAACCCCCTCAGTAATCCAAAATTTGAAAAGTGTTGAAATCAGGGAAGAATCAAGTTACCACCTTTAATCGATCCACCCCAAGCAAAAGAACTCGCCAATACAATATAGCAAACTTATTTACCAGCCTGGCCGTGCAGCTTGATAATAGGGTCAGACAAAGAACTGGTCCTCTAACATTCATCATTCATGGAGAATTAAGACATTTGTCAGGGGCATTATTGCCAGAGGTAAGAACAAATCGGGTCTTTGCTCAGGTTTATGTCCATGATCCAAACGAAGCAATGGAGAAGCGCGTCGATAGAAATTGAACTTTAATGCCTGAAGTCCTTCAAATCATCCAAAACATCCTTCGGGTTTCAAATCCTTTTATCGACATTTGCAGATAGGCACTTGAAATCCTATTAAATACAAATAGGACCGCACCACCTTTGCCTGCGCACTTGCAATATAGACTAACAACTGATCGCCGAAGGTTCAATTTGCCAAATGTTAATGAAGTTATATTTATTTTGCCAGGACATTGTGCTAAAGTAGCTATGAAACATGACATATTGGTACATCTTCGAGGTGACAGGCTGTTAGAATGAATAAGTGAATGTCATCCTACATATCTCCTCTTGCATTATGTGCTTCTATTTCCAAATGATGATCTTGGATGAAGGACATACCTCAAGCAGTGGGATGTTAGTCGTGGTTGCCCTTCATCGAAGAGATTAACAATGTCAGAGTATTACCATTATCGTCTATTCGAACGTGACGGAGTGTACTCGACTATACTTCATGGAAAAAGGTTGTTTCAAGAATTTATTGTTGATGTATGGGTCTCATCTAAACAGAATAGACTTTACTGGAACAAGACAAACCAAAATAAGCTAAGATCATAGTGTTATCAATGCCTTAATAACCTAAGAGGTGGTATATTTTTTGTAAATCAGATTGGAAATAGGGTAGTGCCACCTTCTTCATTCACTGGTAGCACTAGACATCTAAACCAGATCTTCCATGACTCTATGGCGATAACCCGATATTTTAATCACCATGATGTGTTCCTTACCATGACAGCAAATCCAAAGTGGCATGAGATCCAAGAAGCTCTGTTCAAGTATCAAAATGCTATGGATCGTGCTCATATAATTGTACGAGTTTTCAATGAGAAAAAAAGGCATTACTCAGAAAACTTAAGGTAAAAGAAGTCTTTGGTAGTAAGGTAGAGCATGTTTATACAATTGAGTTCCAGAAATGTTGACTTCCACATATGCATGCCTTATTTTACCTGCTGAGACGAGACAAGATAAGAACATGTATGCATGTTGACTCCATTGTTTGTTCTAAATTCCCGAACCAGCAAGCTGAGCCAGCTTTGTTTGACACTTTAAAACTTGCATGGTACATGGACCATGTGATACTCGGGCTGTAGCTGCGGGTGTCACATGTATGGAGAATGGCCGTTGTAGTAAAATGTATCTGAAGCCTCTAACTGATAGAATAAGCATGGATGATAATGGATATCCAGTATATCGTCGACGTCAGAGTGACGTGGAAATATCAGTTCATGGGGTGCCGGTTAATAATGGAGATGTTGTTCCCTATATATTGATCGTAGATGTTTAACCGCCACATAAATGTCGAAGTCTGTGCTGGTGTTTATTGTGTGGCTTACATTCACAAATATATTTACAAGGATCACGACCAAACTACCACGATTTTGCAAGATGATGATGAAGTTCAGCAACATATTGATGCACACTATACAGGCCCGTGTGAAGCAGCATGGTGTCTATATGAGTATCCAATCCATGAGAAGCATCCTTCGGTCCAACGTATGGCTGTCCACTTGCCCGGGCAACAAAATGTGTTGTTTAACTCAATGGAACCAGTCTCCGCTGTAATTAAACGAGCATCAAATCAGCAAACAACTCTAACAGCATATTTCTCTTGCTATGCTAATGATATGTCTGCACGCGGCAACGGTTATCAAGAGTTTCCTGAACATTGTCGTTGGCGCCAAGATGTTCAAATGTGGACACCACATCAGCAAGGTTTTTTCATCAGAAGATTGTATTATGTCACACCGACCGAAAGTGAGCGCTTCTATCTACGGTTGTTACTTACTACTGTTAAAGGACCGGAATCATATGATCACTTATGAATTGTTACTGGGATTCAGTATCTGACTTTTAAAGATGCATGTCGAGCACTAGGTTTGTTGGAGGACAATGGTGAATGGGTCCAATGCATGCAAGAAGCGGTTCAAATCAAGACGGGTTACCAATTGAAAAAGTTGTTTACTACCATATTATTATATTGTAATCCGCAAAATCCTTCTGCATTATGGCTGGAATTCTCACTTCAAATGTGTGATAACCTCCCACATCGTATACGTACTCAATTCCAAATAGAGTTGCCATCAGATGAACAGGTCAAGGACTACGGATTGTACATTCTAGAACAGATGTTACAAGAACAGGGTTTGTCATTAGCGAACTATCCGTTTATGCCTTTCCCTAAAGGTAAGTGGATTGAGCATTCCCCAAATAAGCTTATGATGGAACATCAACTTCTAATCCTTGATAATCAGAATACATACCTTGAAGATAATGTTGAAATACTGAACTTGTAACAGTGTTCTACATATGATGCAATAACTTAATCTGTAAATACAAACGCTGGGCAGTCATCTTTCCTCAATGGGGGTGCGGGTACAGGAAAGACATTTCTTTACAACACCATTGCGGGAAACTATCGGTGGCCCGATAATATAGTTGTCACCGTTGCTTCTTCGGGTATTGTTGCTTTCTTGTTAACAAGCGGACGCACAGCTCACTCAACTTTCAGAATACCCCTTGACATAGCACACGATTCAAACTGTAATATTAGTAAGCAATCAATTCATGCGGAACTTGTTAGAGCAACAAAGCTCATAATATTATATGAGGTGCTAATTTAACACAAATACTGCGTGGAAGCTGTTGCGCGGAAGCTACGTGACATATGTGACATCGAACGCCCATTCGGTGGTAAGACTATTGTCTTAGGCGGTGACTTCCACTAAATCTTGCCAGTTGTCCCCAGGGGAAGCAGGGAAGAAATTGTACATGCGTCATTACGGAGTTCTGTCCTATGAACAAATTTAAAAGTTCTGAAGTTGATCTCAAACATGTGCATGCGGTCCCCGCGCATCAGGAGACATTTCCTTTCACAAAATTCCTGAACGAGGTATGTCTACTACAACCAATATACTCAAATTAGACATTAGTTTTCCATACAGCATGAGAGTCATTTGGTGCATCTCTGATGTGATGTCGCAAGCAATCAAAAATAAAACCAATACTCCTTATAATGACCGTAGTAGTGTGAGTACGAGAAGAGCCATAGAAATCTCCGAGAGGTAGAAAGTACCAAAAAAGTATGTAGGTTTCGCCCATCAAAATCCCTAAAAAGAATCCTATTTATAGCCCAAAAGTTTCCCATCCTCGGATTAGATCTGAGCCCTTTATTCTACAAAGTCGGTTAACAAAGATCGATCTTTATATAGCAGAAGATCGATCTTTTCTTCCCATATTTTGGCTACGCCCCAAAGAAGATCGATCTTTTATTCCATATTTCCAATTTACGCTCGCGGTCGACCTTTGCATCCACACTGAGAATGTATATTTGTGACAGAGGCTGACGGTCGATGCGGCGGTCGATGTGACGGTTGACCGTGGGTCTTTTTCATCTCTGGGTGCATAGATGATGAATTTTTTATGGAAAAGAAGATCGATAATTTCTTTTCTGCATATTTCTTTTGCTATTCAGCCCTGCGTTGGTGGTACTAAAATTACTGTAACTTTCTCTAGAAAGCTCCAAATCATAAACCGTAAAATTCTCCAGAGATTAGACTTTCAGAGCTTTCCCAGATTATATGGCACCTCATATGGTTCTTCCCGAATAGGTACAGTGTAATCTTTAAAGCTGACCCATCTTCTTTGCAATCTTCTTCATACCTTCTGGCTTCGATTTCCTTGACGCAATCAACCAGAATCTCTCAAAACTCAAAACATGAAAGTTGTAGAGCTCTGTCGTGCTTTTCCATAGTATCCTGGATCATCCCAATCAGAGCTTGGATGGAAACGTTATGCTCAGATTATGAACTGCTATAAAAACTGTCCAAAATTGTCCATTTGGCTTCGTTTCGCACTTAAGGTCTCCAATTGCATCCTAAATCAAAATATAAGAGTAATGAGTATATTTAGGCACCAAATAAGCACAAAAAACCTAAATATTAAGGAATAAAAATATGATATTTTGCATTCTCATCAAATTCCCCTACACTTAACCTTTTCTCGTCCTCGGGCAAAACTAAAATTCAACTAACCCAAAAAATTAAGGTTGCTACGCCATCAACAAAGAACAACCAAGTTCTTCAAAACTCATAATATATCATGAACAAACATTCCTGAACAGTCTAAGATCAATCAGTAAGCATTTTCACTTGAAGATGGAGCAAACTCAACTACGTAGACTCTCATGAAAATTAACACTCAACTCTCATGTGTTTGGAGGGTATGTGTTTCACTCAAATTCATTCTAATGAAAATGATCTACCATAAGCATGCATATCTTCTCATTCTCCACCACTAAAATCACATGCATAACACGGATCATAAAGACTTTCAAAGGTTGTAACAGGGTTTAGGAGCAAGGTGGGAAATATTTGGGAATGTAGCTCAAAAGCTAATTGAACTAATGGAGCAAAAATGCATGAATAAGATATGTATAACCAATTACTCCATTCAACAACTTCTTCAATTTGGCTAAAAAGTACTCAAACCATGTAAGATTCCTGCATTGACAAAGAGATTGTTCAAACGAATACTCTTTAATTGCAGCATGGAACAATCTTTTGCAAAAACTTTCACCTTTGTAGAAATCATACATAAACAGACCCCTTTCTTGGAGTATTAGGAGGATTCAAAAACATATTTTGTAGCATGAGAAACAGTTTCCTCCACTTCCTTTCTTCTTCTTTTCTGTTTTTTTTTCTCTTTTTTTCAAAAACGGTAGAACTCACGAACTGAGAATGAAAACATGTTCCATGTTCCAATTTTCCAATCACAGCCATACCACAAATCCAAACACCCACACATTTACAACTTGCACACCGATACATATCATAATGATGATCAATACTCCACTAGTTCTACGACTTGGGTAAAGGCATTGTTTTTTTCAGGTTTAAAGCTTGTAATGTGGGTTAACAATGAAGTCAATAAAGCTCAAAGGGGTTTAGCAAAAGAGAAAAATTAATAGCAAGGTAAGCTATTTGGCTTATGTGGCTTATAATAAATATGGCCTTAATCATGTTCATGTATGCATGTGTCTATGTGATCTCAAATAGAATCAAAGCAATTTCTAGGGAAACAAATCCATCGAAAAATATCCCTCATGAAAAAAATAGTGAGACTGATATGAATATGTCAGTCTAAAGGCTCAAAATCTCACCAGCTATTGTCTACTCATTTAGTCACTACTATCTCAAGGAAAATAGCTCAACTAATTAATTCCAAGTCGGAAGGTTACTCATTCAATCATGTTATGAATATGTCAAGCTTAATTGACTCTTGCTCATGGCATTTGCAACCTAAATCTCCTCCCCCACACTTGAAACCGACATTGTCCCCAATGTAAGGTGAAATGCAAAGAAAAGGTAAAAGTAACTAAAATATAAATGCGAAAATAAAAAGAGAAAGGAACAAACTCCCCTTGGGTTGCCTCCCAAGCAGCACCTTTGTTTATTATCATTGGCTTGACTGCATGCTTCCTTCTTCAATCAATATAAGTCGGATCCTCAAGGTCCAATTTTTCCACATTTTTTGTTTGAAGTCTTTCATAGAAATGTTTAAGTCTATGGCCATTCACCGTAAATATTTTGGAAGTGGCTAAACTTTGAATTTCAACTGCACCATGAGAAAAAATATTACTAACAATAAAAGGTCCAATCCAACGAGAACGCAACTTACCTGGAAACAAATGCAAGCGTGATTGGTAGAGAAGGATGTTTTGACGAACTGTAAACTCCTTTCTAGAAATCATCTTATCATGAAAAGCCTTTTTCTTTTCCTTGTAAATCCTCGCACTCTCATAAGCATCATTGTGAATTTCCTCTAATTCTCGTAGTTGCAACTTTCTGTGTTCTCCACTTTCATCCATCTTCTTGTTGAAGCTTTTGATAGCCCAATAAGCTTTGTGTTCTAACTCAACTGGAAGGTGACATGGTTTCCCAAACACCAAACGATAAGATGACATAGCAATGGGAGTCTTATATGCAGTCCTATACGCCCATAAGGCATCATCCAAACACAAACTCCAATCTTTTTAACTTGGATTAACCGTCTTTCCAAGGATTGACTTGATCTCTCTATTTGACACTTCCGCTTGCCCACTAGTTTGTGGGTGATAGGCGGTGGACACCTTGTGGGTTACATGCTACTTCTTTAGCAATGCCTCAACAGTCCGATTGCAAAAGTGAGTGCCTCGATTACTTATTAGAGCTTTGGAATTTCAAACCTGGATAATATGCTAGACTTGATAAAATATGCATCTTTAGAATCATCAGTCCTGGTAGCTTTGGCTTCTACCCACTTTGAGACATAATTTACAACAGGCAGAATATAAACATAATCGAAAGATATAGGGAACGGACCCATGAAATCGATAACCCAAACATCGAAAATTTCGCAAAATAATATGGGGATTTGTGGCATCTTGATAAGACTTGAAAAGTGCACAAAACACCCTTGTAATTTGGCTTTATTGGTCTCCGAGCAATGCTTCACTGACTACTTTTATCCCATTTCAGGTATAACAGACCCTGTTATGAGTTAGATCAACTTTGGAGCTAAAAGAAGCATATTCGGGCAATTCTGGCATGAAGGATCGATCTTCCTCCATTGAAGGGATCGATCCTACTCGACCAGCAACTGGACAAAGAACAAGCATAAAGAGATCGATCTTCCTTCAAAGGAAGGATCGATCCTCCGTGGGACGTATCAAGACAACAGGTGACCGATCGATCCTACTCAATTAGTAGGATCGATCCTTCTCGGGGGCGTCACCAGCAATTGAAGGCAAAAGGATCGATCTTCCTCCGTGGAAGGATCGATCCTTTGCTGCCAGAAAAGAAGATCAATAGCCCAGATCTAATCCGTGGGAGGATGTGTTCCTAGGCTATAAATAGTCAGTTTTTAGGGATTTTTGGGGGCTTTTTCCTGGACCTTTTTGGGGAGAGTTTCTCTTGTCTTTTCTTTGAACTTTTTCTTGGAAGATTCTTTGGAGTAGATCCATGGCGAAAGAAGTTCGTCGACTTTCACCTATGGATCGACCCCTAAAGATGAGTAGCTAAAACCCTAGCCATGGGATTCTTATGATGTAACTAGGGTTTCTATTAGGGATTTCTTAAATCTAGGGCTTGTATACACTATTGATTGGCTTTTATGGATTGATCTCTATTTCTTTTATATCTTGGTGTTGATTTCTTACTGGATGTGTGGATTGTTCTCGTTTGCATTTGATTCTGGAGCTTGTGTATGCTAGGGCTTAGATTGGATTCATCTATTAGGAGTACCATGCTAGTCCCATGGTATCTCGGATGACATCTTCTTCGTGATTAGGGATTGTATAGTGTTAGAACCACTATAGTAGTGCTAGAACCACTACGTTCTATCTCTAATCCTCCATATATATCCTATCTTTGTAGTTTTGGCCATCAAGATACTAAACCCATCTTGATCTTACACCTAAATCCATATCAATACTACTGCTTGCGATGAATTCATCCTGATAAGAGGATTCATTAGCAGTGAACGTAACTAATCATTCGGTCACTGATTTTTAGGTAATGGTTCTTGCCAACAAGGAATCCTAACCAGAACTTGTTGAGTGATAAGAAGAACTAGCCATTCATCGTGATTAATGTGCCCTAATCTTAGAAAGACCTGGTAGAACCTTGGTAATTGATTAAGAATCCTGTGGTCTCTTCTCTCATATTCATAAACCCTTAGCATAAATTTAGTTTAATATCAAACTGTAATTGTTTTTTCCCAACTCATTGGTAGGAGACTTAGTAAGCTTTCAATCTCAATCACCTTAGTCCCTGTGGATTCGACTCGGACTCTCCACTATCTACTAGTTCCTTAGTAGTTAAAGTAGAGCACCAGAAATTATAGTAATTTTGGTTAGACTTGTGAAGCCACGACACTTTTCAAATCCTATCAAAATTTTGGCGCCGTTGCCGGGGACTATACGGTGTTTTGAGTGTTTACTTAGTATAGTTTCTTGCTTAATTAGTTGTTTTCCGTCATTTATTATATGTTAAAAAAAATAGTTTTAGTGCTAATATTTCCATACCTTTTTGTGATCATTAGGGGAAGAACGACGGAGCATCCTTCCAAGCGGTGAAGGTGCGATCGCCAACAAACACGTCATCGAGATTGCACTGTTTGCATTCCTAACTCTTTTAGATCTTTGTGATGTGTGAATGAATAATGATAAGGACCCATATCTTTCTCTTAATTAGTTGTTTCTTGCAGATGAAGTTCATCCTCCACATGCACTAAACGACTCAGATGATCGGCAACCCGATTTTCTGTCCCTCTTTTATCTTTTATTTCCAAATCAAATTCACTCAAGAGCAGTATCCATCTTATTAACCTCGGTTTGGCCTCTTTCTTCGTCATTAAATAATGAAGAGCTGCATGATCAGAGTAAACAATGACTTTAGTACCAAGCAAATAAGTTCGAAACTTTTCTAAAGCAAAAACAACAGCTAAAAGTTCTTTTTCAATGGTAGTATAATTTCTCTGGGCATCATTCAAAGTCTTTGAAGCATAATAAATTACATGAGAAGCTTTTCCAATCTTTTGGCCCAACTCCAATCTTTTGGCCCAAGACAGCGCCCCTCACAATCCCTAAAAAGAATTCTATTTATAGCCCAAAAGTTTCTCATCCTCAGATTAGATCTGAGCCCTTTATTCTGCGAAGTCGGTTAACAAAGATCGATCTTTATATAGGAGAAGATAGATCTTTTCTTCCCAGATTTTGGCTGTACCCTGAAGAAGATCGATCTTTTATGTAAAGAAGATCGATCTTTTATGTAAAGAAGATCGATCTTTTATTCCAGATTTCCTGTTTACGCTCCCGGTCGATCTTCGCATCGACCCTGAAAATGTATATTTGTGACAGAGGCTGACGGTCGATGCAGCGGTCGACCATGGGTCTTTTTCATCTCTGGGTGCATAAATGATCGATCTTTTATGGAAGAGAAGATCGATCATTTCTTTTCTGCATATTTCTTTTGCTACTCAGCCCTGCGCTGGTGATACTAAAAGCACTGTAACTTTCTGTAAGAAGCTTTAAATCACAAACCGTAAAATTCTCCAGAAACTAGACTTCCAGAGCTTTCCAATAATATATGGCACCTCATCTGGTTCTACCCGAGTAGGTACAGTTTACTCTTTGAAGATGACCCATCTTCTTTGCAATCTTCTTTGTACCTTCTAGCTTCGATTTCGATGATGTCATCAACCAGAATCTCTCAAAACGCAAAACATGAAAGTTATAGAGCTCTTTCTTTCCTTTCCATAGCATCCAAGATGATCTCTATCAGATCTTGGATGGAAACGTTATGCTCAGATTGCGAACTGTTGTCAAAACTGTCCAGAATTGTCCATTTGGCTTCATTTCACACTTAAGGTTCCCAATTGCATTCTAAATCAAAATATAAGAGTAATGAGTATATTTAGACACCAAATAAGCATAGAAGACTAAACATTAAGGAATAAAAATATGACATTTTGCATTCTCATCAATCTCTTTTCTAACACAGATAGGGATCGATCCACAAGAGACCGTGAGTTTTCCGCCGTCTGTGAATCGATGCCAGAGTATAGAGGGTTTGTTGTCCACAGTTTATTCACAAAAAAATGTGTTATCCACTACTGTCACGCCCCGACCCGGAAAACCCATTCGGATCGAGACGTGAGCCAACCTAACATGAGCCAACATGCGGCACAAGATTTAATTGATACAGTGATAGAATTATAGCTATGAATTTAAACAAAATAACACAAGGGCAAAAAGGTAATTAAATATTACATTCCCCAAAATTACATTAATGAACGAAACAAGGGTTCTCAATTATAATAAATGGAGTTTTATACAAATTCTTCCTCGAATGTAACAATTGATATATCATGATTTAAAAACTAAAAATAAAGCTGTAGAAGAACTCCTCGAAGCTCCCAAATCCTCGATCTCCTCGAGACTGTCACACCACCATCTAGAAGACCACCTGAAGAAAGGACTACAACGGTACCTGCATCACCTATGCAGCCCAGGTAGGGTGAGCAACAAAGCTCGGTAGGGATCTACTCTAAGTCACACACAAAGGGAGGGCAAACAACAACAGTGTAACTTCTCCGTCTAAGTCTAAGGTATGTCAAAGGGCCCCATAAACCTGTTGATGCCTCACGAGATCCTATCATGAAACATTTCCCTTGAACATGTTACCAAGGGGCCGCGAAACAGTAACAACCAGGATCACCCTTACCCAAGCAGGACTCCACTGTAAGGGGACCCACGTCGGGAACACATCGACAACCATCCTTAGCACTCGGCCTTGACAAGACCTCTAAACCTCAATCAGTATAATAAGATTCAAAGTCGACTACACAATAATCATAAATAATAGCTGATCGTTCACAAAACATGTTGTTAAAGCGCAGCAAACTTCAATCAAAATATAATCCTTATTCTATCACTATCCTACAGAGCAGACTAGTGATAAAGTTCGAAGTCGATTCACAGGGAAAACGTTGGAAAGTAAAATCAATTCTCGAAACTAATTCCTAAGCAGAGTAATCAAACGGTGGGTTGAATTATCTAAAAATTATTTAAGAAAGCAAGTAAAGTGATCGGGATTTGAACCAAGTTATGAATTACTTAGGGATTACTCAATCCACCCTAACTTCACCTTCAATCTTCTCTAGTTATCCTCTTGCTCACTTCTCTCAACATTATAGATCATGCGGCTACAAGCTCACATGAATCCCTAAAATAAGGTTTTAAGTTCCCAACGGTATAAACTATCTTTGCTTGGCATAGACTGTCTTTGGTCCTACTATTACCTTAAATTATACTACTCCTAATGACCTTGGCACAATCTATCTTCGCTTAGCATAGCTTATATCAAAGGTAAACAAAACCACATGAAAACCATCTCATAAATCTGTATAAACAATCAAGCTTATACGACTGAAAATACTTCAAAGGAACTCTGTTCCCTCAAATCTCTAATCGTTAAAATCATATTTATGAGATCATGTTGAGAAGAAGTTTACAAGAATCAAACCAAAGAAAATCAAAATTACACTAGGGTTTCATGAGATCCCTAAGTTTAAGAATTAGTTACTCATCTGTTGGGAAAGATCCATAGGTATTGGGAAGGAAGCCGTCGATCCCTGCGGAAAGATAATCTCCATCTTCAAAACCCAAGCCTTCTCCTCCAAAAGTGATCCAAAAGATGATAATTTTCGGCTAAAATAACCCCTTTATATATTAGAAACCCTTCATCCCGGAATTAGGAGTCATAACTGAGGTTAAACTCTAATTTTCCTAAATTCCGTACTGATGGCGTTATCAAAGCGATCCATCGAACTCAAAACTGATCCATCGCTCAAGTCTGACTGGGTCTCCACTGCCACATCATTAATTTCAGCCTTCTTTCCAACTTTCATATATCCGACTTTGATTAAAACATGGTGTCAATGTATACGTAATCTCACAAAGTCTTCAACATCAAAGTTGTAGCTCTTGAAGTCTTCTTTCATATCCCAGAATTTCAGAATATTTGGAATTTGATAGCAATTTCTGGTGATTTATTTTCAAACAGTCGATGAAGCAGTCTTTTTGTAGAATTTAATGATTTTTGGCCGAATTTCTTGTATTTCTTCTCAAATCCTACTTAAACCTGAAATCAAACAATAAGATATCAAATACATCTACTCTTATTCTAACAAAGGTAATTTAAGGGGTTTAATTATATATAATCTGGGACTTATCAATAGCATAATAATCTCCAATAATAGCATAATCGATCTGATGACAACAATCACGCCTTATACCTCAACTAACCAAACCCCGACCCTAGGGCTAGATCCGGCTCCCAGATTGGCGGTACTCCCCTCGCCATGTCGTAGCCCTAATACTTCTATTACAACCAATTATGCATGAGTCTAAACAATCAACTAAGTTAGGTGTCATGGCATTTCATCATATAAGTCCAACATAACTTGCAACATACTAATAGAGAGTTAACAATAAAGCATAGAGTAAAACATAACTAATACTACCAACTCAACAAGGGTTCACGAGCATCCAAACTACGTAAAGCCAAACTCACATTGGCACAAACATGGTATAACAGCCATCCATGCCCTCCAAGAACTCTCTAACATTTCAACATACTAAGTATATCAACAATATGAGATATCCAAACCATGCATGCTATCAACCAAACATGCAATTAATTTAACAACCAACAACGGCACACATTCGGCTACAAAAGATAATTAACCATTCAATCACAGACATCTTGGGCACACCTTCGATCAATTTACACTAAACATTTCTGGGGGGCATGACTCCCCTGGTTCATCTACAAGCCTACGTAAGGCTTCGGCCAATATAGCCTATAGATATAGTAGGTATATATATAATATAGCATGCAACAACTAGGTATGAAAGCCCAAATTCAAATGAAACCTAACATTAAGAAATCCCGTCATAAATCCAAATCAAACCGTCAAAAACCTCTACAATTAAGCATGTTGGCATTTATCAAGTTCATGAAGTATAAGACACACATTCAGATCGATAGGAACCAAGAAAATATCAAAAATCGATCGAAAATCGTATCTACTCTGCCAGAGACCGATCGATCGCAACAGGGAGAGATCGATCGTTCCTGGTAGTTTCAGAAAAACCAACGAAATCCATCAAAACCCCCATCAAACGGCGATGAAATCCAACGAAACTTTAGACAGAGGTGAAACAAACATAAGGGAACATACTGAAGCAATAAAAACCAAAAACCAACGGATAGAAATCGTAATAAACAAGGGTTTAGGGCTACATTCCCTATCTAATACTCACTAATTTTCTCCCAATCGATGCTAATTCAATTTAGGGTGGCCTAGATTGGTCTTTCCCCAAGTTTGGCCACCTCCAAAACCGCTCGTCTCCTCTCCCACGAGCTCCCAAGCTCTCTCTAAAACCCTAAGAAAAAGGGGAGAAAAGAAATGATCTAAACTGCCAGCTATTTATAACCCCAGTCCCGAGTCCGATTGATCGCTCTAGACTTAAAGTCACCCAATCTCAAGACCGATCGATCACTCACAGTTGCGATCGATCACTCGGGGCTGAAAGTTGCCCTAAAGACAAGCTTTCACATCTGAACTCAGATATCTCGATTCCAAGCTCGCCTAGGGTTCTAACAAGTACCATCCATCACTCATAAGGTCGTGTGTGCACTACCGTGGGTGCACTACCGTGTGTGAAACCCACTTCACAAAGGCAAATTACCAAAATTCCCTTGGAGTAGCAGCGACCAACACGATCGTTGAACAAGACCAACCGAGCCAAACCAACCAAGCCACGCCCTCGACGTAACATGGTCGGATCAGGTTTGAGGTACGGGTCCTCACAACTGGTACCCCAACATTTTTTATGCAGCAGGCAATCCTCTCTGCACGAAATGATGATGTTTCCGCCATTAATGCGATGGCCTTGGGAAAGTTTCTCGGAAAGATAGTCACTTATTTGACGACTGATAAAGCAGTCACCGAAGAGGGTCTTAACCCGGACATGAGAAAATACCCGATCGAGTATCTTAACACACTAAATCCGCCATGATTGCCACCATTCCAATTGGACCTGAAAGTAGGCGCCCTGATAATGCTGTTGATGAACATGGCGCGAAAGGATGGGCTTTTGCAATGGTACACACCTGTTGGTCATTAAATGCTACCAACGAGTTATACAAGCACGGATAATGACCGGGGACAAAGCTGGAGATGTGGTTTTCATACCAAAAATATTGTTGGTGCCGTCCGGTAAAGACATGGCATGACAATTAATAAATCTTAGGGCCAGTCACTGAAGTTTGTAGGGGTCGCCTTACGCACTCCGGTGTTCAATCATGACCAGCTGTATGTTGCATTGTCTAGATGTACTTTGGCAAATTGTATAAGTGTCTTGACTAATGACGCTGGCCCAAACACAGCAATAAATATAGCTTATCCAAAAGTTTTGATTAATTATTGAAAAATATGGATGTAAGTTTATGAATGGAATTGCATTTGTAAGCTTGATAGTTACATTAAATTAAATATAGGTTGAATATAATGTTCTTACGTACCGCATAATTGGGATAGTCGTGTTCGAAACTTGGCGTACAATAGGAGAACAGTTCTTATCAGTTGGACCTCGAACAATGTAAGTATTGTATGTTACTATTTATATACCAAGTTGTGCGGTTATTTTTTCCTCTCAAAATTCTGTTATTGGTCATATTTCATGTGCCACGGGCGCAATTCTCCATCAAAATTGAGACCTACACTCTCAAACTTGTTATTGGCAGAATGCTAGGGATGCCATTGTGGTTACGTTCGGGGAGGATTGAGCGAAGGAATATATTGGCAACCTAACCATAGTTATTCCTCACGGTATTTAGTACAATGTTTTCCTTGGCATAATCAAGTTTGTAGAAAATTCAAATTTAGTTGGGTTTTAATTGTAAATGTATGTATAATAAACCTTGATCACTAGCCCTTTATTACTTCTTCTTCTTCTTCTAAAGGTATGTTCTGCAACCATATCTTCACCTCCGATTTGTTGCTTCTTGCTGGGTTTCTATGTTATGCAATGGCTGATGGTGAGCTAGTATTTTTTGTGATTGAGCTCTTTGAAGGATATCAACAGGACAAGTAGAGGCACAAAGCATTCATTCTCACAAGCAACCAGCTTTCCCGACCGAGTACCAACATGCATGTTTTGAGCAACAAATGAATTTTTCCCAATTTTATTTTTTTTTGTTGGTATTAATTCCTATTTGAGTTTTTATTTCCATGGGTTTTGGTAGAAAAGTTTGAAGTACAAATGTAGATTTGTTGATGGAATTAGGATTTGGTGATTGATTTCTGAGACCTGTGGTAGGTTTCACCATTTTTTTTAATTTAATTCTTTTTTTTAGTTTGATACCTATAACAATGGAGGAAAATGAGCCTACTATCTATAACAATGCTCCGATGGAGAGAGAGGTGTTCATGGAGATAGGAGTTCCTGGACTGATGCCAATGCCACCATATATGGTGGCAGTGATGCTTCTGGAACAAGGCACGGGTAGGCAGTGCATACAAAGCCCATCATCCTACTATTTCTCATGTATCTATCTATTGCTGCACTTCATGATCTCATCGTGTTCGGTTTGCAGGAGGAGCATGTCATGTGGGTACAGGACGAGGACGGCGGCTCTGAGCACTGATCTGTTCAACAGCGGGCTGAGCTGCGGATCTTGCTTCGAGATCAGATGCGCCAGCGGACGGCGCTGATGTCTCTTTGGCTCCATTGTTGTCACTGCCAATGACTACGGTGGCTGGTGCAACCCTGCACCACTTTGATCTCTCCCAGCCCGTCTTCCAGGGAATCGCTGAGTATAGACGGTGCAAATTCTATAGTTGATTTTCTTACAATTAAAAGATTTAATTTGGCTGTCTAACGAGGGGTTTGGATGCGACGTCATTGTGTTGTCGATAAAGGGCTCAAAACAGATTGGCAGCTGATGTGCTATAACTGGGACCAGAACTGACAGAGCAACAGCTGCCTCGACGATCAGTCCCTCTCATTCCGCGTCACCACAAGCGATCACCACACCGTGACATCCATGAATGTTGTGGGGTTCTTTTGGACTCTGTATTGAAATAGAGCATGGAACTTAGAACAACACTCTAAGTGCTGCCATTGTACGGCTCTTTGGGTATGATCCCTACATGGATCTTGGGCTAGAAAGTTGATGATTTTATGATGTTTGTATGCATCTTCCGGCCCTTAAATTATTATAGGGGTCGCGAGGAGTGGTGCTTTTCTAACTCTCATATGTGGTTTGTTAAAGTTATGATGAATTGGAAAGAAATGATTGAGATGAAACGGGGGGATGTTAGTTACCCGTCCATGAATGATCTTTTCTTATGACTATGTTGAAAACATCTTTGTATTCACTGTGCTGCTGAAATATAATACTTCATGGTGTTATGTATGGATTATAACCCGTATTACCTATTTGGATTATTATTGGAGTGAAAATTGTGGTATTATTTGTGTCTACATTATTTCCCATGTTTCAACGATTGCTATGGATAATAACTATTTTTTAATATTTGGCTGGCTACGGGAAAGGAAGTGTTGTATTGTAAGTGTTGTATTATTTTTCATGTTTCACGATTGCTAAATTTTAATTTTTATTTATCATTTTTTTGAACATTACATTGTTATAGCATATTCATATGTTATTAATCAATCCAAAATGATGGCTATGTTTCCATTGCCATTGTGTCACTAATTTAAGTTGTTTTACTTTATCACTGTTAAAATTTGAGGTTTTAGTAGGGAGCACCATAATATGGACTTATCCTATTAATAAAACATGCATCATTAGTTTTAACTCCTAAACACCA